>OY744545.1:12356601-12404101 GCA_963556195.1 Sepiola atlantica
GCCTTCTTTTTTATGCTTTACTTCATTTAAATTTATTTAGAATTGCACGAAATATTCATCACACGTAAACTTTACTATTTTTCTTTTTATTATTACAATTTAACTACCTTTATTTAAATAACCTTTACTTCAAATTACTTTTTAAAAATCAACAGCACAATGCTCGCCAGCGATTTAAACAATGATTTACCATTCAATTTATACGATATTATCAATTAAATTTTAACTTTATTTCATGACAATAGATGCAATATAAGTGTCATTATAAAAATTTGATGTGTTACTTTTGTAGATTTGATTGCCCGAGAACAGAACCGATGACGTCTTCATGCAAATAAGTCAAAAGCAGCTAAAAAACTATCCGCTACAAAGGAATTAAAAACAAAAGAGAAATTTCAGATTTTAAACTGTAATATCACTTAAAAAATATTTCTCTTCTTTCAATACAATGTACATTAATGAACGCTGCTCAGTCTACAAAGATTCCTGCTTAGACGAAGTCAAAACAATTTATCGTTACAAATACACTTTCATTAAACACCTTTTACAATTGCGTTTTATTTAAACAATGATACATTTATCATAACACAGGCGAAACATTGCCTCAGTCAAGAAAGATTTGTTTACAGTTCCCCATCATGTACCGAGAACAGAACATATGACGTAGATTAGCAGAACACTAACAGACACTACATATGATTTCCTTAACGTAAATGGGTTTATTACGAAACTAAGACCTATTTCTTATTTCTTTAAACTGCTTTTTCTATTTTCCCTGGCTACAGCTGGGGCAGGGGTTATGCCATTATATATATATATATATATATATATATATATATATATATATATATATATATATATATAATAAAGAATAGAAATAGTGTTCCGACGCAATGGACATTGAAAAAATAAAATTAATATGTATTCATCAACGTTCCGTCTTTATTGCAAAACTGTCCCATGATGATTGTCTGAGTAAAATAACACACAACTACAGAATGTTTGAAACAAAGATAGTAGGAGGGGTAGACCTTAAAAAGCCGCTTATGAAAAAAAATTGAATTATGCGATACAAATAGAGGGTAACAGTGAGAAATTGAGTTAACAGTAGAAAATGTTGGGGTAAATGGTGGCGGTTGGAGTTATAAGATAATTAAAGAGGAGGAGTGAGCTTGTGTTTGTTAAGCCAATAGGGTTCGCTTATGACAAGATCAGTTGCGGGATCATCAAGATGGCGGGAGCCATTACAATAATTGTAGAATGTGTGGGGGCAAACATTGGTAGTGGTCGGAGTTATTTAAACCATGAAGCAGGAAGAGGAAATATGAGTCATGTTTATTGAATCTTTTTGAAATTAGTATCGAGACAGAACAGTTAACTATTAGGGTCGCGTAATAAGACCGTGTAGGATGTCAGGGGAAGAAGAGGGGGAGATAATAAGATGTAGTGTAGGGAAGGTGATGTGTTCACAGTTTATACCTACATTTTTATACAAGCACACATACATATACACAATTAAACCTATGCATATATATGCACACATACATACACAACACACGCACATAAAATCACACTTTATGTATAGCAAAATAAAAAAGGGGAATAGTATTGTTTATGTCCTGACGTACTCAGGTGATTAACTTGAAACGAAAAGTCGTTAAAATATTAAACAGTGTAGTTTTGTACATTATTTCAAAATAAATCATAGCTGTTAGATGATGACATGCGTAAAATGTTTAAGAAAATAGATCTGCCATGCAACTGCTACACGTTTGGTATTTGATGGGGGTCTTACCAATTCAAAACTGACCACAGAGCGTTGGCTGAGGTATATGCTCTACCGAGTGCCGTTCGTCCTCTTTATGATAGAATATATGACAAGCGAAATGTTTGAAACAAGAACATTCAACGTTCGACTGTCAGAAAATCGACGAAACACAGTGACAGAATAATCGCTTCAATTGACGTTTACATAAATAATTGATGTTTATATTTACTCTAATAATCAGTGTTATATTCAACAGACGAACATTTGTGTGGAATTAAATTTTCTTACATTTGCAAGATGTATTTTTGCTCTTAGACGAGCCTTCAAACACTTAATATTATAAATCCGCATTATATGTTTTTCGTTTTATAGATTTTACGAAAAATATACCCGTGCAGCACAGTGGCGCCAAATCTATCAGGTGTGGCGCATCCGTAACTTTCAATTTGTAAAACGTAATTATTTGAGTATTGATTTACTTCTCTCCAAGAGTTAGGCACAAGGCCAGTTTTTATCTTACTCCCACAAGTAAGATGTGACCCAAGGTCGGGTCGGGAAAGTGGGGTTTAAAAATTGCCTTGGCAGCCCCGTCAGCATTCCTCGGTAGAGGCGCCTCAGACAGTAAGCAATAAACTTACTCCTCCCCAAAGAGGGGAGGCGAAGCCTGTGAGGGTGGACCTCCTAGAACTGCACAGGACAGACCCATAGACCGGCGTAAATCAAGCCCCGAAGGCCAAGACAATACCAGTCTATGGGGTGCAGTATCCATCGGAACAGATACTACACTTTGATCTTAACCAAAGTGCCAAGTAGATAGTTGAGTATCTGGCTTTATTTTTTAGGAGTGGACACCCTCCGTCAAAAATTAAGGAATATGCTTGGTCAGTGTTCGCACTAATATTCATATAAAATGACGCCTCACTCGATGAAGGTTGTTGACAACTTTATTTATTACACTATCAAATAACTTGCTCATGATGCACAGGAGACTGATTGGTCTGTCCTGGGATTCTAGGGAGATAATGGTCGGCTACATACAGGACCGAATAGGGATTAGTGTTTGTAAATGGGTGTCAGCGTGGTCTAATCTAAATGAAACGAGTATCTATTAATCAAAATCCGGAATCGGAAAAATCAGAACTTTGTGGAGTATCGGAATCGGTATCAGAAAAAAAATGTTTTGGTTTTTCGATGCCAAAAATTGATTTTTTTTTTTTTTTTTCTGTTAAAAGCTTAATTTTTTTATTGCTTGTATGAATGATAAAACGATAAATATTTATTGATTTTAAATTATCAATAAAACTAAAATCTATAGATCACCCCCACAAGTATATATTTTTTTACTTTTGCGAAAATATATGCACATATTACATAGGTTTTTTTTTTGGGGGGGGGGGGGTAATGCGAAAAATACAACAACTCTATAGCTAACTATAAATGGATTTTTACAAGAATCATAAGCCGTAGTTGTATCGGATTCGAGAATTAAGAACAGAATCTGTAATTGAATACTTTCTTGCTATTGCCCCACTACTCCAAAAACTAATAGAACAAATGTATTAAACAACATATTAAAAAACATGAACACATTTTCTACTAACCCTAACCGTAACCCTAATTAAATGTATTTATATAAAATTAAAATACAAAAAAGGCGAAAAACAAAAATAATGTTAATACCAGGAACCGGTATTGTCCGGGCCTTCGGGTCTTAATTTACGCTGGTCTATCGGTTGCCGTCCTGTGAAGTTCTAGGAGGTGCATCCTCCCAGTCTTTGCCTTCTCACCCTTTGAGAAGGAGTCAGTTTATTGCTAATCGCCCGAGGCGCCCCTACCGGGGAATGCCGACGGGGCTGCACAGGCAATTTTTAAATGGCCAGAGTGCTCAAATTCTAGAGCGCTATTTTTTTCCCACTTTCCCGACCTTGTGTCACATCTTACCTTGTGGGAGGAAGATAAATAGAACCAGGAAATTAGTGGTGGGGAAATAACAGGAAAGTACCCGTAATTGTATGGGAATCGGGAGAATATTTAATCGTCCCATCACTTAGTATCTATATATATATTCGAGCAACGAGGCTAGTCAGTTAGCCCTCTGAGTTTCTCATTGTGAGTCGGCTTTCTGAGCGTCTCACAGGCAGTTGGGTTTGTGTGCCTCTCAGATAGCGACGAAGAGAGAGAGAGAGAGAGAGAGGGGGGAGAGGGAGGGAGAGGGAGGGAGAGGGAGGGAGAGGGAGGGAGAGAGCGATGGATCCTGTGCCATTGGACTTGTGCATTGATTTGATCGGGTTAAAAATTCTGATTTGTATGTTTGTTGTTCAGTAGAGGAAAACGAGTATCATTGTAGTTATAAAAATAAACCTTAGTCACTTGTTGTAAACTGGAGTTAGTATTTTATGTGGAGGGAGGGTCCTTCAGTTGCAGCATTGACTGAGCCCACACAATTGTCACTGCAGAATCTAACAACAACTTCAGACCGACACTACGAGCGGACGATCACGGCTTATTCAGTGAGCGCAGACTCACGCTCGTTCATAACTAAATTAATCTAAAATTCTTTTTCGAAGAATTAAAGATTTATTCAACAACTCTTATAAGCAATATACATTAAACGGAAACAACCTCACATAAACAGAATAGCTTCTCACATTTGCACGAAATATTAAATATCTTTCACAACCAGTTTTTTTTAAAGTACGTCTAAAGACAAAGATCTATGGGACTGTTATCGCTTTGTATATCTCCGAGTGCTTACTTACAACGAGGGAGGCGGATCTAAGATTTGCCGTTATGGAAACCAAAACGCTCCATTGGATGTCTGGAATTATACTGCTCAACGACGACTGCAATAAACATATCTGAAGGCGATTGAAGGCATCGCATCGATTGAGGGCAAGATAAGTCAATGTCGGCTCAGATTGTTTGGATACCGTCGCAAAACTTGCCTTTGTATTAGAAGTCGTCAGCACCAAGCCGGTGATCATGACAAATGGAGACATAACATCCACCATTGCGAACCTGTAAGCAAAAAAACTTAACTGGTTAAGAGATCTAGTTTTTGAAAACTGCCTTGATAATAACCTTCCAGATCTAGGTAAAATACTAAAAAAATGCCCACTATAGTTAGAAATGCCATTAATTATATTGAAAGTCTCAATCATATCATCTCTCATTCTTCTCTTCAGCAAAGTAGTCAATCCTAATTTTCTTTATTGTTTAGTACATATTCCACTCCAACATTCCTGGATCCTACATGTAGTACTTTACATTTGTCTAGGTTAAATCCCAATTTCAAATGTCCTTCCAATATGATAATTTATTTAGATCCATCTGTGTTATTTCCTTTGATAAATGTCTCACAAGTAGTTTATCATCAGCAAACAGTTCTATTTCTGAATTTATATTATTAGGTAAGTCATTTATGAATATCAAAAACAACAAACCCCACTCCCAAATCGTACTCTCCATCTACTTCTTTGATATCTCTGTTGTTTAGTACATATTCTACTCCAACATTCCTGGATCCTACATGTAGTACTTTACATTTATCTAGGTTAAATCCCAATTTCCAAATGTCCTCCCAATATAATAATTTATCCCTCTGTGTTATTTCCTTTGATAAAGGTCTCACAAGTAGTTTATCATCAGCAAACAGTTCTAATTCTGAATTTATATTATTAGAATAAGATACAAATGCATTAACAAATCACATATTAAATGAAACTTAAATTTGTTTCATTATCTTTTTTGTGTGTGGAAAAAATATTCAAAATCATAAATATAGAAATACACAAATAACATATTTAATTATATCTTATCTTGTCCTCCATAATATCTTTTTTCAACTGAGTTCACCCCTAACAAGACGAGTTAACCCAACTGTAGACATAAGAGGTACTGAGAATTACGGTGATAGTTTAGGGGATCATCCGAAATTGGGAGGTGTGCAGCGAGATGTTTGAAAGTATTAACTTTCTGCATGTCGGTACAGTCAAGGAAACAGGGAGAAGGGAGGAAGTTCCAAATGCCGTCAGCTCGAGAAAAGAACCTCTTGGAGTAGAAGGCTCTCTGGCATCTGGGAAACTCCACAGTGAATGAATGGGATCTAGCTGATTGTCGGGTTGGTCGAATGTATTTACGTCAAGGGGGCACTGGAGCAACAAGTTCATCGGAGCACATTCTATTGAAGTACTTGTAAAACAAGCACAAGGAAGCAACATTGTGGCAATGGGGCAGGGGCTAGAGCTTGGTGAATAGTAGGGGTCCTATAAGATTAACGACTCTTTTTGGGACCTTGTCCATAAGGAAGAGACTAGTTGATAGGGCACCCGCCCAGATGTGACAACAATACTCCATGCATGGGCGGATGGCAGCATTGTAGAGATACAGGATACTGTCAGGTGTGAGAAGTTTTCTAGCACTGTAGAGGGAGCCCACCTTCTTTGCAGCAGCCTTGGCAATGTCTTCTATGTATTTGTTCCAATTTATATTACGTGTTAATGTTAGGCCGAGGAGTTGGAACGTTGGACTCTCAAGTAGGGTATTATTTGCAATGGCAATCCGTGTTGAAGAGGTTTCTTGTAGTTATTGAAAGAAATGAGCTTTGTCTTAGCAGCATTAAATGTTACCATCCATTTATGACCCCATTACCCTCAGAATATAGGTCACTTTTATTAATGATAATAAAAAACTAACAAGACTACAAATTCAAAAAAAAAGATAAATATATAAATACGTAAATAAATAACAGATCAATTACTCATAATATTTACTCTCAAAATAATAAAATATCTTCAAAAACTACAAAAATATACTGCAAAAAACAAACAAAGAAAAAAATGCTGGAGACGATCATGAATATTAAAAGCGATCGGAATTGGACAATAAAGAACCCTAGCGAACCATACTCCTCGAATTAACTACCAGAGACATAGAAACTAGCTAGCAGAGTCGAGATTACGATTAAAAAATCAAGAAAAAAAGAGAACATTCCGTCGTTTTGTATTGATAACAATTTGCTGCCTAAATATATATATATATATATATATATATATATATATGTGTGTGTGTGTGTAAGATTTGCCTTTTCCTTCTCATATCCTTCCCTTTCCCTTTGTTTTCCTTTTTTATTTAAAAGTCCTTCGCTTTTTTAACTGGCGAGATTATTGAGTATTGCCCTTGATAAGAAGCCGGCAAGGCTTTGAAACAAGTGTTAGGCGCTCAAAATATGTTTATTAAAATACACACACACATGTATATATATACACACATATATATACACACATGTATATATATACACCTATATATACACACATGTATATATATACACATATATATACACACATGTATATATATATACACATATATATACACAAGTGTGTAAATATACATATATATATATACACACATGATTATATATACATATATATATACACATGATTATATATACATATATATATATATACACATGATTATATATACATATATATATACACACATGTATATATATACATATATATATACACATGTATATATATACATATATATACACATGTATATATATACATATACACACACACATGTATATATATACATATACACACATGTATATATATATACATATACACACATGTATATATATATACATATACACACATATATATACACATATATACATACAGACATGTATATATACACACACATGTATATATATACACACATGTATATATATACACATCTGTATATATATACAGATATACACACATGTATATATATACAGATATACACACATGTATATATACATATATACACCCATGTATATATATACAGATATACACACATGTATATATATATACAGATATACACACATGTATATATATACAGATATACACACATGTATATATATACATAAATACACACATGTATATATACATATATACACACATGTATATATGTACACATATACACACATGTATATATATATACAGATATACACACAAGTATATACACATACATACACATGTATATATATACACATATACACACATGTATATACACATATATACACATGTATATATATACACATATATACACATGTATATATATACACACATGTATATATATATACACACATGTATATATATATACACACATGTATATATATATACACACATGTATATATATATACACACATGTATATATACACACATGTATATATATATACATATATACACACATGTATATATATATACATATATACACACATGTATATATATACATATATACACACATGTATATATACACACAATATATATATATATACACACACATGTATATATATACCCACACATAGATATATACATATATAGACACATGTATATATATACATATATACGCACATGTATATATATACATATATACCCACATGTATATATATATACATATATACCCACATGTATATATATACATATATACCCACATGTATATATATACACACATGTATATATATACACACATGTATATATATACACACACATGTATACATATATATACACATGTATACATATATATACACATGTATATATATATATATATATCTACACACACACATATATATACATATATACACATATATACATGTATACACACATGTATATATATACATATATACACACATGTATATATACATATACATATATACGCACATGTATATATATACATATATACACGGATGTATATATATATACATATACATATATACACATAATATATATATATATATATATATATATATATATATATATATATATATATATAAGTAAATTTCTCGTACAACAAAATTGTAGGATAAATTTCAGAGGAAACATTGTTTTTATGAATGAAACGAGCGGGTGGGGTAAAAAAATTGCTTAAATTTTTCTTTAAGGCCTTATATCGTCTGATACTTTAAGAGGAAACGTCGAAATGATGAATTAAAAACTAAGAACATCGAATGAGATATGAAGGGAAAATTATTTAAGTTGAAGAAAACGATTGAGAAAAAAATCTCTGGATATGCTGGATTTGAATCATTAAAGATCTCCAACTTATGCTTCAAAATCTTTTGTCTACGCAGGCTAGGTCGAGAATTGTTAATAACTAACGCCTTAATAATATTGAGATGGTAGTTTGACCTGGCACTATGTAAAACAGAAACCCACCCATCGGAATACTTCTCAGAACAACTATTTGTACTAACCATGTGTTTACCGATGGCTGATTCCTCTGCCTGGAAGTTCCCGGATGATCTCAAAACTTTGTGTAAACGAATATCACGTGGTATGTGTTGGTATGTTCTAATTTCTAATCTTTGGGGTCTCTTGCCAACGGAGTCAGCTCCACACTGACACAGGAATTTATAAACAACAGAATTCTTTTTAATTGCTGGCAAATCATTCTTACGAAAAGAAGAGAAAAAGGTTCGAGTCGTGTAAACTACTCTCAGCATGGTTGTATCATACAATTTTATTTTAAAATAATAGGAGTTGGGGATAGAATCGTAACAGTCGGTGTTTGTAATCTGATTCTTCTCTAACTTAACAATTAAGATATTTGTTAAGTCAAAATTTAGGTTAACAGGGCACTTAGATATTTGGGACCAGTTTGATTATGATCCCCAGAAAATAATATCTATATAATTTAAATTTCATAAAAATAGGATACATTTGAAGTTTTAAAGATGGTATATTTTTTTAGCTTTCTTATAAGTGCACTTAAAGATTCTGGTCCACTTCCATTGTCTTCCGAGGAAAATTTTACATGAGTATAATTTTAAATCTTATGTAGGTTCCTTAACCTTTCTTTTTATAGGTAAAACATACACATCAAACACAGACAGTATATATATATACATATATATATATATATATATATATATATATATAAATATATATATATATATATATATATATATATATATATAAGGTTAATGGGAGAGAACCGAAGCAGAGTGCTCGATCATAAATAAAAAATAAAAAAATAACAGCGTAATATTTATTTATATATATTTTACAGAAATAGAGGCTAAAGAGAGTCCGGCATTGGAGAATAAGTATAGGTCCCTATTGTTTGGATTTGAAACAGACGATACCGATGAGGTTCTGATCTTCTGTAATACATATCTAATTTAATAAATATTATATATATATATATTATATATATATATATATATATATATATATATATATATATAGAGAGAGAGAGAGAGAGAGAGAGATACATATACAGAGAGAGGGAGAGAGAGAAGGAAGATATAAAAGATATACATAAATCTAGATATATAGAGAGTGATAAAAGGGAAAGAAAAAGGTAGACAGAGAGAAAGAGAAAGGGAGAGCAATAGACGGAGAGAGAGAGATAGAGAGAGAGAGAGAAAGAGAAAGAGAGAGAAAGGCGTTATGTACTAAGTATACCAACACTCTTTCCTCACATTTTATTATATTAAAAATAAGAAAAAATAATTTATTTATTTTTAATCAGGGGAAGAATCGAAACTGCACACTTGATGTTTTCACTCTGATACGTTCACGACTAACCAGTTCAGGCATTTGTTAAGTTGACTTTATTCATTTCTAAAAACATAATTTCTTAACGGACCGTATCGTTAACACTTAGACAACCAACATACAGCGTTGGACACAATTGTTTAACCTCTTTTGTGATGAATTACACTTAAAGAAAAACCATGGTATATAATCCTGTATGTTGGCTGTACAAAAGGGAAATACAGAGAGAGAGAGAGAGAGAGAAAAAAGAAAGAGAGAAGAAGAAGAAAGAGAGAGAGAGAGCGAAAGAGTACGGCGAAAACTGGCGAAGCAAAACAATTCCGGGTATACACTAGTAGAAAATCAATAACCCCCAAAGAAGGCACAATTATATTTAGTTCCGGTGGATGCTTTCGCTTTGGTTAACTGCCCGGATGATGAAACACGCGCTGTGTAAATATAAACCAGCAACGAATTAGTCATTTGAAAACAGACTTTGGTGAGGCGAGTGAAGACCGCCTCAGTTGTTTCTGAACAATAGCCGGGAAAAAGGGGGATTTTATGATTGCGAGCAAATCAGCGTGGGTGCGTTTTATGGATTTCAAAAAGACCCTGAATATTTATGAGCACCTAACGTTCGTCGGAAGATGGCCGACTTCACAGAAACCGCCGACTCGCCACGGCAAGTCGTCTCGGGATAAATCGATTCATTTTTTCGGAACTATTTTAGTTGTTCGTGATTTTATTTTTGTTTTCTCCATATTATCTGCTTCGAGTTTCGAGTTTTATGGCCATTTTCAGCAAAGGGTTGCCATAAGACCCTAACACATCTATATAGTATTATTTATTTGTTCATATACAGTCAAACATCGGTTAAAGGACGCCAAGGAACTGGAACAATTCGGTTTTTGAACACAAAATTCAAACCGAAATGTCTTTGTTTTTTTTTTAATTTCGTTTTCTGAACCACGCCGATTCCAACTGAAGCTTACCGACTATGAAACATGAACATTTCTGTGCAAGGTTGAAACCCCTGTGTTTTTTTATCCGCATCTGTTTTTTTCGTGATCAATCTTGGTTTTTATTTTTTTAATCTGTTTTTTTTCATACAATCTATTTACTAAAATTAAAACTAAATATTACATAATGTGTAGTAAAAAGGTCAAACTATATACACAAATTGTCTTAAGTGATCAAAATAAGGTTTTGTATTATATATTATAGTTAGTATTGAAAAAGAATAATATAACTGATGCTCAATAAGTTTGTATATTCACTCATTAAATACGTAAAAGTTGTCTCTCTCTTCTCTCCCCCACTCTCTCTCTCTCTGTCACTCTTTTAAATTATTTTTATTAGGAAAATATGATAGGGTTTCTGAACTATTCAGTTTTCGAACAGCTTTTCAGAACGGATTATGTTCGAAAACCGAGGTTCTATTGTATTTTAGTTATTCGGTCGAATCAGAAAATGAAGTCGTTCATTTTAAAGGGGTTCACTTCTGAAACACATCCAACCATTTTTATTTTTATAATTTAAAATGTTAATGTTTTAAATACAATTAAGTGTAACGACGTTGTCTTACTCTTCCTCTCTCTTTTTCTCTCATATATATATATATATATATATATATATATATATATATATATATATATATATATACATATTAGTAGTAAGTTTTTGAAAGGCTGTGGGCAATGCAAGTTCCGGATAAGATGCAAGTTGTAAGGAACAAAAACAATAACAATAAATCGAATACGAAATATGACTTACTATTTATTTTTCCTAAAATCTTACATAACAGCAAGAGTGTTTTTAGCTGTTCGTGTGATGTCCGGGTGATTAAAAATCACTATTTGATATTTCGGGAAAATACATCCATTTGTCAAAAATAATTAAACCAGAAGAAATGTTTTTTCTTCTCCGACTGTATAGAGAATACTACAAAACAAAATGGCTGCCAGATGTAGACTACAGCGAAAACTATAGCAGTTTCGCAGGGAATGTAAATTAAATTAAATTTTATTTTAAGGTTATGTTAAATATATGATTTGGTGTTCAAAAACATTTGTGTAATGTTGGTTAAGTGTATGGTGTTCGATAAACTGTTAGTTTTAATAATATATATATATATTTTTTTTTTTATAATTTTTTTTTTTATTAAGCTTATATTTGACTATTTACTTTTATTTCAGTGTGTTTTATCTTCATATTTTTATTTTGTTTATCTTTCTTTCGTATTTTAAGAATTTTAATATAAAGTAAAGTAATTAATCTCACATTTTAAATATTCTAGATCTATCAAACTTATCGATTATCATCTATTTAAGAAGTGTTACTAATTGTGAGTTTCGTCAAATTAGTTTATCGAATTAACTTGATATATTTACTATAAGATAAAGGGGAGTAACTCTGGATTTTTTTTGGTGGAAATCTGTATAACAATATTAGTATATATATATAAACATATATACACATACATGCATATATACATATATATATATATATATATATATATATACATATTTATGTATTATTGTTTGTTTAATTGTTTATTTATATATATTCTTCATTTTCTTTACATATTTTTTTATTTATTATTATTTACTTTTTTAATTTATTTTATTAATTTTTTATTTAATATTTGCATGTTATTTGTATACATTTTATATGTGTTTGGATTAATTAATAAATAATGCTAGGTTATGGGGTGACTTATTTTGGTGGGCTAGAAGAGTATGTTGAATATGGTTTTTGGTTTGTGGTTGAAAGTGTGTTAGGATGGAAGTTCATATGGGGAGGGGCCTATTTGATTGTTTGGGTGTGTGGTGATTTATTATAGAAGGTAAGTAATGAGTGAAGTGGTGGAAATGGAGTCTGTTGAGTGTTAGATATGGGGGTTGGTCGGTAGATGGGGAGTAGATATTATAAAATTAATGGTGAGTGGAGCTCGTGACGCTGATTGAGTGAGAGGTTTAATCTGGAGATGAGGAGTGATTCTGTGATTCTAAGGTCACCAATGTTTCTGACAGACGCTAAGATGGAGACATGAATATCACGCTAAGTGTTTGAGCAAATCTCTGTGTGTTTGTGGAAAGAGGATATACGGGTATTCAAGTGCTCCTTTATGCGCAAGTGTAGCGGTCTTGTAGTGTTGCCGATGTAAAATCTTTTGCATTTATTGCACTGTAGTTTGTAAACACAATAGCACAGACCTGTGTTGGGGATAGGGCAATTGGCCAGGGAGCAAGGTTCGGGTGTGTGGTTAGTATGTTTATTAGATAGATGTTGGCGTAAGGAGGTGCCAGTATGTGTTAGTTGTATGTTAAGGTTTTCCTTATGTATTGCCTTGCGAATGGAGGTGGTAATCTTATCGCTGAAGAAAGGGAGTTTAAAAAAAACTTACTACTACTATACCCAGCAATGCTTCAAGCAAACTACCATTCTCTACTATATATATATATATATATATATATATATATATATATATATATATATATATTTAGGTACAGAAAAAAATGTACGATATTCGTACCGTCAGTTTCAAGCACAGAAGGACTTAGTCACCCGGTTCTCTTCAGGTTCTGTTGTCATTTTTGTCGGAAATGTGAAGTTACGTTCCACTCTCGTTTGGACGCGTTATAAATAAATAAATAAATAAATTAATATAATTAATTAATATATTAATTAACCGAGCACTCTGCTGGGATTTTTCCTGCTATATTACAAAGAAATTATATATATATATATATATATATATATATATATATCCGAAGGATTACGGCCGAATATTTTGTTCTCCTTTCTTAGAAAAAACAACTTTTTCTATATGAGGGAAAATTGATATTACTAACGTCATAATATAGAAAATAAATTGAGAAAATATATAAAAATATATTTTTCATATTGATTTGTTTTATACACACATATATATATATATATATATATATATATATATATATATATATATATATATATATATATATATATGAAGCAATCCAACAAAAGATATAAGCGTCAACTAATATCTTATAATTAGTGAAACATCCGGATAAAAAAACTGAAGCTCAATATACTGGATAGAGCATTAATATTATAATATAAAATGAAGTAATAAAATAAGGTGTCAATCAAATTTTATTAGAATTCAAAGTTCATGCAAAGCATCCTTAAGTCCTTAGCTCATGAGTTTTCAAAGATAATTCTTCTCTTCAGAGGACCATTACCGCAGTTATACTACTACAGGCAATAAAATTACGCTTTGAAAATATATAAAATTATATACACAAATATACAAAAATACATAACATCAAACATATCAATCCAAAAACATACTTTTGTTGAATCCATACATATTTTTGTATTATTTTGATTGATTTTGTATTATTTTGATTGATTTATTTATCATTAACACTGAATATGGACACTTTTCGCGACTGGATAACTTTGCCGACCCCTTCAATTTCACATATTTGGACTGCTATTTGTATCTTGGAGTAATGTCCTTCCTGATTATGCTTCTCAACTTGTATGACCTGGATGGACTGTATGGATTCAACAAAAGTATGTTTTTGGATTGATATGTTTGATGTTATGTATTTTTGTATATTTGTGTATATAATTTTATATATTTTCAAAGCGTAATTTTATTGCCTGTAGTAGTATAACTGCGGTAATGGTCCTCTGAAGAGAAGAATTATCTTTGAAAACTCATGAGCTAAGGACTTAAGGATGCTTTGCATGAACTTTGAATTCTAATAAAATTTGATTGACACCTTATTTTAATACTTCATTTTATATTATAATATATATATATATATATATATATATATATATATATACACGGACGCTTTAAGAGAATTACAAAATTAGGCTGTCAAATTTTAAGTTTTTGCCAACGTGTCGTTGAACACTGTTGCTCACAGTTCCCTATATGTGTCCCCTTACTTAGACATGAATAGATCCTAAATCTTCTCCCTTCAACGTGGTTGGTTCAGTGGCCGCATCGTTCTAAGGGTTTAGACAAATGTTAAAATGTTGATTTGGGTCTGAAGGTATCGAATCGTGTGACTAACAGAGCAATCACCTCGCCCCACACTGATGTATCCCGGTAAAAAAAAATTAAGCACATGTGTCTGATGATGAGAATTTAATAATATCTACCAGAAAATGTTATATATATATATATATATATATATCTATATATATATATATATATATCAAGGGAGGCGCGATAGCGCTCTATCCTTTGATAGACTTCAAAAACGGCCTATGCTAGAAATCTCATTTCTTTGATCAATCATAACTATAAAACCAATAAACCAAATTAGTTAAAACTTTGCACAACATTTTTATTTGATAGGTTCTATAAGTGTGTAGAATTTCAGCATCATTAGTCAAGGCAACCCAGAGATCCAGAAAGGTCAGTCATGCTTTTGTGTTATCCGTGTGTACGTACATACGTATGTGCCACCCTGTATCTCAACTATTTGATGGATTCAGCTGATTTTTGGCAGAGATAGAGGTTCGAGGATCTAGTTGATGGCATTTTAATTTCAGTTTACTATATACCTTAGTTTTCCAGAAAATTCCAAAAAAACTTTTAAATGACCCTTGTACTGAGGCATAGCTTTTACAAAAGTAGTGACATTCCATGATACATGCCAGTTTACTGAAATCATATGCCCTTAATAGGGTTAAGATGAAAATTCATATACACTAAATGTACAAAAGCAAGGAAATTTCCAAATTTTTACACTTTTATTGTCATTAAAGGTATGACTACATATCAACCAAACCATTTCATTACCACATCACTACAGTAGAAATCTCTATGCATGAGTGGATGAAGTGTGTGAGGTTCGCTGAAAAAAAATTCCTACTAGTAAAATACATAGCTCTGTGTGCTCGCATACCCTTAATGACAATAAAAGTGTAAACATTTGGGAATTTCTTTGCTTTTTACATTTAGTGTATATGAATTTTAATCTTAACCCTATTAAGGGCATATGATTTCAGTATACTGGCATTTATCATGGAATATATATATATATATATATATATATATATATATAAGTAAATTTCGTGTACAACAGAATGAAGGATTAATTTTAGAGGAAGCATTATTATAATCAATGAAACAGACGAGTGGAGAAAAAAAGGAAAATTTTAAAATTACCTTAAGGCCTTGTCGTCTGACCCTCTGAGGAAACGTCAGAATGGTAAATTAAAAACTAAAAGTCGAATGAGAAATGAGTGGAAAAAAAAAACTTATTTCAGTTGGAGGAAACGATTGAGAGAGAGAGAAAAAAAAAAGTAAATCTCTCAACGTTATGGTGGCTTTGAATCATTAAAGATCTCCAACTGGTGTTTCAAAATCTTTTGTCTACACAGGCTAGGTCGATAGTTGTTAATGACTAACGCCTCAAGAATATTGAGATGGTAGTTCGACCTGGCACTGTGTAAAACAGAAAATCACCCATCGGAATACTTGTCAGAACAACTATTTGTACTAACGAGGTGATTACCGATGGCTGATTCCTGTGCCTGGAAGTTCCCGGATGCTCTCGAAACCTTGTGTAGGTGAATATCACGTGGTATGTGTTGGGATATTCTAAATTCTAATCTTTGGGATGTCTTGCCAACGTAGTCAGCTCCACACTGACACATGAATTTATAAACTACAGAATTCTTTTGAATGGCTGGCAAAACATCCTTACGAAAAGAAGAGAAAAAGGTTCGAGTCGTGTAAACTACCCTCAACATGGTTGCCGGAAAACAACGTTGAGTAGAAGAAGAAATCCGTTTAACAATGTCAAGGCCGTCAGAACCCAACCAAGGGAGTTTCAAATAAATAGGGCAACGTGACGGGCCAATAAATTTACCACCATTAAATAAAGCAACTTTACGTGCAATGGTGCCTTTTATAGTATTGATGGGATATCCATTGGCAAGAAAAATATTAGTAATTTCACCAAGTTCTGCATCGAGTCGTGTTGGTGAACAAATCATAAGAGCTCGATGAGTGAGAGTACCAATAAGATTTATTTTTCTTGCTTTTGGGGCGAAGGAAAACCAATTTAGATAAAGGCCTGTAAATGTTGGTTTTCTATACACACAGGTTTCAAATGATAAACCAGATTTAGACACTAAAACATCGAGGAATGGTAAGGAACCACAATTCTCGACCTCCATAGTGAATTGCAACGATGGATGCAAGTTACAAAGAAGACGAAGAAACTGTTCAGCATCACTCCGAGAGGGAAAACAAGCAAAAGTGTCATCAACGTAACGTGTGTAGAAAGCCGGCTTGGTCACTTTGGAAAATAATTGGTTTTCCAAAAATCCAACGAAAATGTTGGCTAACGATGGACCAAGAGGGCTGCCCATGGATATACCATCAATTTGCCGATACATTATATTATTGAAACTGAAGGAAACTGATTTAGTAGCAAGTTCCATCAGTTCAACAAAAAATCGTTCAGGAAACTGTGGAGACTTTAAGGGGCCGAGGTAAAGATAATCTGCACATATACCAATCGTTTCCTCTAACTGAAATAATTTTTTTTTCCCTCATTTCTCATTCGACTTTTAGTTTTTAATTTACCATTCTGACGTTTCCTCTCAGAGGGTCAGACGACAAGGCCTTAAGGTAATTTTAACAATTTTCCTTTTTTTTTTCTCCACTCGTCTGTTTCATTGATTATAATATATATATATATATATATATATATATATATATATATATATATACTAAAATGAGAATAATTCTTTGAAGATAACTGTCTTGCAACACTTTTCTGTCCCCTAACGAATATTAAAATCAACATATAATTATACTTAAAAACATGTCTAGAATCCATATTCAGATATGATCCGAGCTGAAATACAGCTGCTATATATAAAAAGCTGCCGCTCAGAGCACTATTTCCTGTTGCGACAGAGTATAATACTGACTTCGCAATTCAAAGCGAGATTATATCTTTTCTTCCTTACAACTCCTTCATGCAAAAGAAACGTTATTAGTCTTTCTCTACTCTATCAGTATTACCATGGTAGGTGTTCCACTGAGCCCCCCTATAAAACGTTCTCAGCAAGAATATGTCATATTACCAAAACTGCACAGCACTTCCATGAACAAATTCTTTTTCCTATAACTTCTAACTTTAAGGACACGTTACCACTTTACTGCTTTTATACAGACTATAACATGACCGTTTTTAAGTCCAATGTAAACATTTCTTTACTCTATTTTTATTTTCATCGTAGGTGCTCGACTGAGCTACAATCTCTGGTTTCCTTTGAGAATTTGATTATTTCACCGTACGGCTCGACAAGAATTTGTTAACATTGGACTTGAAAAACTATCATGTTGTAGTCAGCCGGTAGGCAGTGACGCGGTAGTGTGTCCAATAGATGGAAACTTCTCGGTAATAAAGTTTTTTATGGAAGCAGCGCTTACTCTTAGGTACACAAAGGGAGAAAGAGAAATTATTTACAATGGTTGTAGCTAGACGAGTTTTTGTTGCGAATGTTTTACAAGAGCGAAAGCATTCACAGCAAACACCCGTCTACCTACAACAACTGTAAGGAATTTTCTTTTCTTTTTCTTTGTACCTGAAATTATCACGGAGGAAGTATATTTCCCAAAACTTCTTATCTGTGGAATACGATACCCTGGGTCTGTTTCCCAGCTGACTACAACATGCCCATTTTTAAGTCAAATGCTAACATATTATTGTCGAGGCGCCCCCTCAAATGATCAAATTTTGATTATTTAACTCCTCGATTCTAATCATGTCAATGGTGTTTTTTACCGCCAACTGTCAATCTATTTAACTCCTATCCTGAAGTTGTCGTCAGGCTTTGTTAAGCGGTGACTCATTAGTAAAAAAATGTTGAAAATCAACCTACTCTCCTGTTGAGTTTTGGCTGAGGCATGCACTCAATCGAGTGCCATTCTAGTTCCTTATAATTTAATGTTTGATACGTCAGGTGTTTTTTTCTGTCTAAACAAAGAATATTCGACTGTCAAAACATCGACGATAAACGGTGACAGTATTATCGCTTTAATTGATGTTTAAGTAAGTAAAACGATGTTTATATCTACTGTAATAATCCAAACCGAATGACATTTATCTATCATCAAACTTTAATTACATTTGCAAATATATATTTTATTCATAAGGACAAACAATTTCGATACGTATAATATTTGTTTTCGTTTTGTATTCGTCACCCAATAGTCAAAAGGAAAACGTAACTAAAGCGCGTCCGTGTTATGTAGACGTGTCCGGAAAGTTTCATTAATCACGTAGGGAAATTTAATTTCATGAGCAAAAAGAAGAGGCTTCATATTAATAATATCTGATCATAATAAAAAAGAAATGAAAGAATAATCACGTATACACATTTAATTTTATAGGCAACAATGAACTGACTTAATCTGAATAATATCTGATAAAAGAAAATAAAAGAATAACGACGTACGCAAATGAATTTTATAAGCAAAGAGAAGGCTTAATCTTGATAATTTCTGATAATAAATATGAAACGAAAGAATAATTACGTATGCAAATTTAGTTTTATGAGAAAAGAAGGGGATACTTAAACTTAATAATAACTGAAAATAATAAAAAAGAGAAAAATCTTATTGCACAAGCCACGTCGTACCAGTTTACTCTCCGACACCCCGCCAATGAAACATAGTATTAGTTACAGGATACTCGTAGCAGGTAAAAAAGCAGATTTGTTTCTGTTAAGTAATGCATTCACTGACGAAGACGCCAAGATCCGGTTGATTGGTATCAGACCGGTGGAGATGCAAACGAAAAATAAAACAATACGAGATGTAGTTTTTAAACATGATACAAACATACAAGTTACGAAATAACGAACGAATTTAAATTCAAGTAACCACAATCGGTGCGTGTGGCCTAGCGGATAAACTGCTAAGTAATAATCAGTTATAAATGACAGTATTCTAGTGGTTGAAGGTTCAATCCTCAGTGCTGGCGATACTAAGAATATAATTAAGAATTACTTAAAAGGTCTACCCGGCCATGGCTGACGGAACGAGAGCATGCTATCCGCGTGGATAAAATAAAGGGCTCCGTTCCAAATTCTGTAAAGATTCCCGAGCTCGGCAAAACGCAGCTGAAGAAGATCGGAGGTAACATCAGCCGAAACGTTATAAGAATACCATCCAAGATGAAAACAGTAGTTCCAATAATCCAAATAATAAAAATTATTAATCCTTATCGAAAATAAATTCCGAAACATAAAGTAAGAATAGTAAAACATTAGAATCTGTCTCTTTTCGCTCCGAGACCAGACATATTGTAAATCAAAATCTCTGTTCTCTCTGTTACGTCTGAGTCAATCATATTTGCCATATTCAGTTTGAAGGATTCTTGCATCGTATAAGTAGAACCGGTAGTCAATATGAAAGTATTTGTGAGGTATCACTTGAAGATAACCTAGAAGAACCAACGGTTTGAAAAACAAGTGAATTATAGCCCAGAAAATTCAAGTCGCTTTTTATTACCTTAAGAGGGGCAGCGATCCTTTGAAGGGCAATATGGATCTCAGGTAGACTCAGGAAATTCCGCGACCCGAGACGCATGAGACTCAAAGATATCCATCACATTCGGTCTTTAACCAGATGCACACCGTCTCTACATCTCATGCCCGTTGATTGCAAATCTCTTTCAATTGTTAGTTTCCAATTAATTTCTGGTCTTGGTTAGCAATTTTATCTGGGTCCAATCTTAAAGCATGCACAAGACTGTCTAGACGTTGTTTGCAGATTATTGACGATTCAGGCTATTTCTTAGTGCGGTCTCTGACTTCTTTGTTTGTAGTTCAATCGCCACATTCGATTCATAGACAATTTCAAAGGCATTTCAAATCAAATGTGTCTAACTTCCGCCCTTGACTGATTTCAAAATCCCAGGTGTAACTTTAATAAAACAATGTGGTAAAAACGTTGCTGCTATAAAATCTTAATTGAGCTCTGAGAGTTCATTTTTTTCTTTTTCCAAATATTGCAAAGCTTAATAATTGCTACCGAGGTCTTTTTAACTTAACATTGCAACTAGTTATTGAAGCTTACTGATATATATATATATATATATATATATATATAGATAGATAGATAGAGAGAGAGAGAGAGATGAAACAAGAGTGATAAACATGTACGAATGTACATATTTATTTCAACTTCGATTGTTCAATGCAAGGTATACTCGGTAATAAAATTATGTTTATCATTCTTTCCTTAAGCCATAGCTTTTCAAAGATCAGAATCTTATCATCAGAGGAATTACATAGATAGATAAGTTGGCAGTGGAAAAGCCAAAATTCAACATTTGAAAAAATATTAAGAAATGGAGAGTGGAAAAAAGTTCGTGTAAAAAAGATATGGGGTTTGTCCAGTTGGTAATTGCCCGTTTATAAGGTGCCCAATGAAAGGAGATTTAGATGGAGCAGAAGGGTGTTCGTGAAGGCAGCATGGAAAAGCGTTCAAAAATGAAGTAAATCCAATAGTGAGATGTTGAATTCAAATCGTAGATGGAGCGCTCCTAATCGGAATTAATATGAGAAATCGGGCCATTTTAAAAATACTTCCTGGGCCGGAGTAGGAATTATTCTCTCTCTCTCTCTCTCTCTCTCTCTCTCTCTCTCTCTATATATATATATATATATATATATATATATATATATATATATATATATATATATATATATATAAAGTTCATAAATATTTAGTGTAAATTACAGTACTGCAAATAATTTCGTTTTATTTTCCTTCTTCGCCAAACTTCAGAATATATCTGCCGACCAACTATCTTAGGTCTAATAAGTGTAAGTAATACTTATATTGGATTCAATGATCAATTGAGTAATATTTTCAGCTGAGGTTGAGTTATGATTGGTTTCTCACGGATGCCCTTAGGGAAATCACGAACGAAGAATTCGATTTTAGAATCAATTTTAACGGGGTGATCTCGGTACAGAGTTATAGGCAGCCATTAAATAAATCACACGTTTCAAGGGTAGAAATATGCAAAATACAACGTGAAAAGGGGTTATAATTTTAAATAAAAAATGGCGAGGAGGAGTTGAAATATTAAGTAAGAAGGACAAATGAAGAAACGATGAATGGAGAAAAAAAGAAGGAACAAGAGGAGAAAAAGAAGGAAAATAAAAAAAGATTAACAGGAGAAAGAGTTGATAGAAAACAGTAGGAAACAAACAGCATGAATAAGGGGAAGAGAAAATAGTAGAATTAAAGAAGGAAAGTCTACAAAATGGAAGAGGGGGAGATAGAAATGGAAGAGAAGGAGATAGAAATGGAAGAGAAGGAGATAGAAATGGAAGAGAAGGAGATAGAAATGGAAGAGGAGGAGATAGAAATGGAAGAAAAGGAGATAGAAATGGAAGAAGAGGACAGAAAATGGAATAGGAGGAGATAAAAATGAAAGAAGAGGAGATAGAAATGGAAGAGGAGGACAAAAAATGGAAGAGGATGAGATAGAAATAGAAGAAGAGGAGGGGATGAAAATGGAAGAAGAGGAGATAGAAATGGAAGAGGAGAAAAAATGGAAGAGAAGGAAATAAAAAAGAAAGAGGAGGATAAAAAAGGAATATGAGGAGATAAAAAAGGAAGAAGAGAATGGGATAGACATAGAAGAGGAGGAGATAGAAATGGAAGAAGAGGATATAAAAATGGAAGAGGAGGACAAAAATGGAAGAGGAGGAAATTAAAAAGAAAGAGGAGGAGATAAAAAAGGAAGAAAAGGAGATAAAAAAGAAGAAGAGGAGATAAAAAAGGAAGAGTAGGAGATAGAAATTGAAGAGTAGGAGATAGAAATTGAAGAGTAGGAGATAGGAAATAATAAAAGCGAGAGTGAAAAGATAAAGACAGAAGGAAAGTAAGAAGAAGTGGTGGAAGAACGATAGAGCAGTAAAAAAGTAAAAGTTAAGATAAAAGAATAAATAGCGGAAGAGGAATCAGAAAGATAAAAAGCAGTCAGATGGACAGTAGAAGGAAGAAGGAGTAGGAGGGGAAATGAAGATGGAGAGGATTGGATAATATAGAAATAGGGAAGTAGAAAAGGAAACGTAGTCCGGTTGACAGTAGAAGGAAGAAAGAGTAGGAGGGAAAAGAGATGGGAAATTAATAATATAAAGATTAAGATGTAAAAATAGAAATAAAAAGGGAAAAGAAATGAATAGCAGAAGAGATGACAGAAAAATAGAAAAGCGGTTTGCCATTCTCTTTCTGCTCCCACACATTATCCCCTATCTTTGTTTCTATCTCTTTCCTCTCTCTTCCGACTTAATTCTACCATAGAAGGAATAAAGGATGATAGCAGAAAATTAATTGTATCGGCTAAAAATGCTGTATACACGTTTGTTCCTTAGCATACAGAGCATGCATCAGCCTTACAACTGACAAAAGCGTTACACTGAATTTTGGTTCATGGAAAAATTTCAGTGTTATTTTAGTATCCGCTAAGAATCGCATGATTATTCGCTTCGAGATTCAAACACCGGACTCCAACTACTATCAATTTTTAAGGTCCGTATCAATTAAGACGTTTCGTCTGAGAAACAGTCGTACACCTAAACAGTTTAGGTGTACGACTGTTTCTGAGACGAAAAGTCTTAATTCATACCAAGGTTCTTCATCAGCACAGGTTTCAGACAGCAGAAGTGAGAAGTTGGATAAAAACATACGTTTCAGTATTATTTACCACAAAATACACAATAATTTGAGAAAAAATCGGAATAAGTATATATCACAATTTATATCCCCCTCAAGACTATTTCTCATAGAAAAGCACCTATGAAAAATAGAAGCAAATAAATATATATAAAAACAATATTGACAAAATAAAAATACAATAAAAATAAATTGTGATAGAATATTATAATAAGAGTAATAATTACAAACAGAATAAAAAATATTAGTTATATATATATATATATATATATATATATATATATATAAGTATCGAGTTGACGTTTTTAATTTGAGGTTCAATATTCCATCTAATAATAAATTATATAGATCTTGATTTGAGACCTCTCAAGTCAAGATCTATACATCATATAGGTCCTTTACACGTGGAACATAATGGTAGGAACTTCTTACGAACTTCTTACGCTATAAAACAAAATAATTATGAACTTCTTACGCTATAAAAAAATAATTATGAATGTCCTACGCTATGAACTAAGCTTCCTAATAAAAAAAAAACGAATTATAAAGTTAATTGATATATTTCTATGACCTATTTGAAGATATTTTTGTCGATATACGTACGAACATAAACCCTTTTTAAAGTCGCAGAGATATACAGAACCACTTCTAACATTCTTGGAAGAAAAGAGTAGCTTTAATAACTACAATTGTTCCTACGTTAAAAAGAAAATTGTGAATTAAGAAAATGGAACTGAACAAAGTATCTAAATTTCGACAAAACAAAAGCCTCAACGAAATCATTGAACAGGAATAATTTTGAAAATAATGAGGATATTCAATAATTTTTGTGCACTGATATACATTATAATATCTATTAATAATGTTATTTCAACATTTAGCCATTTAATGTCTATTTGCGTTGGTACCTAATACATTCCATGATAAATGCCAGTATACTGAAATCATATGTCCTTAATAGGGTTAAGATGAACATTCATATACACTAAATGTACAAAAGTAAGGAAATTCCCAAATGGGTACACTTTTATTGTCATTAAGGGTATGACTACATATCAACCAAATCATTTCATTATCACATCACTACAGTATAAATCTCTATGCATGAGTAGATGAAGTGTGTGAGGTGCGCTGAAGAAAAATCCCTACCAGTAAAATACATAGCCCTGTTGTGCTCGCATGCCCTTAATGACAATAAAAGTGTAAAAATTTAGGAATTTCCTTGCTTTTGTACATTTAGTGTATATGAATTTTCATCTTAACTCTATTAAGGGCATATGATTTCAGTATACTGGCATTTATCATGGAATGTCACTACATTTGTAAAGACTATGCCTCAATACAATGGTCATTTTAAAGTTTTTTTGGAATTTTCTGGAAAACTAAGGTATATGGTAAACTGAAATTAAAATGTCATCAACTAGACGCTAGAATCTCTATCTCTGCCAAAAATCAGCTGAATCCATCAAATAGTTGATGAGATACAGGGTGGCACATACGTACTACGTACGTACACACGGATAACACAAAATCACTCCTGACTTTTCTGGATCTCTGTGTTGCCTTGCCTAATGATGCTGAAATTCTTCACACTTATAGAACCTATCAAATAAAAATGTTGTGCAAAGTTTTAACTAATTTGGTTTATTGGTTTTTGACTTATGATTGATCAAAGAAATGCGATTTCCAGCATAGGCCATTTGTGCCGTCTATTAAGGGATAGAGCGCTCTCGCGCCTCCCTTGATTTTCTTAATAAATACATTTTGTTAACGTATAGTTTCTTTACCAATCCTCATAAAATATTGCTATAGTTGGACAAACCTCATTTTCTATATCTTTTAATGAAGATAATTTTTCAAGGCTATCTAATTTATCTGATTCAAAAGCCAAGGGTTAATTAGGCTGATGGATTGTCAGTTTACTGATGACTAATTTAAAAGCATGATCCCGTTGACACACCGGTTCCCGATAGATCATCGAAGTTAAGCGACGTTGAGCCTGCTCAGTACAGTACTGGCCAGGTTCAACGTCGCTCAACTTTGGTGCTCTCACGAGAACCGGTGTGTCAACGTGATTATGGGGTATAAATGTAAAAAATAAAAAAGAGAAAATCTAAAATTAGTCTCTTTCTGCTCGTTATATCTCCTTATTATTTTTTATTACTGCGTGTGCCTCTCTTTTTTATCAAACTACGAGTTAATAGTACTATTGTTAGTGGTGATATTACCTTTGTTTATAATGGACTATTCCAATCATTTAATTGTTTCTTACTTTATAACCATCGACTGTTAATAAAGAAAGAGAGAGAGAGAGAAAGAGAGAGAGAGAAAGAAAGAGAGAGAAAGAGAGAGAGGGAGAGAGAGAAAGAGAGAGAGAGAGAGAAACATGTAACGATACGATTGAGCATATCGTTACGAATGTTTCTTAAACGTTTCCCGAAATCAAAACAAGTCGTTTCTCGAAATAATTTAGAACTCCTTTAATTACCACACAAAGCATAATTATTCACGAAAGTTTTATCTCAATTTTTAACAATAGTTCTTAAGCCTTTAAACTGAACACCATCAAACTCGTAATATTCTCAAAATGTATTTTATATATATATATATAACTTCCTATATTTTCTCAACGGTTTTAGGCATTGTTCAAATTAGGACCGCGGAAACTGTTCACGCTATTTGCTCGTACATGTTATACGAAAAGTTATCTTACAAGTTACCTCGTCTCCTTCATCGCTGGCCGCTTGTACCGTGGGTTTATCATACATCTCTATCCGGCCGTGATCGCTCAATGTGGTGTACCTGTTCCGAAGATGCACTTTGTCTATATGCAAAGGGAATAAACTCGGAAATCGGATCTTGAGAGAGAGAGAGAGAGAGAGAGTCACGCAACAAATATTTTATTCCTCATATCGTGTCTGGAAAAGGGTTTACATGTCTCTTATTCCCACTTCACACTCGTCTTGTCGCTATTTCTAATCACTCTAGCTCAATTATTCTAGCTGGATGATGACAGACACACGTCGGGCCACCTATTCGGGTCTAATTCGGGACCTAGGCTTACGCTTCAGCCCATCTTTTCAAACGTCCGCCCGCTTCAGCGTTCCATCGCAGACTCTCAGTCACATATCTCCTCTTGCCTCGGCTTTCATAGCGAACTATTCTCTAGGTAACATAGATAATTGCCTTACCGATTGGCACCAGCTTCCACAACCGACTGATCTAAAAACTTGCGTCTCGACCAAATACCAAGTGACGTCAGTCCTTTTGTCTCATGTCAACCACTCACAGAACTGCTTCAATATCGCTTTATGTTTTACTTTTTAACACGAACCCTTTCATGTCGGCCCGTCACTGCCGAGTGTGTTTATAATTTTTGAGCATGAATCATTCATGAGAACCAAATTGACCCTTTCCAAAACACATGTCATCTCAATCCGCGGATTCCATCTAGGTCACAATTCATACTCACTTAAGCGTTCTTCAAATTATAGGTCCCCTCATAATCCAACAGACACACACACACACACACAGACAGAGAAAGAGCTAGCGAGAGACTAAGAGAAAGGGTGACAGAACCTAGAGTAACAGACGAGGTATAGAATGAGAAAGGTGAGTCAAGCAACCGGGAAAGGAAAGGATAGTGAATGTTGTAGGTAAACAAAGTGCGTAAGATATGGATAACTCGATAAGTTCTTTTGCAAACTTACCACTAATTAGAATAATGGAAAGTTTGTGAAACAACTAATTTCCCAAACTCAAGCACATTTTATCATGTATTTTGTATGATTAAAATAGATGAGAGAAAACCTTAAGGAAACAAACGTTGATTTACTCATCTTTAGTAAAATAATAAGGCATCTACATACAAAAATACGAAAGTTTTCTTCAATTATCACTCGTAAATAAACATCAAAACGGGTTACTGTTATTAAAATCAATAATACATACTATTTTGAAATATTGTATATATAGTAGAGATGGAAGACCCAAGTGCAGCTATTTCAATGCCTAATCTGTATAACTTTTTAAACCGTCTATAATAAATCACTGATTGGTGTTATTCATTTGTACTTTTATTTTTCATTTTCCTATATAGATATGCAATAGTTTAGTCGTTATTAACAGTAAGTAATTAACGTGATTTATTAACAATGGCTAAATTGAAAAAATACTTTTTAAGAATATTCTAATTTATTTTCAAGGGAGCTAATTTCAATAAAACTAATATATCCTAGCTCGCTAGAAAAGCAGATATACCAACGAGGCATGAGTTAATTGAGACTACTCACTCTATCTCTCTCACTCACCCTCTCCTTCCTCTGTATTACTCCTTGCCCTCTTTAAATCTAGCGATGCCAAACTTTCTATTCAATTGTTATTAAAAGAGGACTGTACCCTCAATACGCACTACCGCCCAGGCAAATTTATTTTATTTCTTTACAGTCTTATCTACAATATTAATACAATCAAGATTACAGAAATGTCAATATTTATCTATCTGAATAAATATATTTATTCTTAAATATATTTATATATGAAAAAATGCAAATGTTTTTTCTCCTGTTTACAAGAAATTTACGACTGCAATGGTTATATAAACATTTAGTTTCACGTAGCGAACTTTGCAAAACCGGCTTATTATATATATATATATATATATATATATATGTATATATATATATATATATATATGTATATATATATATATATATATATATATATATATATATATGTATATATATACTCGCCGATTTGGCATTTAGAATGTTAAATTCCTCTTAACATCAAATCTAATTTGTGGTGGCCAACGGGAAGCGCTCTGCGAATCAGTGGCGATTTGTGATCGGAGTTCGCGCCCGCCCACCGTCGGGTATTAACTTCCTGCACTGAAGATTGCGTAAGCATGAAACATCGATGTCTGTAGGTAATACATAATTAATATTTATTTATAAAATATTATTACAAATATATATATGTATATGTATGTATTAAGCGATAGGAGACAAATAAATGCAGACTTTATTTTTAAAATATTATTTATTTAAAATGCAAATTTTCGATTCATAAAAGAATCATCATCAGGAGGATACAGACAATATATTTCTTTCTTTTTTTAAGCAACTTGTTGTCACTTTGTCTTGCACTTCTGTTCTTATTGAAGTCTGGTGTGTAATATCCGACGTAAGTGGTGTGTTTTGGTACGTACGTTTACGTTATAAGTAAATTATTTCCACCGTTTGAATGCATTTTAAATTTGTCATTTTTAAAGCGGTAAGGCGACCAAATTTTAATTTTTAATAAATATTTCATTTAAAAAAAAGTCTGCATTTAATGTCTCCTTACCGCTTTAAAAATTACAAATTTAAAATCCATTCAAACAGTGTAATATTTTACTCATAATTATATATATATATATATATATATATATAAGTGTAATCTTTTGACGGTAAATCATAAGCACACAAGTGAGTGAAAATAATAGTTATCAATTAATAATGAATAAATGAATAAACATGTAACTTACTATTTCGTGCTGAATGTATTCGACAATTTTAGAAGAAAGGTAAATAGACATTTCGTTTCTGTTTTTTATGATATTCTGCAGAAAAATATTCGATGATTATTCGCTTCTTCGGCCAAGAACAGATTTTCTGAAAAAGGGAGACTAAAATTGATGTTTTCGAATCTGGCAACCAGGGTCCACTTATAACGCTCAGTTATGTTGACAGTTTTTCGGTTGTTTTCTCTACTGGTTTGAATGAAAAATGTAGGGAAATTGATGTGAAAAGAAGGGCAAACCAATGTTCTCTAGTTAAATCTGATTGTTCGATGTGTGTAGGGGTTGTTGTCTATGGTAAATGGAGTTTCTTATGTGTGGCCGTTTGCTGTCTATTTCATGTACGGCATAGATGAGCAAAAAAGAAAAGGAAATGGGAAGAGAGGAAAAACGAATTAAGTATCCGATTAATTTTTGATTGATCATCTACTCTACAGGTTACTTTCAATTATTGGCCTTTTGGCTAAGATCAAAGTGTAGTACCTGTTCCGATGGATACTGCACCCCATACTCGTGTTGTCTTGTCCTTCGGGGCTTGATTTACGCCGGTCAATGGGTCTGTCCTGTGCAGTTCTAGGGGGTCCACCCTCCCAGGCTTTGCCTCCCCGCTTTGAGGAGGAGTAAGTTTATTGCTTACTGCCTGAGGCACCCCTACCGTGGAATGCCGACGGGGCTGCCCAGGCAATTTTTAAATGGCCAGAGTGCTCACTTTCTCGGGCGCTGACTTTTCAAACCTCACTTTCCCGACCCGATCTTGGGTCACATCTTACTTGTGGGAGTAAGATAAAAACTGGCCTCCTGCCTAACTCCTAGAGAGGAGTAAATCAATACTCTACAGTTTATTTGTGGTCTAATTTTTTTCTTTCAGAAAGACAATCTAACGAGGTGCCCGTGGGTGAAGGGGTGGCTAACAAAAAAAAATAACAAAGACCTAACAAAAAAACAAAACAAAAAACAACAAAAAAAATGATAACTTCAATCTGATATTCCACCTGAAAAAAAAAAGGCACAACTAAAGTGTTCTTAATTAAATGTCGACGGGAACATTTTAAATTTTAGACGATATTTTCATATCTATACAGAGATCAATCATAACTTTTCTCGAGTAAAATGCTACGAGAAATCAAATAGTAGTTTTAATTTTGTATTAGGCTCATTTAGAATAATACCGTGGGGTCTGCGTTCGCGCCTGGTATTCATGAACAGCAAAGATGATGGTTTATATTATCTTATTTTATATATAATTTCAAATTTGAGAATGGTAGAGATCAGAAAATAAGAACAATAAGATTATCTTGTGTGGATGGATGGATTATCATGTGATGGGCAAACTTTTTTGAGGAATACCATCGAAAATTAAAATGTCTGTGTTATATGTGTGTCTGGTAGTGATTCTGATCTATATGTGCGTGTGTGTACGTGTTGGAGAAGTGGGTTAATTTTGTCCGAAACGACGTCGTAATTATATTCATAAATAACTATTAAATAATATTTACATACAGGTAAATATAATTCAATATTTATTTATAAATATTATTATAAAAGCCTGTTTAAGAAAATTAAAGTTAGGAACCGTTGTAAGATATTAAGAACATAGACATTCACTCTTGCTACAAAGCGAGACTCTGATTAGGTTCGTAGAGTTCTATAGGATGTCTTGATGTTTATGACTCGCCACAATCGGAATAACTCTAACTTAATTTCTCCGTATAACGTGACAAGTTTTATCTGGCCGAAAAGAAAAGAGCGAAAACGTGCGGAGTGAAAGGTGACTCTGTGAACCGGGTTCGTGCCTTGTCACCGTCTAAAAGTATCACATCTCTGCACCGATGAAAGCCAAAGCTCGAAACGACGTCGCCTGTAGGTAAATATAATTTAATATTTATTCATGAATATTACATATAGACAGAGATATTTGTTCTTAATTAATTTGTAAATTAATTTATATATATAAAGATATTTTAATTAATTTAGACATACATTTTTGCGTGTATAAAACGAAGACATGGACACACCTTTCTGGTTATGAGCTGTCATCAAAATCTCTATATAAAAACAATTGATGACACGTCCAATTAAGCGCGAATTTAAATGCGGTCCTTTTCATATTCTTAAAATTAATAAACTGCTCGTGGTAGCGACAAATAATAAAAACGCACCGGTAAACACCGGTCGACTATCGCCAGACAGAACAATAACAAAGAATCAGCGTGACATTATAGGTGATAAAAAGTCGACCACAAAATGTGGCAGGTCATTCTGGTATTGAGCACTGTTGAAGTAAATACTGAAAATTGATACATAAAAGATTATATCTCCTTATAACATTTTATGTGGATACATGAAATAATAATATTTAGTTTCTCAAGTAGTTCAGCATTTTCATGAGAATTTATTTCACTACTGAAAAATAATATGAAAAAGTCAACTTAGGAACATCACTTAAAAACATCCCAACACCTAGCAAGCATAGATACGTTATTAAATTAATTTTTAAAAAACGGACGAACGAAGACGAACTAATACACCGAATGCGATGGCGAGCACATTTCTTCCTGAATAATAAACATAAACATTTAGATACAAAAGAATCCTAATGATCCAAAAGCCTAACAAACGAAATAACCAATATATCTCATAGGTAGCTTTAAAAATTACCACTTTAAAGTAATTAAAGATTTAGAATTTCACAAACAACGTAATAATTTCCCAAAACAATTACACAACATCGTTAGAAACATAAACAACTTCAACAAAATCTTCGTAAAAGCTGAAAAAACAAGGAATTTTTTGAAAATTAATAAGCAAGAGAATACTAAACTAACTGCAGAAAACATTACGAAAAACTAGAAAAAATTAGATGCAAGCGAACGCAACTACACATATATAATAAATGTTGAAATTAAACAAATCACCCATAGACTCAAAATAAGCGACGAAGTTAGTAAATTAAAACCTAAGGAAGCCTATATCATATTTAAAAATCACAAAAGTAATTTTAACCATAACCCTAGCACTCGCTTTATTTATCCGACCAAACCAGAAATAGGAAGAATTAGTAATACAATTCTAATAAGAATCAACAAGAAATTAAAAAAAAAATAGATACAAGATATTATAAATGCTGAAAGTAAACAAATCACCGATAAACTAAAAATTAGCGACAAAGTTAGTAAATTAAAACTTAAGGAAGCTTATATCTTATTTAAAGACAAAAAATATTTATAACAATAACCGTAGCACTCGCTTAATTAATCCCACCAAACCAGAAATAGGAAAGAATTGGTAAAATAATTATTTCTACAATAAACAAAAAATAAAAAAGACCTAGAATTAAACCAGTGGGCGAATACTGCCAAAACATTCACTTGTATAAAAAATATCGATAATAAAAATGTATGTACCTTCCTACAATTTTACATAGTGGATTTTTATCCATTCATATCCGAAGAACTCTTCAACATTGACCTAGAGTTTGCCGAGATGTATACTGATATATCCAAGGATGAAATCCACATCATTAAAAATGTAATAGATACGTTTTAATCAATGATGACCAATTGATTGAAACAAATATGACAAACTCCTTTGATTTGGCCATGGGTGCCCTTGACTTGGCGGAGGCATCAGATATGATGGGGTTATTTATTTTATATACACTCACACATATATTTGATAATACAGATATCGGCCTATATAGAGATGATGGATTAGCTATAATAAGGGATTCACTTTTTAGATGTAACTTTTAACTCTAAATGAAAATACTTACGAGCCATATTTAAAAGATAACGCTAAACCAATACACGTTAACTGAAAGTACAACCACCCCCCATCAATCATAAAAATTCTTATTCTATCGAACCTAGGCTAATCGATAACTCTATCAACGAAAATGTATTTAAAAAATCAAGCAACATTTACAATACAGCTCTAATACATAGTGGGTACAATACTATCTAAATGAAATATAAGAAACAGGGCACCTATAATTATAATGAAATTAGTAATAAAAAAGGAAATATAATATGGTATACACCGCCCTACAATCAGATGCAAAAACTAAACTAGGCAAGAAAGAAAGTTCAAAATCTCACTGAAAAACACTTCCCATAACCAATCTTCCGCATAAAATATTCAATAAAAATAACTGTCCTGCAGTTGCTGCGGAAACTTAGCAATGATAATTAACAAAATACTAAAACAGAAAAGTAGTAAAAAAAATAAAAACAAATGGTGTAAAAACGTGATCAATATAGCAAAAATAACCAAGTAGAAATGAAAAAGTTAGTAATGAAGAGAAAAGCTGTAACTACATAACTCGTACAGTTTGTCCACTACGAAATAAATGCCTAAGCAACAGTATAATTTACCAAAAAACAATATTTGCCAAAAAAGACCAAATAACAAGAAGTTCTACGTGAGTAGGACCTCATCTGATGTTATAACCAGTTATTACGACCACAACAGCACATTTAAAAACAGAAAAACACGTAAAATTAAAACAGCACAAGAAAGTGAATGCTCACCAATGATCGAATGGAAAATAATACGACACGCCAGTAATTTAGACGACCCGTATAGATTATGTGTGAATGAGGAATTTTAAATCCTAAATTTTTAAGACCCTACACACCTACTAAACTGTAGAAGTGAAATAGCAAACTACTGCTTACATAGAATAACATTTTCTTTAGGTTAACAATACATAAATAAATAAATTGACAAATAAAAAAATAAACTAAACTAAAACATCAACTAGAAATACAAGCAAGCACGTGTTGAAATAAGGTCATTTATTATTTCGACACAACAAAGAAACATGGATGAGACACCCTAGAGAAAAAGGAACAATAGAATAAGAAGTAACATCAACCGAAACTTTGTTTGTGAGAAACTCAACGATTGGATAATAGAAGCACTAACCCGTTGGAAAGAATAACAAAGAATCTGATTGCTTAAAAAATCACCACGTGTATATAAAAAACCGGCAACACAAACTCCATACATTTTAGCCTGACGATTCCCTACAGGGATGAAACGCGGAAGCCCCTGTGTAGCGTAATTGCCATAAATATATTTTAATAACATACTACCTAGCTCTACTCACGTTTGAGCCCTGTTGAAGTAAATACTGCAAATTGATACATAAAAGATTATATCTTCTTATAAAATTTTGTGGATACACGACATTATATATATATATATATATATATATATATATATATATATGTATAAGTACATATCTATATATATGTATAAGTATATATCTATATATATATATCTATAAGTATATATATAAGTATATATATATGTATAAGTATACATCTATATATATAAGTATATATCTCTCTCTCTCTCTATATATATATATATAAGTATCTATCTCTCTATATATAAGTATATATCTCTCTATATATATAAGTATATATCTATATATATATAAGTATATATCTATATATATATAAGTATATATCTATATATATAAGTATATATCTATATATATAAGTATATATCTATATATATAAGTATATATCTATATATATAAGTATATATCTATATAAGTATATAAGTATATATATAAGTATATATCTATATAAGTATATAAGTATATATATATATAAGTGTATAAGTATATATATATAAGTATAAGTATATATATATATAAGTATATATATAAGTATATAAAGATATATATATATAAGTACATAATTATATATATATATAAGTATATATAATAACTGCAACATAACATGTCGCTATGGAAACGCGGCCGTTTGCCACCAACACAGCGATATCAGAACTCTGCGGGCACCTGCTGATAGCGGCAAACCGCAGATATACTGGGTAGCAACACTTCAAGTCTATTTCCTTCGTTTTTTTTTGCGGTCCAATTATTTTCTGTTGTTTGATTTCCAAGTGATTGAGCAATTTCTTATGTATTTAAAGGCATTCAAGCGACTAGTGCTTCATATTTCTTTCATCTCTATTCATACAAAGTGAGGTTTGTGCATATGTTTATATTTTTATATCTACAGGTTTCACTCCCAAACAAATTAACTGATAATTTTGAACTGAGTAGCTACGCGTAAAGGGTCGTAATGTTGGATATATCTATTTTAATATAGTTGAATGCAAAGAGTAGAAAAAGGGTGAAAGCATTCCATGAAAATTCAGATAATGTTTGGTAAGTTTTAGAATTACATTAATGAATATTACCCACATTTCAGTTCTTTGGAGTATTTTAAAGGGGGTTTAGATGACCTAATATAGGCACAACCTCCCATTGCAAAAGTAAAATATTTCAGATTTGCATTCATGTAATCTATACAGATTAGGCACCAATTACGTACGATGTCCATTATTTCACTTTTTAAAGCCACTTGAGCTTTAGAATTTTTCTAGAATCCAAATGAATTTTGATAACTATGTATAATCAACATATTTGTTTTAACGTCCGTTTTGCATCATAAATTGACTTCCAAAGTAACCTATCTCTGGCCAAGTCTTTATTCATCCATCTTTATCTCATGTTCATACGTATTACTTTGTCCCATGTGTTCGTTGGCTTTCCTTTACTAATTGAACGTCCTACTGCCACTGTTTTACATCTACTAACTCAAGAACTGTCATCCATTCTTTCAAGGTGTTTATTCAACGCCTACCCACAATAGGAGTATGTGACACAAGGTCGAAAAGTGGAGTTTGAAAAGCCAACGCCCGAGAAGGTGAGCATCTGGCCATTTAAAATTGCCTGGGCAGCCCCGTCGGCATTCCCCGGTAGGGGCGCCTCAGGCAGGTAGCAATACACTTACTCCTTCCCAAAGAGGGGAGGCAAAACCTGGGAGGGTGGACCTCCTAGAACTGCACAGGACAGACCCATAGACAGGCATAAATCAAGCCCCGAAGGCCAAGACAATACCAGTTTATGGGGTGTAGTATCCATCGGTACAGATACTACACTTCGATCCCGACCAAAAGGTCATTCTTTCAAAGTGACAATCGAAGTCTTCCGTTCTGAAAAAATCCCCATATACCTTCTAAATTTAATCTTACTCTGATGTCATCATTTTCTAAGACTAACATTACACATTCATCGTATTATTCTCATATGATTTCTCTCCGGGCAATGCATGTCCTTAACCTTCACTGGCCAAGTTTCACTACCCTACAGCATCACATTACGCACACATGCATTTAAAATCTATTACCTCGGTCGACACTGGTAAGTCTCTGCTGATTAGTAATGCCGTGATATACCCTAAACTTACTTCACTCACTTTTAAATCTTGCTATCCCACAAGCACCTGTTCCATTTTGGGCTCCAATTGTATCACCAAGAAAACAAAACTTCTTCACAGCCTCAATAGTTTCGCTATCCAGATATATTTTCTCCACATCTGCGTTCTCATCCATCTCCATTGTCTTACACTTCTTGTACATAAACTGGTTACCGTTTCTCAACATACCAGTAATTCTACTTCACTTCTTGTGTACCCAATGCTTACAAATACCACAAAAAAATGAGTTGCACCCGACCCCCTTTTAGAATTTACTTTTCAACCTTTACTTTCCATATCATTCCTCAAAATATTTTATTTGAGTAGACGTTGTGTTGTTTCACAGATAACTACTAAACCCTCTGCATAAATCATCTCTTCCGGAAAACCAATATGGAACTTCCTGAACAATGCATCTAAGACACACATGATGTACTGCTCTTTAACAATGAAGCTGCCATATCTAACACGACTTTGAGCATTTCTGTACAGTGAAGAAACTTCATCAACTACGCATTTGCCTTTAGTTTACGAAAAGTCCGCTAGACAATCTCCCTTAGCACTCTTGTACAGAGTTTTTGTGAAAGTCAGAGACGCCATTCTTACTATGTTGAGGATTCGTTCTCGACAATAAGTCCGACGGAGGAGGGCAAATATGACAGATGGTGTCATTTTTCTATTAGACTCTATGAGGTATCGTTTTGGGTAGTCCTATGAGGTCCACCTCCCAAGCCTTTCTTACACTCTTTTGGGGGGAATAAGTTAATTGCAAACTGCCTTAGACATGACGACAAGGGAATGCCGACGGAACAGCCATGGTATTGTTTTGCGGGACCAGAGTTCTCTACCTCTTGTGCGCTGTGAGAGAGGTAAATAATTTGTCAAAAACAATATAGATATAAGGTTTAGTGTAATTATATCTTGATTTTAATCTGCGTAAGAGGACATAAAAGTGGTGCAAATCTGTTCTGTTCAGAGAATTATATCTACCCGTTCTTACACGGGTACTCTTCTAGTTATCACTTTTGTTTAATTTTACTTCAGTCGAAGTTTTCAGAAATCTAGAGGTTTCTTCCTGGGGCTAACACCGGTATCTCTATATGTTATACATAGATATTCGAATATTCTATTAATGTTTCTTTTTTCTATCAAACGTTAGGGTTAGGGTTAGGGTAAGAAAAAAGTTAAAATATTAAATTTCGTCTTCACAATTGACCAGCTGATTATGTTAGGGTGTATCTTTCTCTTGGTCTTACCGGATTCCAGGACAAGAATTCATCTGGTCTGGTGGAGTATCCAGTTAAGTACTGTTACTTGAAGTGATATCACTAGCAAAAAGTACACCATTCATCGTATAAGCCGGTGTGTAGCCAAACTTAAGGGATCTTATTTAAGTTTCGAATACTATGTTATTTTGAATATTTTGTCAGGCTTTACTTGTAGAGTGAAGTATCCTTATGACAGGTTGTCCTGACAAACCCTTGTACAGAGAAACCGGTGTGATATAAGCCTTTGAGATATTAAAAAAAAACAAGTAGATCAATAAGACTGTAACTAACTACTTCCCTTATCTCTCTATCTCTCTCTTTCTGTCTTTCGCTCTCTCTCTCTTTTCTCCCTCTTTTTCTCTCTCTCTCTTTTCTCCCTCTTTTTCTCTCTCTCTCTTTACTCCCTCTTTTTTTCTCTCTCTCTTTTCTCCCTCTTTTTCTCTCTCTCTTTTCTCCCTCTTTTTCTCTCTCTCTCTTTTCTCCCTCTTTTTCTCTCTCTCTCTTTTCTCCCTCTTTTTCTCTCTCTCTTCCCTCTCTCTTGTATACTCGCCTGAAGAAATAAATACAAATAGAAACATTTTGAGTTAATCAGATGCATTTTCAAATGGGTAAAATCAAAATCTGTGTACCTTAGTGTTGTGGGTGAACCTACCTACCCTTTAGCAATTGGCTACCATAAATACCGGCTTTTGCCGGGAGAACATTTGTGGTACATTTAGGCACTAGCACTGCCAACACTGACTTGTGTATAATTTCTCTGTTCAATACAATTCATTATTATTATTATTATCTCTAAACCTGTTGTTCTTTTATTTCATTGTTGGTACCCCTAAACGGGTCCACAACACTTAGTTAATTTTCGATTGCTTTATCTTTGATGAGCCGGCGATCTTATTTTTTTCATGAGTGTCACAGGTGATAACATAGGACGAAGATGAAATTGTCTCAGCGTATTGTCACTACTTACTTGTGCCCTCACAAGAGGAAAGTTATACACTAGGTCGGTTTTTAATGTGGGGAAAATCTCCAGCTCCCCCCCCCCCAAAAAAAAAGTGTAATCTGGGTTCGAATAAAAACATAGTCTCTGTCTTGGTAGTTTCACTCCTTTACTTACCGAGGACATAAAATAGTAAGTGTAGTATCGATACAGATATTACACTTTTCTCTTAGCAAAACGTCCAAAGAACATTTGCGTATTGTTCGAATTATTGATCTCGCTCAAACGGCGGGAGAATGTGACTTTGGAGCGACACAGTTTACCTTTTATACCCAAAATTAAAATACTTAAAATCGTTTCTGCGCATGAAGCTCGACACACACTATCGATTGAATTAATAAAAACAAATTAAAAAAACATTTTAAACCAATCAGATGCATTTCTCTGAATTCGTAAAAAATGTTTTTTTGATCCACCTCAAATGCATAAAAAGACAGATTTTTCCTTCAATAAACAGTTTGAGCCAAAGTCCACAACAGACCTAACATCGTCATGTCGCTAGCTTCTATCGCCTTTTCTGTCGGGCGATTGAGGAAGCTAACCATGCTTTTCTCGACTCACGCACGCGCAGTCATAAGTACACACATAGACAACGCATTCACTCTTTCACACTGTCGTCTGCTTATCGAAATCAAAAGTATAATCTTATTCATTTAATACTCCTTAAATTTCTTACTGATGTTTCTACAACACACACAAATAAACATTGACTCGTATTAATAACTTTTAATCAAATGTACATTTTATAATTGAGCGAGGAAGTTTTGGTTGCGAGTTTTCAGACCCGTGGATAATTCACGGCCCTTAATATTACGACTCAGACTTTCTCAATATCTCGGCCAATGAATAACTCTTGTTCTGCAAGGACTCTCAAAATATGAACTAACATTCTATGTTTTCCTATCTATGTAAATTTCTATTTAAAACATTTGTAAAATATCTCTTTTGTGAACTGTTATGCCTTTGAACGCATTATTTTGTTTGTGTTTATCATATAACATTTCTCTTGTTCTCTCACATTTGAGTATTCACCTAAAACTGCTTTCTTTAAAAATGTTTGCCTAAAACTGTCTTTCCCCAAAGATCGACCCAAAAACGAGAACCCTAAAAAAGCGTTCTCCAAAAAAGTTCTAAAATCTAAGACACAAATGATGACGTCATCAAATAAATAATGATGTCAGCAACATTCCTCGTTCGTCCATGAATTATACGTCTGTGTGTGGAATGTCATTGAAATAGCATTAGTGCTTCAGGATTTAAGCAGGGGGATTACAGAGCCCCTTTAAAAGCCGGGTCTAATAGGATTACGCCTTATACGTTCTATTTCGACGGAGAAGACTTGTGAATACGCACATTGCTTCAGATGATGCCTCGTTTTCATGCGCAAACGACGAAGGTGTACTTTGTTTGGAATCGTTTGATCATACTTCCGTTCGCCAGGAATATTGCTTTATTGAACCAACCATTGTTTTCATATTTAAATTTAAATCATTCATTTCGATCCTAGGAGAACATCGATCTCTCAGGATATAGAAAGGCGAGTGTTATTGAACTAATGAATACCATTGCGAATGATAGAATCAACCATGCGGAGTTCGAATCCTACTGGACCGATTATAGTTGGTCACGAGAAACACCGCTCGGAAAGGTAAAAAATATTTTTTTTTCTCCCTGTTATTATAGTAGTATGGTCGATCAATTTTTTTTGCATATGGACGGCGGCTCGTCATATAAAGAGCTAAAGTCTCGTTGTGTTGATGACACGGAGCAGTAGTTTGTTCTCTCGACTAATCTTTCTCGTCGTTAGTCACACAACCATTCGGGGTTTAACAAGTATTTTTTTTTTTACTTATATTCACCCAAACAAGATACATTTCCACTGAGACATGAGAGATAATGTGAATTAGAGGCGAGATTTATGCTCATCCTAAGTAGAGAGTTGTGTAGCGAGATATTTGTTCACATTACAATTAAATTTCTGCATGTTGGTGACATCTGGAAAACAGGGCGCAGGGAGGGAATTCCAAAAACAAGCAGTTTGATAAAAGCTATTAGAGTAGAAAGCTTTCCGGCATCTGAGGATTTTTACAGTGAAGGGGTGGAATTTTGCTGATTGTCGGTTTTGTTGCGGTGTATTTACGTTGAAGGAGCACAAGTGCAGCGAGTTAGTCAGAGCACATTCCGTTCAAGTACTTGTACAACAAGCGCAGAGATGCATCATTTCGGCGATCGGACAGGGGCTGGATCTTGGTAGGTAATGTTTGACTGATTAGATTACAGGCTCCTTTTTGGACCCTTTCTAAGAAGTAGAGGCTAGTGGTTGGCGAACCAGCCTTGATATAGCAGCAATACTTCATGCATAGTCGAGTGTTGGCTTGTAGAAATATCGGATACTGGCAGGTGTGAGAAGTTGTTTGTAGCCCGGTAGAGTGAGTCCACCTTCCTTGTAATTATAACTGATAGTATTTCGTATGTATTTGTTCCAGTTCATGCTACATGTGAATGTTAGGCCGAATACTTTTAATGTTGGACTTACACGTAGGTTGCTATTAGCGATGCCAATTGGTGGTTGGAAAGGTTTCTAATAATTGGTAAAGGTTTTTCCTTCTTTTGTATTAATATAAAGAATACACTGATCTTATATAGATATATGACCCCGTTATTCTTCCTCAAAATCATCCCTTATAGCGGAATGGAGCAGTTGTTCAGAAAATGTCTGCTCTCTTTCGCGGTTTTACCCTTATTCTTAAGTAGCCTTTGGGTGTTGATGAGCGGCGACTCGTTGATGCATACAAAATACAACAATAAGAGAGCCATTTCACTAGTTTTTCTGTCACGTCGACTTCCTGTAATGATGAAACTTCCTGAACACGTTAGCTTAAATTCTACTTTTAGATTTTTAATGGAAAATTTCTTTTTTTCGACTTTATCTAACTTGACGTGGAAAAATCCGTATCTATTGATATTAACAACCCCCGTTCAAATCTTGATACACTATTGGTAACATGACGTTTCAATTAATCGTATACAAAACAAGATTTTGATAAATAAGGATTGAATCACCTCGAAAATAATGTAATCAAAGTTATCAGTGTTTAAAGTAAAAAAGTACTTTTGAAAACGCCTAATATTTTGAAAATAAAATTGCATGTTTAATAAAACTGATATTTCTGTTTACGTAAACACAAAAGAATTGTTGATTCTGACCTGATCTTGAAGATAATGGACGGCTCATTTCTATATTCGTAAACTAGAAGCCCTTTGTCTCTGACGTCACTGCCGGGGCACGCCACTCTCACGCAACTTCTTATTGAAAAATGCAACTTGACTTAATTTTACCTGCACGCTATTTACCTATCTAAGCCATTTTTACACACCCACCTCTAAAGACATTTTGTATAAACATCATATATTGACGAAAATGATGTTTAAATTTAATTTTACTTCACTTTTGGTAAATACCGTTTCAGTGTTGTTATATTTTGATTAAGAGGAGATAAATAAACACTCCAGCCGAGGACACGTCGTTAGCATATTTCTGGCAAATGGAGACATTCTTGCTGCTGAGCAGAGCCGTTTTTTGGAACGAAGTATAGTTCGGTTTGGTCCTAAGAGCGGCATCTTTCCATGCAGTACCTCCTACTTCGGTAGGGAGGGAGTTATCGCCGATTTGTAACGAGATCTCCCCTGGGTGCTTGGGTAAGTGAGGATGATATTAATCATGACGAAAAATATGCGATATCACCTTTTTGCATTTGAGGAAGAATGCATGGATAGAATGCGAACATAATATTGTGAGATTTAACAAACAAACAAAGGTGACTTCTAAGCTAGTTACTTATGCAAAGGAACAACCAACTGAATGGATAAAAAACGAAAACAATTGATTTGTTAGCTATTAAAAATAAACGTCAGAGTGAATTTAGGTCCAGAACAGAGAAGATATCTGCGCTGGGTCTTAATAGTGGTGGTGGCTCGAATACCTCGACGAAACATGGAAACATTGGAAAAAAACATTGTCACATCAAACAAAGTGAGCGTCAAAAATTCCGTTTGTTGTTTTTCGAGTTTGATGGGAAACCATCCTGCAAGAAAAAGATACTTCAAGAACGTCGTTGAATATACTCCGACGAATGTTACCTATTTCGCCTTATACAACAAGAAATAGGGCTAAACATTCTACAGATCACATGAGGCGCCCTTACCGTTTCATTCGTTTTATATTTTGCTTTTGGTTGTAAAAAAATCATATAGGCGGTCGTGCCTATTGAGTGGGTGAGGCCTTCAGGGGGGAAGGGGATATATACTCAACAAAGCTAAGTTGGACGAGGCCATTTTCGGTATAGGGAGGAGAGGTGGTGCAAGAACCTGTATCTAGGTTCTCCCCTTTTCTCATTTAGGTGGCTGATCTAATCTGAAACCTCGAGGCGATCAGTGCGGTGTGCCGTCCCCTGTGCCGCCGTCACCATTGGACAAACTGTTACAATGCCGAAGGAACTTCAACACTAAGAAGTTCTTTCGGAGTCACGAGTCAACCCCTCAAGGAAACGGCGTCAGTTGTACAACTTTGCTTCTTCCAGAGACTCAATTATTTTACCAGACCCGGTTGGGTGGGTCGCTGAAGGAGTAATTCTTTAGCAAGACTATTCCCCTTTCCGACTACGGTCTCGCCACAGCTTCAGGGTACATCCGGGTTATATTATATTCTAAGAGAAATCTTTTTCTGGAAAATAACTGAACCATTCTTGATACTTTTTAAACACACCCTATATTTTGAAATACATACACGTTTGATTCTTTTTCTATTTTGCTTTTGATAAACATGTACTCATTATTAAATTGTAAAACCGCCTCCGAGGGAAAGATCTTTCGAGAAATTCGAGGAAAATTCTCCAACGAAAAGACAAGTTTTTTTTCTATTTCCTCTCACATAACGTGGCTCAGACAATAATTTGGGTTAACCATGCTACAAATCGGGATATTTTGTTAATGAACTAGACAAATAAAAAATAAAGTTATTTAAAAGAAAAAAATAAATAAGGATATGCGAAATTTGATAAAATTACATTTATTTTGCAACTTAAAATGCGGACAAGCATCACACCTAACCTAATCTTGGTTTTGTGCTATATCGTATTTTATAAATGAAATTTACTATACTGTGAACTTTTTTGTAAAATTTTAAAGATGAATAAAAATCTCTATGCATAGAATAAAATATGGCAATTAGAGCTATGAGAATTGCCCCAAAGTTTTCAAATATCTGAAAATCTTATAAATTTTACATTTTTCCCCCAAAATATTTAAATTTATCTTTGAGTCTGCTTAATTAGTTCGTGCGCTTTTTTGTGAGCCATTATCATTTTATTGACTTTAAATACATCAACTAACACTATTTTCTCATTTTCTTACTGTTTTTAAGGCTTTCAAGCCACAGTTTTTATAAAATTGACAATTTTGGTCAAATTCTAAAATAGTTTTTGCCTAGAAAAATAAATTTAGCGTTGAATATCTTAAAAGCTGCTGGAGCCCAAATACCAAACAATCTTATTTTCTAAAAGATAATTGTATATGCTTTTCAAACAACAAGGGGTTTGGTATGTGGACTAAACAGGTTTACAATCTATCAAGTAAGTGACAGTGGTCATGGATTTATTCATGAGTCCCTTAAAATCCAAAAAAGTAGTTGATGATCATGATATGTAAAGATTCGAAAGCTGTTCATTAGTCCAACTGAATCAGTAGCTGCAAATCTAAAAAAAGATATTACAGTGTGCATTGCTATAGTACAATATTGGTGAGTATTTGATCAAAACAACTTATTTTTACGAGAGTAACCCTCATAATTTGATGTGAATAGGAATCAGATAATTGAAATGGAACGTTATAGCTAGCACATTACCATTTCTAAGTCTTTATAATTGAGATTTATTTACTAGTTATTTTATTGCTGTGATTGCAGATAGCATGTATTCTACTGATTCCCGGCTAATACAGCAAATCTAAGGACTTAGGAGCGCCGCCAATCATGACACCAAATTTATGAATTTATCAGTATAGACCCTAATTCTGATGGTGAATAATAATTAAATATATCATTATACCTGAGAACACTAGCTTCAGATTATGCTTTATGTAAAAATGATTGGTAATAATACACGTAAAACCCGAATGGACAGTGAATAAGCCGAATAGCATACATTGGCCAAGTGCGGTTATTCTCTACCTTCCGGCATAAACCATAGCTTCATGCTGTAGACAAATAGTGAATCTAACTATCAAGAGTTGTTGTATATATATATATATATATATATATATATATATATATATATATATATATAGTATATATATCTTATATATATATTATATATATCTTATATACATATATTATATATATTATATATATAATATATATATATATATATTATATATATTATATATATAGTATATATATAATATATATATTATATATATATATAATATATATATATATTATATATATAATATATATATATATATATATATATTATATATATTATGTATAAATGAGCAACACGGGTGGAGTCCTAACTCACCAGCACCCCAAAATCTGCCAATCAAATGAGCTGCCCACCCATGAGTCTGCCCTAAAAGTATTATATACCAATGCTTGCTCCCTTCTTCGCAAATTTTCCGAGTTGCAATTGCGAATTCAAGAATCCAATCCAGACGTCATTGTCATAACTGAAACCTGGCTCGAGAGTTGTGTCGAGGACTCCGAGGTGGACATCCCCGGTTTTGTATCATTTCGCTGCGACCGCGAAGGTGCCCGAGGCGGTGGAGTTATCGTCTACATCAGAGATCATTTGAAACCCCTTCAGCTAGAATTGCCTCCTCATGCGCTCCCTACAAAATTTTTCAATGCAGTTCTGTGTCAAATAGAGACTCGCAGATCTTCCTTTCCTATTCTCGCCCTTTACCGTAGCCCACAAGCAAACGAGGACGATAACCAGAGATTATGCAAGGCTATCGAAGACTTTTCGAGTCCCTCTGTTGATTGTCTGGTTGTTGGTGATTTCAACGCACCCTCTATTGAATGGAGCGACCATGTATGCAACCCCGCTTCGAACTTTGACTGCCAACTTCTCCAAACAGCTGAAGAGCAGTTTCTCGTCCAGCATGTTGCATCAAACACCCGCTTTCGTGGTCAACAGGCGTCGACGCTCGATTTGGTGTTCTCAAAATACGATATGACGGTGTCAGATGTAAAATTCCAGCCACCCTTGTCGCGCAGCGATCACGCTGTCATCGATTCCATCCTACACACGGAACCTGTTACTCAATCACCAGATCAGTTGCCGATACGCAATTATGCTGCACTGAATCATACCACTCTTCTTGATGCAGCTTCGACAATCGACTGGAATGCCATAGCCAATCTCCCCTCAGTTGAAGAAAAATGGTTAGCCACCAAACAGGCTATTCTCTGGGCGACTGATTTGGCTGTTCCATTCACTGTTCCTCGAAGGCGCCTTCAGCCCTGGATAACTAGCAGAATCAAAAGAGAATGGCGACTGAGAGGCATTGCATGGGCCGAATACTTGAGGCTTGGGACTCATGCATCATATGAAGTGTACCGTGAACAGCGAAACAGGGCAGAGTACATGCTGAGAATTTCAAGATTTCGATATGAGCAACGTCTGGCATCCAAAGTGAACTCAAACCGTAAAAGATTCTACGCCCACGTTAAGCGGAACAAGAGACTTGTGAACCGTATAGCAACGTTGAGAACTCCAGATGGAAGAACGATTAGCGACCCTGGTAAACAGTGCGAGCTATTTGCCGACAGGTTCTCCTCAATATACCGGGTGGACAACGAGCAGCAACCTCCTCCACTGCCGACTTATGATGTTCAGCCAATGCAAGCTATTGAAGTCACTCCTCAAGAAGTTTTTGTGACCCTTTCCAGCATTCAAACCAACAAAAGCCCAGGACCTGACCATATCCATCCAGCAGTCCTTCGTGTTTTGGCGCAAGTTCTGGCAACTCCACTAGCGGACCTGTTTAATCACTCACTTTCAGACGGTGTCGTACCAGAGGACTGGAGAGTGGCTACAGTATGCCCCATTTTCAAGAAAGGCGCTAAAACCGACCCTCTTAACTACCGCCCCGTGAGCCTGACTTCAATCATCTGCAAAGTTATGGAGAAAATCCTGAAAAATGCATTGATGAACCACCTTGAACGAACCAAATCTTTGACTCAGACCCAGCATGGTTTCGTCCCAATGCGATCCTGCCTCTCCAACCTCCTTCTTACGGAAGAATGGATAACCAAGATTTTGGATGATGGCGATGCTGCGGATATCCTGTTTCTGGACTTCTCCAAGGCGTTTGACT
>OY744545.1:12406601-12596601 GCA_963556195.1 Sepiola atlantica
AGAAGATGCAGTTGAGCAAGTTCGGACAGCCTTTCAGCGGAACCCCCGTAAATCAGTGAGAAGAGCCAGCAGGGAACTTCAGCTTGCTCCAGCAACTGTCTGGCGTGTCTTAAGGAAACGACTTCAAATGGTACCTTACAAGCTCAAGTTGGTCCAAAAGTTGAAGCACACTGATAAGCCACTTCGCCGTGACTTTTGCATTGCAATGCAAGAGAAGTTGGAAGATAACGGCTTTGATGACCGGCTTGTTTTTAGCGATGAGGCGACCTTCCATCTGAATGGCAAAGTTAACAAGCATAACACTCGCATATGGGGTACTGAGAATCCTCATGAACTTCTTGAGCACGAGCGAGATTCACCAAAAGTGAACGTGTTTTGTGCAATTTCCAAGAAAGGTGTCTATGGACCGTTCGTCTTTGAAGAGGCAACTATCACTGGTGAATCCTATCTCAACATGCTGGAAGACTGGTTAATGGCTCAGTTGGAACAAGCAGAATCTGATGACTTCATTTTTCAACAAGATGGTGCACCACCACACTGGAGTCTTAGAGTAAGGCAGTTTCTTAACACAAGGCTGCCTGGTAGATGGATTGGGAGATCTGGGCGAGGTGATGACGTTCTCATGCCCTGGCCTCCTAGGTCTCCAGATCTTACCCCGTGTGACTTTTTCCTTTGGGGCTTTGTCAAGCAACACGTCTATGTGCCGCCCCTTCCAAGAGATATTGACGAACTAAAGGCTCGAGTAACGGCAGTTGTGGGAACCATTGACGTCAAGATGCTGGAACGCGTTTGGCAGGAAATGGACTATCGACTAGATGTCTGCCGTGTGACGAATGGTGCTCATATTGAGCAACTTTGAAGATTCCCCACAAAACTTGAAACTTTAACCTTTCTAACGGTACCAATTTCATTTTTCAACTCCTAATAGTTTTTGAGTTATTAAAAATCGTTATGTTCCCAAGACTTTTGAAACACCCTGTATATATATATATATATATAATATATATATAATATATATATAGAGATAGAAGAAAAAAGAGTGATAAATATTCGACGATTGTCCAAATTTATTTCAAATTTCAATTGTTCAATGCAAGGTGTATTCAGTAATAAACTAGTGTGTATTATTCTTTCCTTAAGCCAAGGCTTTTCAAAGATCGAAATCTCATCATCAGAGGAGAAATACAGATGGATAAGTTGGCTTTCGAAAAAACCAAGGTTCAAATATTTGAAAAATATGAAAATTATTATAAAAGGAATTTTTGTTAAAAAAACGCAGTGAATGAAAAGAAAAATTCTGTGAAAAATATATGCAGATTGTCCGGGTGGTAAATTTCCGTTGAAAAGAAGTCCAATGAATTGTAGAATGTGAAGAAAAACTCTTTGCGTGGGAGCAGCGTGGAGAAAGTGCTCAAAATATAAGTGAAGCCAGACGCACATAAAGGGGATTGAAAAGGGAGAAATTGGCCATTTTTAAATACTTCCAGGACCAAATTCAACGGAAATTTACCACCCGGACCATCTGCATATATTTTTCACAGATTTTTTCTTTTCATTCACTGCTTTGTTTTTAACTAAAATTCCTTTAATAATAATTTTCATATTTTTCAAATATTTGAACTTTGGTTTTTTCGAAAGCCAACTTATCCATCTGTATTTCTCCTCTGATTTATATTGAATTGATTCGGAATGTGTACTTTAAATGTTTCCAGCAAAAGCCGAAAATAATGGAAGAAAACGAGTCGCCATCTTTTTCTCACCATCTAATCACGCCATTAAAACGGTAATTTCGTTTAAAAAATTCAATAAAGTAAACATGATTACTCTTAAAAGAAGCGTGATATACGTAAAAGGATACACTTAACGCAACGAAACGTCCGGTAATAAAAGTCGATTAAGCGGATCCGGATATGGATGAGGTTGAGCGCACTTCTATTTACCTCCATTTTTAATTTGTTCTTTCCGCTCTCAAAGATTAAAGAGTTTTATTTATTGGAGACATCAAAACATGAAACTTTATTGCGTTGTTTAATAGAGGAATGTCAATCACCTAGAGATGGAGTCTCCATAAAACCCTGAACTCTATCATCGGAATTGGTTGGCGTCAGGTTCGCGTTAGCGTTAGGGTTATAGTTAGAGTTAGGGTTAGAGTTAGGGTTAGGTTATCGTTAGGAAGGACATCTGTCCTAAAAAATATTGCGGCGATTAAGGAAACAACTTAAAAAAAAAATCTGCCCAGAGGTAAGTTTAAAAGCCAATTTGTAAAAGCCGTCCAACACATGCCAGCATATAAAACGGACGTTACACCGAATCTGATGCTAAATAAATGACATTTGAAAATGCACGTCGATTATTCTGTGCATATAGCGGTGAAAAGATTATTTCAAACTAAAACTCATTTCGAACTCAAACTCATCTCGAACTAAAACTTAATAAAAAAAAGTATATAAAAAGCGTTGAGGCATATATAAGTGTTATTTAACACGTTACCGTGACAGAATAAAGAAAATTAAACCTTAAGCGTGCTTACCAAAAACATATTATAAACTTAAATGTGACAAACAAAAATAAGCACTTATTCCATCATTAGCGTGACATACTAAATTAAAACACTTATTCAAACATTAGCGTGACAGACTAAATCAAAATGATACTTCAGACATTAGCGTTACAGACAAAATAAAAAGCTATTTCAAACATTATCGTGACAGACTAAATCAAAATGATACTTCAGACATTAAGGTTACAGACATTAGCGTTACAGACAAAATAAAATGCCATTTCAAACATTATCGTGACAGACTAAATCAAAATGATACTTCAGACATTAGCGTTACAGACAAAATAAAATGCCATTTCAAACATTATCGTGACAGACTAAATCAAAATGATACTTCAGACATTAGCGTTACAGACATTAGCGTTACAGACAAAAAAAAATGCCATTTCAAACATTAGCGTGACAGACTAAATCAAAATGATACTTCAGACATTAGCGTTACAGACAAAATAAAATGCCATTTCAAACATTATTGTGACAGACTAAATCAAAATGATACTTCAGACATTAGCGTTACAGACAAAATAAAATGCCATTTCAAACATTAGCGTGAGAGACTAAATCAAAATGATACTTCAGACATTAGCGTTACAGACAAAATAAAATGCCATTTCAAACATTATCGTGACAGACTAAATCAAATGATACTTCAGACATTAGCGTTTCAGACATTAGCGTTACAGACAAAATAAAATGCCATTTCAAACATTATCGTGAGAGACTAAATCAAAATGATACTTCAGACATTAGCGTTACAGACAAAATAAAATGCCATTTCAAACATTAGCGTGACAGGCTAAATCAAAATGATACTTCAGACATTAGCGTTACAGACATTAGCGTTACAGACAAAATAAAATGCCATTTCAAACATTATCGTGACAGGCTAAATGAAAATATTTTAAACATTAGCGTGACAGGCCAACGAATAATCGAGTTAAACCAAAGCGTGACAGACCAAAGGAAATGATATTACTAATTTAAGCATGACAGACAAAATATATGCCATTTGAATGATTAGCGTAATTGACAAAATAAAAACCGTGCAAAACCAATTAAAAATAATGTGAAACTTCAGCTTGACAGACCATAAAAATGCTGCCAAGAACATAAATATATTTATATTACAGAAATCAACACAGGTAATCGTGTAGTACGATTACGTTCTTTTGTTACTTATCTCCTTTGGCCAATAACTTTCTATTCTATGATGCCCCCTTCGACTAAGAACTCTCCAGTTCATAGACAACTGCAATGATTGCATTATTTTACTCATCTATCTATTTTAAGCTGAATAACATTTCATAAGCTACAACGCTCTCCTGTTTTTTTTCTTATTACGAGGATGTAATTCGAAACAAATATCACGTTCCTATCAAGTAGTCAGCGGGCGGCCAAACATACACCCGACCAGCAAAGAGGCAGATATATACAGGGTGTCTGTTAAGGCGAAACACATATGATCATTGGATACTCGCTAGTTGTCATACCAGTCGAGGTTGACCTTGGAATCATTCTAGCAACCTTGGGGCTTGGTAGGGGTAGGGTTAGGGTTAGGGATGGTTTAGTTTTGTTGTTTTGTTTTACGGCATATCAACAACTTTCGAGTTATTTAATTCCGAAACAGATCATTTTGATAAAAAGTGTTTATGCTTAAAGTTTATATCTTCAAAGATGTATCAATGGTATTTGGTTTGGTTGTTTTACGGCATAACCCCTTTCCGGTTATTTAATGCCGAATCAGGTTAGTTTGGTAAAAGTGTTATGCTCTAAGTTATTTATATCTTCAAATACGTATTCATGGTGTTGAGTTTGGTTGTTTTGTAGAGGAAACATGTTTTTTTTAGGTTTGCAGAACATGATTGAGTTTTGCAAAGGTAAAAGAAAAAACAATAACATCAATAGTTGGTGCATTTTAAGTCGGGAAGCCGGTATTTTCAGACAGCCTGATCTGGTAGCACCAGTATTAGGGTTAGGCATTTGAACCATCAGACACTTCTTTGTCGTCAGTAGGTATGGTCCAGCTCGGTGCGAGGAATCGAAACCCTCTAAATCAGTCACCCCTTTTTCGGAAAGAGGTTGGTTTAATGCTGATCGACTGAAGGATCGCTAACATAGAATGTTGACGGGTCAGTTCTCGGCTATTTTTAAACTACACCAGAGTGCCGCCTTGAGCCAGCTGGTTTCTCCCACTTTCCGGCCGTGTCCCATATCTTCTTGCAGTGGGAAGCTCCGACGAACTTACTGCTGTGGTGCCCCGTCGATGTAAGTATCCCCGACCAACCGGACAATCAGCAAAATCACACCCCTTCACTGTAGAGGTGCCCATATGCTATAAGGCTTCCTACTCTAATTGCTTCTTTCCTTTTCCTTGACTTTAACAACATGAATACATTAAAATGTAATGTGAATAAACATCTCGTTGCACAACTTCCCACTTAGGATGCCCCTATCGATGTACCCTTATTTTACAGTCTCTCTGGCAACATGCTTTGCTTTTGGTTAATTAAAGCAAACAATAAATACATATTTCTTTGGCACCCGTGTGTCCAGATATTACGGGCACCCTGTCGACACGCACGTATAAATATCAGCTTTTAGGCTATAAAACAGTTAAAACGGAAGTGCAATGCTATTATATCATTGCGTATTCTAATTGATCTACAGCTAAACGGTATGGCTTACTCGTCGAGCCAATATCCTGTCAGTAATATCTGAGTAAATCAAGAGAGAAGTGTTATTTTACTATTAATGCACATTAATAATATGTCGCTTCGTTGCATCCGTAGAGAATTTATTTTGAAGTCGATGAAATTGATTTCTAATAAAGAGGGTCATTAATATATCAAACATTCAGCCACCTGATTTCCCTAATCACGAGTTGGCTTCCAATGCGAATCAGTTGGAAGGAGAAAGTGTTCAAATAGGAGGTGATGTAAACAAGTGAATAATAAATGTATTTATTAAGCCTCTTTGGGGATGTCATTTTTTTTATTCTATCACTAATCTAATTTAAACTTTTAATTAAAATCAATAAACATGCACGTACATGATTTATTGTTTAACTTATATTCACCCGGTTAGATTGAAACATATTAAAATAGAAGTAACTCTTTGCCTTGGTGATCTTTCTTGCCTCAAAGAGATTTGGAGAGGGGAGTTATGCCCCTTACACATTCCCCCAAAAACTTGGATTTACACGTGTTGCAGACCTCTCTCAAAGTAAGACTTTTTGGACTAAGTGTTTCTTTTCTTCACTTGTAAATGGTGAATAAATGTTATACAAGAGTTTTTTTTCAATTCTTTTTTATATTCCTATTATATCTCACAAATACCACCCCTACACATCACATCCCAAACAAGGCACATGACCACCAAGACTGTGAATTTGGGGCCATATCCATAGAAGCATCCTAAGTGAAGATGTGTGCAGTGATATGTTTGTTCGCATTACATTTAAATTTCTGCATGTTAGTACAGTCAGGGAAACCTGGAACAGGCAGGGAATTCCAATGACTAGTAGTTCGAGAAAAGTAGCTATTAGAGTAGGAATTCTTTCGGCATCTGGGGACCTCTACAGTGAATGGGGCGTGATTTAGTTTATTAACTGGTTGATCGACAGTACTTACGTCGATGTGTCACCAGAGTTAAAAGTTCATCGGAGCCCATTCCATTGAAGTACTTGTAAAAAAGGACAAAGATGGATTGTTGTTTATTTACTTTAATATACCTGAGAAATTTTAGGATAACCGAAAAGCGCTACCTAAAAAGGTTTCCTGAATTAAATGAGTGAAAGAAAAAATCTTGGTTTACAGAATTTTTATAACAAATTCTCAAAGGGCGGTCCTTTGATACTCACTATCACATTACATAATTATGCCGGCCCCTCTACGACCGTCCACCTCCCAAAAACGTATGTGTGTCGTGTTTTTTTTTGTTTTGTTTGGTTGTTTTGCTTTATTACATATCAGCCGAATCCGGTCATGTGTGTAAAACTTTTTATGCTTCAAGTTCTTTATAAGTTCAAATATTTATTCATAGTGCTTCGTTTCGTTTTGTTGTTTACTTTTAAGACATATCAACGCTTTTCGGGTTATTTAATGCCGAATAAAGTCACTTTCGAAAAATGTTTTATGCTTCAAGTTTTTTATAACTTCAAAAATGTATTCATAGTGTTTGGTTTGGTTGTTTTATTTAGCGGCATATCAAACCTTCTCGAGTTATTTAATGCCGAATCCTATTACTTTAGTAAAAGTTTTTATGCTTCAAGTTCTTTATATCTTCAAATATTTATTCATGGTGTTCGGTTTGGTTGTTTTGTTTTACGGTATATCAACCCTTTTCTGGTTATTTAATGCCGAATCCTTTATAACTTATGATATTTATTCATGGTGTTTTGTGTTTTTAAGGAAACTCTTTTTGTTTTTTGCCTTGAAAGAACATAATTGAGTATTGCAAATGTAAAAGAAAAAAAACAATAACATCAATATTTGGTGCATTTTAAGTCAGGAAGTCGGTATTTGCAGACAGCCTGATCTGGTAGCCATAGCCGTGATTTTTCTTTTTTCATCATCGTTCTTTTTCGGAAAGCCTCGAGAATCTCCGTCAGCATCCTGGTGACGAACCGTTGAACTTGTTCCAGGTGTACGAAATATTTTTGAAAAAAGCAATTTGTTGCTTGGATTTCATACATTGTTTACAGTGGTTGTAGCTCGAGGAGTATCTCCTGTGAATGATTTACACGAAGCAACCGGACACAAATGTATTAACAGTGGACTTGAAAACGACGATATTATAGTAAGCTAGGAAGCAACTCCGTGATATTGTGTTCCGCATCGGGAAGCTTTTGGAAATAAACTTTTCTCATTGAAGTTTAGTTTAGTTTTAAGGACACAGAAATAATTTACAGTGGTTGTAGTTAGACGAGTTTTTGCTGTCAATGTTTTACACCGGGGAGCCAGAGATAGGAGCTCAGGCCGAGCAACTTCCATAGAAATAACGATAAAGTAAAGAAAGGCCAGCAGCATTTCTTCTGGGAGAAAAAGGCTGTAGGTGTTAGATATTGAGCGAGTAAACCCACTATGACATGAAATGGTTAGTTGAAAATAACAGAAAATTAAATGTAAGTCGGGTCAACTCGTTGAAATCGAGGTGGGGAGTACTAGACTATGGACATTAATATAAACGGATGTAGCATAATATGTCCCAGAGTGAGAAGTAGGGAAATCTGTTTGGAAGCGTGCGACGTGTGGATGTAAGAATTGAGTGGGCTGACGAAGTGTGATTAAGCACTGATTTACTATATCTTTACCTTGGCCGGGGACATAAAATTAAAAAAAGATAGAATTTAATAGTGTGTGTATATTAAGTAAGTATGGTAATATTATAACTTATATATATCGCCCTCAATCCGTCTCTCTATCTTTCTCTTTCTCCCTCCACCATTTTTCTGTTCTTTATTCCAACTCTCTATTTCTCTCCCGTCCAGTCCATTACTCTCTTCTGTTGTGTTGAAAAAAATATTCATGTAATTTATATATCGGAGCTATCCCTTTAAATATAAGACTTTAATCTTACATTTATTGCTCCTGGACAACGCCGTGTAGAACAAAACACAATGCCATTCTTGATGCTGGGTTATTCCGTTCGCCCATCCACTTTCACAATAATATCAAATGAAAACATGTTGATAATAAAAAGAGAACAACTTAATTTAAATGTAATACTGTAATTTACATATATTGCTTCCGGACAACGCCGAGTAGAACGAAAGTTTTTGATGAGTGATTTTGAACGAAGTTCAAATTGAATAAGCTAATTTGTATTCCACGAGTATTGCATGAGCTTAGTCCGTTTCAATATATAAACAAGGAACTTTCATTTCAGACAGCAAGCCACTAGTCTCTAATGGTCACCGCTGTATATATGATGATTGCTTCTTTTTGATAGAAGCTTGCGATCACTTCAATTCCTTGCTGTGCGACCGTGCGCACGCACGTAGGTGGCTTTTTAACTCAGCTTCAGACGTTCACATATATGACACAAAAAACGTTCTTCCTCATACGTGTTCTTGCATGTTAGCTTCTTTTTTCCTTCTCAATTTTCTTATGTTTTTGTCTTTACTAGGAATGGGGCATCCTAACTGATTCCAGACATTCAGCAGCTATTTCCGACCGAGAGATCTTTTTTAGATTCTGACAGTGCAATTGTTTGTATTTCTCTTACACTTAGTTCACGAGTATATTCGCCAAGTAGTTTTTAAAATTAATTTACATTAGTTCGGGTGCTCTTATAATTACTGGAATGAAGGTGTTTCTTTTCATGTCGTACATAAGACCTTGGTATATCGTTATCTTTTCCATCACACTTTTATTTAAAACCAGCATCATTAGGGGCATCGACTTAAACCATGGTTGCTACCTTTTCTATTTTGTTTCATATCACTATGCCAGGATAAACAGCACCGTTTTCTAGGTATGTAGATGTAGGAATGATCTTTCAAATGTCTTGTCAGACCACCTCCTGTCTTTGGTTGTGTGATTTAAGATGATTTACAAGTCCATCTGTTTACAGAAGAAATCTATAACATACAATGAACTTCAGTTCCTGTTGTATGATCTCTGACACTATACTTTTATCCTGCTTTCTTAAAACACGCTTTAAGACAACTTGATTTACATATCACCCTTCAAAATCGTTACATTTTGCCGGAATGTTTTTGTTCCATAGTGGCATGTCTTCCGATGGTGCTTCCCACCTATCTGTATCAATCTAAAGTAGTTTTAAGTTGTTTCTCAGCGCAAACTTAAACATTTTTCTTGGATTATGTTGTGGGCTATTTCGTCTATCTCGCCATATACATATGCGAGGCATGTCTAAAATGTCTAAAAAGTATCCGACCTTAAGCTAGAAATAATATTCCAATACGTGACGGTGTCGTGACCCTAATCTCCTTCAAAGTAGGCCCCTTGTCCTTGCACACACTTAGCCCACCGACCCATCCACTGCCGGAAACACCTCTGGAAGTCTTCTTTTGGAATGGTGTTTATCTTGGCCGTCACGTTAGATTCAACAGATGTTTATAGAAGATGTGATGTGTAGCACAAATTAAGGAGTGGTTCAACCGATTCAATAATGGCCGAACATCAGCGGAGAGTGACCAGCGTTCTGGCAGGCCCCAAACTGTTCGGAGTGCAGCTGTTGTTGAGAGGGTGCGAAAAAAGAAATAATAAGGGACGCTACGGCGAAGATAAACAACATTCCAAAAGAAAACGTCCAGAGGTATTTCTGTCAGTGGATGGATCGGTGGGCTAAGTGTGTGCAGGCACAAGTAACCTACTTTGAAGGGGAGTTGGGTCCCAACCCCGTTCCGTATTTTAAATATTTTTCTGTACTAAAGTCGGATACGTTTTAGAGAGGCTTCCTATATATATGACAATATAATTCTTTTTTGCTCTTTCATGCAGATACACGTATTATACTATAAAGTAATATAATATATTCCGTATCTATATCTTAAGAATTTACTTCAATAGTGCTTTCTACCTGCGTAGAGCTTAGTACTAGTGTGAACATTTATGTATGCGTGTTTCTTCGTGCGTTCACTGCACTGGCCGTAATCGTCTTCACACGTTGTGCCGGTCCAAAGGTTGTTGTGCGATCTCGTCTCCGTGCTGCAACAAAGACTCTCATGCCAAGCAGAATCACAACTCCAGTCTAGAAATAAGTAACACATTTATTTGTTAGAGGGAACAAATGAAACTCGTGTTCCCCGGTTGAATATCAGAGTTGAAAACGAAACCTCTCTATCCTGGCAAAATAAAACATAGGTCCAGCACAATCCTTTAGCTAAGAGACACAAATGGGGCCATCCTACCCGAGCAGCGCCGAACCTTAAACTGATCGCCAGTTATCCGAGCAAACCTCAATCTTCCTGTCATGCCCAGTAGCCAGGCCTCACTACTATTCTCCCTTTTGTGTCTTTTTTGTCTCTTGTGAGTACTGGGTCACCCAAGCTCTTGCTACTTTCAGATTTAAACTTGAGATGACCTGTCAGACAGTCTACCCATGGCGGCTTTATCATGAACACATCTGATTATCACTTTTGTGTTTCAACATCATTGTTTGTTTTTACGAGATACTTAATTCACCTCAAAGGGAAAAAACTTCGGGGTGGCCCAAATAAAAACAAAGATATTTTCACTTTATTTTTTTGCCCCCCCTCCTTCATCTGATCGAGCATCTAACATTTGCAATATCCGCCATTCATATGCATCACTAAAGAAAATGCAGCCGACTACATTTTAAAAAGTTGTTATTCAGAGCAATCTAAAACATTTTTCTTGGATTATGTCGTGGACTATTTCCTCTACTTATCTCACCATCACGGCTACTACATTCCTTTATCTCTCCATCATGTCTACCCACAATTTCGATGCACTTGCATGACATTTTTTTTTCAAATTATCATCCTGGGGAAGTCTTACAATAAAGACGAAACGTTGATGAATATATAAAAAATATATCTTGGTTTTTTCCTTTTCTATATATATATATATATATATATATATATGAGGCCTGTCTTAAAAGTATCCGACCCTAGGTCAGACGGGGTTGGGACCCTAATCTTCTTCAAAGTAGGCCCGTTTGTGCTTGCACACACTTAGTCCACCGATCCATCCACTGCCGAAAACACCTTTGGAAGTTTATTTTTTAAATGGTGTTCATCTTCGCCGTCGCGTACCACATTATCTCTTATCTAGTATCAAATCGTGAACCTTTCAGTGGTGTCTTCAATATTTCGAAACAACCAGATATCGCAAGGAGTCTTATCCGGAAAGTAGGGAGGTTGGCAAACGACTGGAATTCTATGTTTTGCTAATAAATGTTGGATCAATTGTGATGAATGTGCGGGGATGTTGTCGTGATGCAGTTGCCAGTTTTTCGCAGTCCATGTCTCTGGTCTTTGCGCTGAACTGCGTCACTGAGACGCCGGGGAACATCTTAATAGTACCCGTTTTTCACTGTTCGTTCTTCCAGTGCGTATTCGTGATGCACAACTCCACGGATATCAAAGAAGACAGTCAGCATCCCCTTATTTTGCTTTTCGGGCTTTTTTGGCCTTGGAGACTCGAGATGTTTCCATTACGACGACTGTCTTTTTTTTTTCTGGGTCGTACCCGTACACCCATGAATCATCTCTAGTTATCACGGTGTTCAGAAACCCAGGATCAATGTTGGCGGTTTCCAGAAGATCCTGTACAACTTGAAAACAGAGGTCCTTTTTATTCCTGCAACAACAACTTGGGCACAAATTTCGAAGCCACTCTGTGCATGTTCAGATCATCATTCAAAATTGCATGTGTAGAATTTTTACTCACTCTGAACAACGATCTTCCATCACCAAATTTAGCACCCTCTCAACAACGGCTGCACTCCGAGCAGTTTGGAGCCTGCCAGAACGCTGATCACTCTCCTCTGATGTGCGGCCATTTTTTAATCGGTTGAACCACTCCTGAACTTGTGTTACTTCCATCGCATCTTCTCCAAAAACCTGCTAAATCTTTCAAATTGTTTTACTTTTAGAATCACCAAGCTTTTGACAAAATGGGATGCAATATCTTTGTTCAACACGTTAAGTCATCTTGATAGAATCGGTAATCCGACGAACACGTTTTGTAGCACCCCACTCAGCGACCGACAGGCAGTGACTAACGTGCAGGAAGACGGTGATAAAATTCACACATACACATGAAGGGGTCTTTATTTCACTGTGGAGAGTGGCGCCTCCCTATCGTCTCTATTTCACACGGGAAAAATAAAGGTCGGATACTTTGTAGACAGGCTTCGTACATGTATTTATAATTATATTGCTATTTCATGCATATAAACGTATAATATTATAAAGTAATATATTATATTCCGTATATATTTTAAGTATTTACTTCAATAGTGCTTCATACCTACGTAGAGCTTTGTATTAGTATCATACTACAGGGTGATTCATAAGTAACTTAGCTATTTATTTCTGAAATTCTAAAGTTAAAAAATACGGTAATACAAAACAGAAAGTTTATTCAACAAATTCATTTATGGGAGTTTAAAATTACAGCAAATTCTCAAAATTTCCACCTTCGTTCTGCATGCATAGCTCCATTCTTTTTAGCAAGGAATTTACGACTCTTTGTAGCATATTTGATTGATTATGAAATAAATATATATAGAAACAAATATATAAACGAACAAATTTAAAATAACAAATAGCAGTAATTAGAGAGTAAGATAACAATTATCAAAAGTTCATAGTATGTTTGTGCTTCATATGGTAATCATTTTAAATAGCTAAGTGAAGTGACTTATGAATCACCCTGTATATTTATGATAAGTAAGCTACATAGAAACGATATTATCAGGCAAGTATATTTTCATAATATTGCTATACATATAACGTCGATAGCATGCGCGCTTCCCTGTTCTATTTACTGGCTAAGCAGGTGTGATAATACGGTTTCGTTGGCTAAGGTGGTACAAATATTTCTGGCGCCACCATCTGCTTTTGTCACTGGACAGTGATATATTTTCTTACCAACTACTACCACTAGAAGGGCATTCTTTTTTGTCTTTCCAAAGATGTTAACCCTCTTAACTGGGAGTCACATAGATAGATTATAACTAATTGAGAAATGGGTTTTGTAATATCCAAGAGAGAAACATCGATAGATGGGTTGACCTTGATAAGTGTTACTTGGTCGTTTTTTTGATTTATTAAATAAAACAAACATAATTTTTCATACTTCGGACAAGACCCGTGGAAATCTATTCTGTATACTATTAAAATATTATAGAGTTTTGTGGGAGTTTGTTTCATGTGAAAACCTGCAATTGGTTCACAAAATAGGAATAGGTAGAGTACACAGTAGTAAGGCAGTAGCTTTTACGATGTAATACACGAGATCGAATCTTACGTAAGTCTAAAGTTTTTTTTTAATGGATGCGTGTTTAATAAATTTTCAAAATTAACATTAAAATGTAAAAAATATTACACAAAGTGTTTTTAAACAAAGTGACATTTTTATTTATTTTGATAATCCTAAAACATAGACAAAAGGCTACTCGACATTAGTTCAAAGCGAATTACTTTTGTTCTTAAAACATAATTTATAATTGAAAGAGTTGGTCACATCATTGAAAACATTATTTTCGTAAAATTATTTAAAGAAGTTAGAACACCAAATAATGTTATATAATATTTTTAAATGAATAAAATCATTTATTTATATCGTATCTGCGACTTTTGAAATGATACATTATTTAAAAAATATGCTTTTTTCTGATCATTTTGCTGATACTCTTCAACGGACATACATTTTGCTGATACTCTTCAACGGACGTACATTTTGCTGATACTCTTCAACGGACGTACATTTTGCTGATACTCTTCAACGGACGTAAATTTTGCTGATACTCTTCAACGGACGTACATTTTGCTGATACTCTTCAACGGACGTACATTTTGCTGATACTCTTCAACGGACATACATTTTGCTGATACTCTTCAACGGACATACATTTTGCTGATACTCTTCAACGGACATACATTTTGCTTTTTGTAAGTGACTTGTTGTTGTTGTTTACTGTTCTACAATCAGCTGTTTCAGTATATTTTTAGTATTAACCAGAAAGACAGAAAAGACAGCTTTTCTTTTTTTTTATATTAGATTAGAAAATCTCTGACCTGTTTGGTCAGCCATTAAGCTCTAGTTAGATTGTTTAAATCATAAAATGTTTTCTTTTGCTTTCTTTCATTCTCTCTATCTTAGATAAAATAGTATTACCACTATTTCTGCACTGTCTCTTTTCGTCAATATAGCAAATTTGAGGAGAGGAAACGTAAAAGGAAACCGCCAGAGAAAAATAGTTTATCTTTAACTGTTAATAAAGAAAGGGAGAGAGAGAGAGCGAGAGAGAGTGAGAGAGTGAGAAATATTGAAAAAATCGAGAATGATAGGTAGCGTATAAAATACGGGCAGCAGTCAAACATAATAGAGTAGGAGAGGTTTAGAGTGATAAACAAACATGTGTAAAGAGATGAATGGAATGGTGAATTAATTGCAAATAACCTTTTATCAGAACAATAAAAATAGAAAACAATTTCTAGCATAACTCAGTTTCAAAACAAAGAAATATTCTAACATGTGCTGGTAAAATAATTTGATACTCCTATCGCTCCAGAAATTATATAACTCTTGACGCAATCTTCTACGTGTATAAGAGTCAAATACAACAAAAGATTGAGTACTTTTGCCACATTTAGAGGAGTGCCGCTTAAAACCTCATTACTTTCTCTTGACAGCTTACAAAAGCGACTTCTTAATTTAGTTGGGGATGACTTATTCTTTTTATTTACAGGCTCTATCGTTATTTTCATGGTAGGTGCTGTCCAGAGCTCTAATCTATGGTCCCACGTGTAAAACATTCACAACAGAAATCTGGGTACCTAAAACTAAATAGAACTTTATTTCCGAGAACGTTCTGTTAGTGGAACACAATACTACGAAGGCTGCTTCTCAGCTGACAACAACATGGTCATTTTTAAGTCTAATGTTAAATTCTTGAGTGGGCTGTCCTCTTAAATAGTCAAACTTGGCCAGTCCCAATCATCGTAACCAATCCCCCGGAAAAAACCCCTCATTAACTGTTATCCTCGAGTGGCCTTTGGGCCTTCATAACCGGTTATTCGTTAGTCCATAAGCCTAAGCTGGTAATAGCACATGCAGCTTTTAAGTTTGCCATTCCATTCTACAAAATGTCACTTTCCCGAGCCGCCTTCCAAATTATGAGAACCAGCAAGCCTCACTTCTCGACCTAATTCGAACAGAAGCTAGAAGCTTGTATGACAGATTACCATAGCTACTTCGGGGATACTAATCACTTTCTAATAATGGTGTCTTTCACCATACACTGCCAACCCCAAACAGAAACATTTTCAGTAAAAACAACAACATATTATCAAGGTTCTAATTAGGAATCAATCATGGATTCTTTCAGAGACGTACATTGAAGTAAAAGTGTTTCTCTCTGTTGATATTAGTAGAAATCACTGATTAATCACAATACATGTACGAAACTGTGCAGAAAGTGTCAAAGCAGGCATAGAAGCATGTGTCCTTACACTGAAATTGCATAGTAAGCGTCACTCCCCTCATCGGTTCGTCCCAACCTATGCAACTCCTATTGCACATAGACATCAAACATTTGGCCGTTTCAACCGGCATACATCAGCTGGAAATAAGCAAACATTTGTAGCATCAAAAACCTACCTTAAGAGTATAATAGCTACATCTAAGAGTAGGGACACTGACAAATCACATCGCGTCGCAGAAATTAGGAAAATCTACAATGATATAGTGAACAATGATCCAATCAGCATGAAGTCCCTTCTATAGAAACGGGCAAAGCTGAATTACTTGTCCAGTTCTTTGCCTTAAACTCCACTTTGGACTTCGCAAACAACTCAGTTTCTAATGTTTAACTACATGCGAAAACTACACTAGATTACTTTAAAATCACCCTTCCCACGTCGTAGCTATCAAAAAAGACATTGATAACTCCAAAGCATGTAAACAAGGTCTGATATCTCCAAATACATGTTGTCCAGGTTTTATATCCTCGATGCATGTTGTCCAGCTTATATATTCTCGAAAGCATGTTGTCCAGGTCTTATATCTGTTATATTAATAAAGAAATGTTCTGCTGAGCTGGCCCTTATCCTAGCCAAACACTATAACAAATGCCTTGCTGAATCTTGCTTCCCGGATAGTTGGAAAATTGCTCATGTGGCCCCCAAAAATATTCGCCTCATAAATCTTCTTTCGCTCTTCGCTAGTATCATTAATCAATCCAGCGATAGTTCGACGCCTTAAAATGCTAAGCTCTCTCTGACCAACAGTGTTAATTTAGGCCATCCTGTTTTACAACGGATATTCTAACGGTCATCTCTGAACGTATATACACTACACTGGATAATTAAGGTGAACTTAAGCCGGTAGCGAAAGATATCTCCAAGCTCTTTTACAAGATATTGCATGAAGCTATTATAGAAAATGAACCCGTACATTATTACGCGACGAATATTTCATATAATCAGATCCCTTTGTTTTTGCTACAAGAAAAATCTAAGTCGTTATCGAAGGCCGAATATCCAAACAACACTGCACGAATGTCCCATGGGTCGATACTTGGACCCATACCATTCCTGATCTTAATAACGACCTCCCCGATGCAATTGTGTCTCAGATGGATTTATGTGCTGATGAAAACCACGGACTATTGCCGGTGTGAAGGCTAATCGAATGCCAACACGAGCAAGGCATTGGCTGAGTTCTAGAGTGCACTCACGTGACCTATTTGTGACAAATTGTTTAACTATTGCAGTTATAATAAACCAAATCAGTTTGACCTAATTGAAAATGATGAGCGTCAAACTTTTAGTGTAAATGTGAAAACAATATAAGCGGCTAGAAAAAAAAAGATAAAATTAAATAGATTATGTTTTATATAGAAGATTGGTTGCTTCTAAAGGGGATTGCAGAAAGTGGATCTTTGTAGTTAGCCAATCTTTTCTCTGTAGCTTACTTGCCATAAGTATTATTATACTACTAGTACTACTAAGTTCTACTGATGTTTTGAGCACTGTTGACGTATACATAGGATTACATGGGTGTATTTTTCATCATCATCAGGGTCGTCACTCAAATCGAGTATACGGGTTTCCAGGAGCTTTATTTGTCGCTTCTCATGAAGACACAGTCTAATTCGAGATCCACACATGCTATCACAAGTCGGGCCTACATTATCGTTTTGCCATTGTGCGCGTGGCTGATTTTTGAAGCGCACTATTCTTGCTGCTCTCAGCTTTTCAGCGTGATGACGCCGTTCACTTTCAAACCTTTCCACACCACTCCTTATTCTATCATTCCTACACTTCGTTTCTCCGAGCGCACTCGCTTTCCATGTTTCGGGATAAATTCCACACCTTTTCATATCCTTCTTCAAACAATCGTTGAACCACTTCCTTTTCCTCCCACCTCTCATAGCTCACACATTTAATTCAGAATCAAAGATGTTCTTAAGATAGGACTGGTTGCTCATCCTTACAAGGTGACCAGCCCATCTCAAACGATTTTTAACAATTAAAGCAACCACACTATTCAATAACACTGATATTTTTAGAAATAACTTCGAACTGCGTTATTGAATTTCCAGATACAGAGGAGCGACTATTCCTTATTCACAATACACCCCTAAGTTGAAAGACACGCCCACGTTCAAAGACACGCCCCCTTTCAGCTATCGATCTGAGTTCAACTCTAGGACAATACATTACATATTTTCATTCACCTGTTCAAATCCCAGTGATCGTCTATGTATTAAGGAGTCTAAGAAATCGTAAACGGATGTTACATCATTACACCGGGTGTTACGTCACGGCATTAGAATATAAACAGATTTCAACTAAATTAAAAAACAAATTAAAAAGCAAGCGGAATCAGTTGATGTTAAAAGAAACATTATTTTTATGATCATGAATTCAGGTTCATATCTAAAAAGATGATAGAACTAAACAACCAACAACAAATATAAAAAAATAAATACAACGGTGTTGCAGCAAAATCCGACACAGAGTCACCATTATGATCTACCAGGAGGTGCTGAGGATGATGCTAGAGCCGTAGATTGACGAGGTCGTCGCCTGACGCACCTACACCTTCCAACAAAACTCCGTTCCTGCACACAAACACAAGACGACCCATAGGTGACTGCTCAACAATATTCCTAACAAAAGTTCGCCGTACTAGGGGGACGCCCTCCACACACGACTGCTATTTCCTTGACTACTTCTTCTGGGGGTCTGATCGTGGCTAAGATCAACAAGCACGCCCACAACATTGTCGACTCTCTGAAGGCTGCCATCGGGGATGCGTCCGCTGCTACAGACACTAACATGGTCGGCAAAGTGTGTGACTAGTTTTGCGCTCGCCTTGAGATGGTCTCCGCCGCCGGCATCTGTTACATTAAAAAATAATGTAGTATGTAACTTTAACTGTTGCTAAATAAACTGTCAGTTCTCTGCATATACAACTTTTATTTTTATTTCATATTTCGTATTAATTCTGTTAGGTGTATCATTTTCCTGTGACATTAACATTAGTATGTTATTACAATTTATTCGATGACATCGTAGTATCAAATTGCTACCCTAAAAACACAAGGACACGTAATATTTGTTAAGTGTCTGGGGGAAAAGCATACCTTCTCATGAATTTTGGATTTCAAGAAATATTCGATTATCGTAATAAATAAAGAAATATTCTAATATATATTTTATAGTTACATATGTGCGAGAAACCCAGAAAGAGACACACGAGATGTTGTGCGCGTAATTTTATTAAAACTGATATGGAACTTTTATTTGAAATGTTTTCGAGAAATTCATCTTAAATTTACAACAAGTGTGTTTTAAATTTCTACATATTTGATTTTAAATGTATTTAATTCATGAGTATGTTGCTATTTAAAAAGGCTGATAGCAACGCAGAAACAAGTTTTAAATGAATTTAATAAAAGAGAATAATAGTTTGCTTGAAGCATTGCTGGTAAATAAGTGTGAAGTATTCATAAAAGCCGATAGCAACGCACAAAAGCGGAATAGTGAATGCGAGAATGAACAAAAACACACAATCGAAGACAATATTTATTTTTTGATTGATCTTTCCATACAATATCACTAAATAGAAGAATTACTGTTCATCTTCGTAAAATCCGAGATGGTTGAATATATTGATATTTCGGAAAAAAATCCCTTCTCAAGAAAGAAAGCCAAAGTTAGATCCGTCTAACAGAAAAACACGTCAAGATAACTGCCTCTAAGACGATATGACAGCAAAAAAATTATATTCAGTATAAAACAAACAATTTTTTAGTTAATATATACTATTATTTATGTAAAATTGGCATTAGATTTTCTATTCATTTCATTTTTATATACTCCTTAATTTTTTAATTATTCAAAATGGTTGGAATGTATCCTTTTTATTTCTTTTAGTTTTATTAAATCAGTAAATAGATGTGGGTATTGATTCAATAGTAAACTTTATTTCTATTGATCTTTATTTTTTAAAACTGAGTATATATATATATATATATATATATATATATATATATATATATATATATATATATATATATAAATATAAATATATATATATGATGGATTCTCCTGTCGATTTCGATGCATGAGTGCCCCACCAGTGGCGGCTTGCGCGTGTAATTGTAGTGGCAAGGGTTGCGGAATCCCCCGCAATACCTCTCCCGAGTCGGCACTGCTTGATTCCAATGGCAAGAAATTCGAGACGACTGGAAACAATGCCGACATAAGCAGAGAGCACATATAACACCTTGTATTCCTAAATAGTCACCCATTCAGTACTGGCTGGCTATATATATATATATATATATATATATATATATATATATATATATATACAAATAAGACTAATGTTAAACATTGACTAATGTCAAACTATTTAGTATTAAATTAAGTATGATGTAAATGCTTAAAGGTTTATAAAATATATATATTTTTCATTTTACTTCAGTCGAAGTTCTCAGAAATTAAGGAGGCCTACCTTGAGCTGACAACTAGTCTTTATATGAGATACATAGATATTCGAATGTTCCATTAAAGTTATATTTACCTGTTAAACATTAAGTTAGTAAAGAGGTTAAAAACATTAATGTTATTCTCCCCAATGGACCAATACACTATTATAGTATATATTTCTTGTAGTCTATCTGACTTACAGGATTCCAGGACAATTATTCATCTAGTCTTGTAGATTACATAAAAATACATATATATATATATATATATATATATATATATATATATATATATATATAAGTGTATTCAGGCAGCATTTTCTCAATTATGCAAACATTGTTAAAAATAACAGTATTTGTCTTTTTAATTATACTTTTTATTTCAATTTTTCTGATGATCTTTTTATATCAAAATCAAAGAATACAAATTCGATTTTATTGGGTGATGTCAATCCAGCGTCGCTAGATATTAATCGTCAACGACTTTCCTGGAACAGTGCGAAAAATTCTCGCTGCGCGTTTCTCCGCTGTCTTTTTAAAAATTCTCTTCTTTCTCCAGCTTTTTTGTTCATTTGCTTTTGACACGCGAAGATGATTCGTCGAAGAATCGAAAACGTTCGGGAAACTTATGGGACATTCCGAACAATTTAAAAACATGAAAAGGTATAATTAAAGAGACGAATTCTGTTATTTTTAACAATGTTTGCATAAATGGGATAATGCTCCCTTAGTACACACACACACTAATGTTATATATATATATAACAATATTAATATTAAATAAATAATATTAAATTAGTTTTACCTATATACGCTAGCGTTTCGAGCTTTCGCTCTCATCAGTGCAGGAAAATTTATTTACCACAAAACAGGTGACAGATTTTTGGTTTGCTTGCACGACAGAGAGAGAGGAAGGAAATTAATTACTGGGCGAAGATATGCATTGCCACGTGCGCCAATGTGCGCTCCACCGCGGAACACCGTTCTGCGCGTACTTCTCCCTTAGTTGTCAGCAGCAGAAAATGCCGATATCAACAGGAACGGAAGTGACATCACTTCACTTCCTTTGTAACCGCGACCCTCTCTAAAGGTGTCGTCTGTATCTGGAACCACCACCACCATTATCTAACAATTCGATGTAACCCCTAAACGTAACACCTCGTATAAAACATTCACGTGATACGATTAATTTTTAAAAGTTCATATTCAGCACTGAATCAGACCTGTCGGGGTGAGGTATGGTCGGACTCAATCCTAGGCAGTGCACCCTTTTATGCCTTACTTGTTCTATTTTAGGAGGGGTTGGTTTATTGTTTATCGCTTGATGCATCACTAGCGGGGAATGGGGAGGGGTCTGTTCAGAGCTATCTTTGCACACCCAGACTGTGCATTCGCGAGTGTTCGCTTTTCCTCTACCCTATGTCACATTTTCCTCAGTGGGAATAAAAGTAAATAAACGGTTAGGATTAAACCGGGGGGAGGGTTCATACCTTTGCCAGCATCAGTAACTGGTAACCTGATCATAGTATTTTTGTTTTATTTGGTCTGGTGAATCTCTGTTCACTTTGAGGGTTCTTGATACAGTTCAGAAACGTATTTGTAATTTGATTGACTCCACCCATTCTTCTTCTCTGCACTCTATCGCTCACAGACATGATGCTACTAGTCTTTTCTATAAGTACTATCATGGCAGGTATTCTTCAGGATTATCTGATTTATTCCTTGTTGTCTTTGTTCCAGCTCGTTTGACTCGTTGGTCTAGTGTTTATGTATCAATTCGCTGTTATAATATTTCATTGTAATATAGATTCTTATTCCAGTAGTTTTTTTCCCCAAGAACTGCAGGCCAATAAGCATCGCCTGTCTTTGTTATAATCATCTTTCCTTCTTGCTAGCTCCTTACATCAAGTAGCTTCATGTCTTGTCTGGAGCGATTTCCGTTAAAAAATAAAATAAAAATACATATCTGATAGGTTCTTATCTCGAGATAGCAGATTTAAAATGCAGCGAGAGTATTCGTTAGCTCAAACACGCAACCTTTTTTTTCAGAATCGATTCGATTTGCCATCTTGAACAACAGTTTCAAGTTCGTTATTATCAACTCAATTACAACTAATTATTTTATCTACAGAAAAAGACGCAAAGTTTATCTTGACTTTCAAGAGGAGGAAGATCCATTGTTTGATGCTGTTTACAATCAATTTAATTAGAAAACGAGTTTATCTTCTTTGAGAAGCCATTCGCCAGCGAAGCGTTGTTGCGACTCCTACCTGAAAACTAAAAAGAAATATATTCTTTAGAATCAGCATTTTATTTTCGGTTGGTGAATCAATCATCGGTGATGACATTGTTATCAATTTTAGTTCTTGGTTTAAGCTTCTTTAAAACAAAATGAGGCGAGTAGAGGATTGGCATGTATCTCAATCCTATTAATTGCCTAACGATGTGTGCGAAAACACACAAGTCACGCCTAAAAATCACTTTAGGAAAAAGAAATTACTTTGTCATACAAACAAACATTCCCATATAATCATTTACTAAAAAGCAAAAATAACCGTCATGTTACCTGCGTACAATTACGTCCGCACACCACAATTATTCTTCGCGCTGAAAAAATGATTTTGGGCGCCAAAAGTAATACACTCTTTTGGAGCCGATCGTTAAGCATTTAATGAAGAACTTCAATATTTCATTAAGTAGACACAGTAGAGCCAGACAATACAAGCCGATACACAATACGCTGTGCTATGTTTTTTTCCTTTGTGGCTTGGGATAACAAATTGCTACTCTCAATTCATTCATACGCATGCACACACTGACAAAGGCCGCACACACACTACACCTCTAAATTCACTCACACATTGTCGCACGCATATATACAATGTCTAATTGTCTTACACTGTCACACGCATATTAACACTGACAGAAAACATACACATACACTTATAACTATCCCGTTGTCTTCGAACATTCTACAATCGTAGAACTACACTTTTCAAACAATACATTTACGCACAGAAAAATAACTTTCAACAAATTGCAAAGTTTTATACGTTTAAATATATTGTGTTCGTTAAACATGTTTCTATTTACTTGCCTCCCAACGAGGCCAGAGTTAGACACAAGGTTGGTTTTAAATATGGGCCAAACCAAGCTCCCTAAAAGTAGGCACTTTGGATTGGAACAAATATTTAAAAAATGTATCAGTGTAGAATGGTATCTCCTTCACTGACCGAAGAGAGATCAAATAAGTGTAGTGTGAGAACATATACTACACTTTGCTCTCAACTAAAAGGCGAAGTGTTCGTTACACATGTTTTATCTCTTTTTGTCAACTTTCATGTTTTTATCCATTTTTTCTACATTTATAACATTGTAATCGCTAGTGTGGCTTCATGATACATCGTCAATAGTGCGAACATCGTCTACACCTTACTAAAACTAGGGTCCACGCTAACTACACGAGGTACCTCCAACGTAGAAAAAGAGCGGGTAATTTAACATTCCGCAATTGAAACTGTTTATTTAGAATAGGACGACTACAGAGTAAATGTTTTCAAGTATTTCTCAACGTTTATAAAAGTGACCTTTTATTTCGTATTTTTTTTATGTGAGGCGGCCATTTTGTTTATAATAGCATTGTCACAAATAACACACCTCAAGAATTAGACGGGATTCTTAACGACATTTACAATGCTAGCCATATAGCTGGTCTATAAAAATGCGCACTGGAAAAAAAAATAATGTCATGTTCAACAAATAGGCCACACAAAGCCCCTGTCAAAAGTGAACATGCCAAGGAAGTTGTCAGCTACATCTACCTAAGGAAGATGGTGAGAAGTGACGCTGATACTGTCCCTGAAATCAAACGGCGAATTGCGCTTTGATGGACAGCCTTTTCAAAAGTAGACAACACTATGAAGAGTAAAAAGCCCACGATGAACATTAAGCAAAACGTGTTGAATGAATACATTATACCTGTTATGACATATGGCAGCGAAACATGGATACTTAATTATGCAGCGATACAAAAGCTAAGAATGGCACAATACAAAATAGAACGCATAATGCTCGGCATCATTTTACGTGATAGAAAAAAAAACACCTGGATCAGACAGCAAACTTGAGTGAATGGTATCATCATCACCAATTAAACGCCTGAACATGGATGAGCAGGTCACCTTTCGAGGTTACAGAAATAGGTGGGAATATACAGCAACAGAATAAAGCCCCAGATCAATGGAAAAGGCTTAGAGTAAGGCCAAAAAACTAGTGGATGGAGACGACCTCGATAGCCAACAATGGCCTACTTCGTCACACCTGAGATAAAACAAGGTGGGAAGAAATAAGGAATAGTACCTCCACAAAAAGTGAAATAAAAAGACTGATGATGGTGATGATGATGATGATGATGATGATGATGGTGATGATGATGGTGATGATGATGGTGATGGCGATGATGATGATGATGATGATGATGATGATGATGATGATGATGATGATGATGATGATGATGATGATGATGATGATGATGATGATGATGATTTTTGCATTCTTAAATTATGAACGAGTATGTTTACACTTTTCACTTTTAAAAAATCTGTACAATTCTGTTACATAATAAAAAATAGTTCGTCTACACGTCAAAAATTAAAACACTAATAAAATCACAACATTTAATGTAAAAACAAAATCCTGCATATAGGATTCCTTGCGTATAGCTGATATCACCCCTGAAGCCGATCTTACAATCTTTATTTTATTTTTTATATCTAAAGAAAAAAAAGTTTAAATTGCGGTGTTATTGTTTATGGATGTTTGGTGCGAACGCAGACCCCCCATGATATCATTGTAAAATCCAGTAATACAAAATGAATTCGACCGTTGGTTTCCATGTAAACTTCTATTCGCGAAGAAGTGTGCTTGGTAATCGTATATAGTTGTTTTTTTTAATTACATGTCAGAGAAACATACGGATAGAAAAAAAGATGGAGGCAACATTTATAAAAGAACAAGAAATTAGATTGTTTGAATTAGAAAAAAGTGAGTTTGCAAAGCCAGTTAAATAATAAAAAAGGCAAAATCTGAAATGTGTCTTTCGTTTCGTAATCCCCCCTCTCTGCGTGTGCGTCTTTCTCTCTCGCTTTCTCCAGCTATGGGTTATATAGTCTTTATTTATTTATATACTCTTTATTTATTTATATACTCTTTATTTATTTATGGGTTATATAGTCTTTATTTATTTATATACTCTTTATTTATTTATATACTCTTTATTTATTTATGGGTTATATAGTCTTTATTTATTTATATACTCTTTATTTATTTATGGGTTATATAGTCTTTATTTATTTATATACTCTTTATTTATTTATTTATATACTCTATTTATTTATGGGTTATATAGTCTTTATATTGTTATGATGACCCCTGTTTTCTTTTGTTGCGCTGTTGCACACGATGAGATTTATCTCCCTCAAACGGTGAGAAAAGTGTGTCACAAGGTCAGTGAAAGTGGGAATTGAAAAGACAGCACTGTTTCGGAAGAGCACTCTGGCCAAACAAAACTTAGCTGGGCAGGTCCTTTCTTAAAAGGCGAGAATGTAAAGTCTGGAAGGGTGGACCCCCCCCCCCCCTAGAACTGCACAGGACAATACCTTGGATTGACAAAGAACAAGCCATCCTCAAAATGACTTAGACTCGGCCAGTATAGTTTTTGTGGTCTGAAGTAACCCTAACCCTGGAAGGTTTAGGGTTAAGAAGATGGATGAATTGTCAGTTGGATGATAAATAACTCTATGAGAGGATTGATAATGTTTGATTGGAGTTCATTCTTGGTCCTGGCAATCATTTCATTTCATTAACTCTTAACCTCGAGTTACTATTTGGTAAAAACAACAAAACAAATTATTGGAAGACGACCCTGTTTTACTTTACAAGGAAACAGTTCCGTTGCAATACATTCCACATACGGTAATCCCTTAGAAATTCCAGCTGACACTAGTTATAAAATCCAGCAAACATATATAAAGTGCTACGAGATGATATGTCTAGCAAATATCGGCTTCCTCACCTAAAATGCATCAAATATTGATGTTATTGTTTTCCCCCTTTCCAAAACTCAATCATATTCTGCAAAGTCAAAAACAAAAACAACAATAAGCCGCTACAAAACAACCAAACACATTAATACATATTTGAAGATATAAATAACTTGAAACATAACAAGTTTTACGAAATAATAATAATAATAATAATAATAATAATAATAATAATAATAATAAAAGTAATAAAAATAACATAATAATAATAATAATAAAAGTAATAAAAATAACATAATGATAATAAAAATTAAAAAAAGTAATAAAAATAATAATAATTTTTACGAAAATGACTGGCTTCGTCATTAAATTACCCGAACATTGTTGATATGCCGTAAAACCAAACCACCAAGCTAACATATATGAAATATGCGCTAAAATAGAACATTAAAAAATAAAACCTGAAATAGAAATGTTTGTATATAAAATGGCGACGATTATAAATCAACATTTTTTTTAAGGAAACACTTTATTGTCAGAGTCGTGTCTACTGTGAGGTGGAAACAAAAGAAAATATAAATAAATGTGTTCCGCAAAACCATTTTTTCTTCATGTCATACATCGATATAAACATTGTAAATCAATTCTGATTCGGAAAGTAAGATTCATATCAAGAAACTCAAGACACTAATTATCTAAACACTTACTGTATTATTTGAATTATTTTCACTACTCTTATCTTGGATGTTATTCTCATGACGTTTCGGCCGATGTAAACCCCGATCTTCTACATGGGAATCTTCTTGAACTCGGGAATCTCTACGCAATTCTGAACGCAACCTTTTATTTAATCAACAAGAATACCTGGTCGCGTTCTGTCAGCCTTAAGTATCAAATAATTCGTAATCGCATTCTTAATATCGCCTGCACTGACCTGTGGCGCCACGGATAAAAGTGCTAAGTGAGAATCAGTTCTAAGTGACAGTCTTCTGGAGATTGAAGGTTCAATCCTCATTACGGGCGATACCAAGAATACAATTGCGAATTACTTTAGTCTTCTACCCGGTCATGGCTGACAGAACGAGAGCAAACTACCTCATTTGATTAAATGAAGGTTTTCCCACGTTCGACAAAATGCACATGTAGAAGGCCGGGGGTAACATCGATCGAAACATTGTAAGGGATAACATCCAAGATGAGAACAGTGAACTACAAATTATAAATCCTCATCTAAAAGATTCTGAAGCGTACTATTCTCATCTTGGTTTTTATTTTCGCAACGTTTCGACCGATGTAACCTCCGATCGTCTAAATGGTATCAGTTCTTCCTTTGACGATAATTTCTCTTAGTCTTTTTATCCAAGGTGTTCGTAAATGTTCTAAACGCTCCGACAATAATTGGTATTACAGAAAAAATTCTTAATGTTTCATATTCTTTGAATCTCGAGATCATATTCCTTGAATCTCGAGATCATGTTCGATGTACTTGCGTAAATGTGTTGCTTCCTTGATCTTCGATTTGTCAAAGGCAAAATCTACGAATTGGCAGTTTTTATTTCTGCTTTACTATTATCACGTCTTATCACGTCTGGTGTGCGTTTTTCCGTCTGCCCCTCCGTGTCCTAACTGTTTTATTATTCTCGTTTTCCATTACCCTCTTGTTTGTGCCCGTACCATTTGTCTGCATGTTACACACGCAAACGTTTGCACAGTTCCCAGTGGATCACATTCCCCACGATTTCGTGTCTGCTTTTGACTTCCTTTTGTGTTAGTTTGCTGCATTCTCTTATAATATACTTTACCATTTCTTCTCTTTGGCTACAAAGTCTACATTTACTATTTTCATGAGATTTCTTTGTCTTGCTTTTTATATAGTGTGTTGTGACCGCGTTGTTTTGTGCGGCTGTCAGCAACGATTGTATTTCTCTGTTCAAGTGTTATTTTCGTAGCCATGTCAATGTATTTTCTTGCGCTACTTTGATCAGTCTCATAAATCGTCCAAGTAGCTGCTTATTATTGCCCATAAAGTGTCTTCTTCTTATTATTAATCTAGAATAAAAATAAAAATAATAATAATTTATTTTTATTTTTTATTCTTATTATTATTTTTATTATTTTTTAAAATTTTTATTATCATTATTTTATTTTTATTACTTTTATTATTATTATGTTATTTTTATTACTATTATTATTATTACTATTATTACTATTATTACTATTATTATTATTATTACTATTATTACTATTATTATTATTATTATTATTATTATTATTATTATTATTATTATTATTTATTTATTTATTTTTTTTTTTTTTTTTTTTTTACTCACTTGAAATTTTTACTGACTATAACCAGTAGTGTTCCTCTGGAGTCCGAGTCACAACACGTCTCAGATTTGAAGAACTATGCGCCTCTATTCGATAACCTTTAGAAATTATTTTGCGTTATCGCAACAACTGTTTACAATCGATTTCTCGCTGGCAACGACCATTGGTCTTCTCTGGAATTTGAGAGAGAATAAGCCACCACCCCCGCCCCGCCTGAAGCTCCAGTACTCTCACAGCCTCCAGTCTGGTTGGTGACCTCTCCTCGGTCCTTCGTTCCGCCTTCACCTTGCACGACAGTTTTGTACCCTATCGACTGAGGCTGATGCAACCGCGTGCGTGTGGGTGTGTGTGTGTGTGTGTTTGGTTGTTTGTTCCCCCCCCCCTTTACTGACTTATTCTATTTACTTATTCAATAACACCGGTAATAGTTTGTTGATTATGTGGTTTGGTTTCCGCATTAAAGGGTTTCCATTAATATTCCGACTATTTTCATCATTTCTATTCATCGTATGTTCGCAATCTTCCATTCCTATTTATTCTCGTGTTTTTCCGTCGTTTTTCAAGACTGTTACTAGTTTTTCGGGCAGTTTCTAGTTTTTTGCATTTTGGGGGGACGGGTGGCTGTTTCTAGGTTTTCCAGTTTGTTTGTTTTTTTTTGGGGGGGCTATTCCTAGTTGTTTAAGTTTTTATTTCTGGATTCTTCCTAGGGTTTTCAAGGCTTTTCGGGACTTTTCTTAGGTTTTCAGGTTTTTGGAGATTTACCAAACTTATTCGGACTGTTCCCAGTTTTTCTAGTTTGTTTCAGTACAGTTCCTAGTTATTATTATTAGCTCACTGATAATAACCGGTGATGTTACTTGGAGGCTAAGTGAATTTTTACTACTACTACTACTATTATTATTATTATTATTATTATTATTATTATTATTATTATTATTATTATTATTATTATTATTATTATTATTATTATTATTATTATTATTATTATTCTTCTTCTTCTTCTTCTTCTTCTTCTTCTTCTTCTTCTTCTTCTTCTTCTTCTTCTTCATGACCTGCTTCCAAATGAAACGAATTAATTAATATGGATATATTTTATACAATTTGTTTTCCTGCTAAAAGGATGATAAATTACTTTTCACCGGAAATGTATGAATATTGCCAGAAGCGGATATTCTTGTTTATATATTCGACGTAAACAAGACAGAACTGCTTGAAGGAAAGCGTATATATATATATATATATATATATATATATATATATATATGAGCGATTCTCATCTGTTCCACCTAATAAATCGATATTGATTCGCTTTGCAATCATAGATCTTAGAAGCAATTGTAGTGAGTTTTAGACAACAGAGAAAAGCCAATCAAAGGCAAAGGGATAAACAATTGGTTTCCTTCAAAAGTGATGCTATCTTACAATTACTAGCGGGATCCGAGGAAATTCAACAGTTTTTATTTACTTGCCATCCATGACGACAAAATTAGACACAAAGTCGATTTTTATCGAAAATTGTAATAATTTATATTTTTTTAAAGCAACATTTTTTCAACTGTAAATAATAATTGTAAACTAATTGATTTCTGAGAACTTCGACTGAAGTAAAATAAAACAAAAAATATATAGCGAAACACTCCGTTTGTCAATGCCTATTAAAACTTTCTATAAAATCAGATTACTTGTGTTTAGATTAACAAAGAAATATACAATGCGTATTTCTCTCGCCTTTCAAAACGTAATCGCCACGTTGGCCTAATGGTTACAAAACCAGGGTTCATAATACGTGGATCAGAGGTTCGAATTGTTCGACCGGCGATGCAGTTACGTCATTCCATATTGACGAACGTAACATAAAAACGTGAAATATGTCTATGGATGAAAATATTTATTAATAATAATTATGTATAATACACAGACAGACTGTTTCGCTATATCACAGCTATCTATACAAGAACCCGTCCCAAGCCAGGGGTTTAAATTCCGCGACGTCAGAATTAGCGTTACAAGAGAAACTTGTATTACGTTAAGAATGTTAACACAACATAGATCATTAGGAAAATTGAAAAAAAAGGTATAATTAAGCAGTAGAATTCTGTTCTACAAACTGAGCTATTTAGATTTTCTCATGAATAGATCTTAAAACAATGATAATACCTTTGACGTGACGTCATAAATTCATGATTCACGTTATGTTCCGAAACATGAATTAAAACGTTAGCGATAATAAAAAATAAATAAATGAATGAATGGTTACACAATTATTAATAGCATTGTAAATTATTTTAATAGCCAAAACAATTTATTTTGCTTTAACTACATATTGGTGTTAAAACTATTTAATATATAATATATACTGGAATTTTGGCCCGCGTATATATATATATATATATATATATATATATATATATATATATATATATATATATAGTCATCCACATACAGACTGTTTCGCTGTTTCACAGCTCATCAGTGCGGCTAGAGCAGGTAGTGTCTCAAGCCGGGATCAAAACGCAACCGTCGAGCTGACAGTCGGCGCTGCTAACCCCTACGCCATCATACGACACTGACTGAATGTATAAAGTATCTCAATGTAAACATTGCAAATGCCGGGAGCTCGAATGAGTTTTTACCTAATGACCTATGCCTTAAAGCTAATGGCAATTGGCGATACCCTTACAAATAAGCTCTACCCGGGGGGAGCTTCATATAGTCATCTACATACAGATTGTCTCGCTGTTTCACACATCATCAGTGCGGCTAGACCAGTTTGTGCCTCAAGCCGAATCGAAACGCAACCCTCGAGCTGACAGTCGGCGATGCTATATATATATATATATATATATATATGTAAACTAATTTTTCTCCGGTATCATTAATAGAATTTTTTAATACATGATACATAATCAAATTTTGTCGTTGCTTAAAATAAAAATTGTATTTCCGATCGATTTGATATTAAATGCTGGTCGATAATTTATTTTAGATTGGTCATAAATAAAATGTGGAGAAGCTTTTACCGTCGCACTCAGGAGTCATAGCAGTGATACTCATAATATCAAGTTACGTTTTTTATAAATTGTTTTTTCGATATTCACCGGCTGACACACATTCAGCAAGAGAGAGAGGGGGGGAGATACATAAATGAAAGATGAAAGAAAAGCTTCCTGTTCCGGTTTATGTAGTTAAGCAACTGACCTACATTCGTCTGAAGCAAAAGAGAGAGGGAGAGAAAGAGAGAGATATGGGAGGGGAGAAAAATAATACAAAGAGAAAAGGGGAAAATATATATAATTTAAAGAGAGAGGGGAAAAGAAAGATAATGTAAAGAGAGAGGGGGAAAGAAAGATAATGTAAAGAGAGAGAGAGAGAGGGGGAGAAAGATGATGTAAATAGAGAGAGAGAGAGAGGGGGGAGAAAGATGATGTAAAGAAAGAGAGAGATGAAGAAAGGGGGAGAGAGGGGGAGAGAAAGATGATGTGAAGAGAGAGCACGGGCAGGAAGAAATATCCCCCCCACCCTGTTTTTGGTGTATGTAGTTAATAGCGTCGCTTTTTTCTTGATTGCTGAGCTGTCTCAATCGGTTAGCGAGCCGTACTCACATACACAAGTTGAGAGTTCGAACCTCACCAGGTGCATAAGTAATTTTACTCTGATTCTGTCCTCAAATACATTCAATCATTTAAAATTATTATATTAATGAGATTGTTTGGTTGTACGTTCATTTTTTTTTGGTAATCTACGCCATTTACTCGTGGTAGCCATTCTAGTTTCCAGGAAGATTCCGTATTAATTGAATAAGTTTCGTATCGACTCCCTTTCAATTAAGCTATCTGCTAATAGAACAAGGTAGACCATTCCTATGAATTGCTCTATCTAATGCAGTAAAGTTGCTCCAACGTTACATATTGAGATTGAAAAAAGTAGCTTCATTGTTTTTGTCACAACTTATCAAAGACTCAGAGATAAGGGTTATCGAGTTTGACAGGTGGCCAGTGACCACCAGGGCATTAGTAACAGTTGTTGTAACTGGTCATAAAGTGATTATTTAAGAAGACAGCTCAGCAAGATTTGTATACATTGGACTTGAAAACGGAAATGTAATAGTCAGCCGAGAAGCAACATCGTGGTACTGTGTATTAACTAGTGTTGGGACGATTGATCGGAATCGGGAATCGGAAAAATCAGAACCCTTTTAGGGTATCGAAAAAAATTTAGTCTTATTTCCGATTTCAAAAAGCCGATTCTTTTAATTTTTTTCTTCTTGACAATAACAAATGAAACAAACACAATGTATTCATTTATTAAAATATTGTGTATTTACAACATAAGACTAAGGGCCACAAGGCCGTAGGTTAGGAATCTCTTTCACCTATGTAGCATTGACTCTATGAATCTAATCTATTTTTTAAACAAAGTAAATGTTCAAGAGTTCACTTGACTATTCCTTTGTAAAACCCTTTGAAATGTTTTAACCTGTTTGCTTAGCGTCTATATGACGCCTTTCAGAGAGTTCACAGTTGAATATTAAAAGATTTAAAACGTTGTTTATTTACTCCTCGCGGAGTTAGGCACAAGGCCAGTTTTATCTTACTCCCACAAGTAAGATGTGACCCAAGATCAGGTCGAGCAAGTGGGGTTAAAAGCCAGCGCTCGAGAGGTGAGCACTCTGGCCATTTAAAAATTGCCTGGGCAGCCCCGTCGGCATTCCCCAGTAGGGGCGCCTCAGACAGTAAGCAATAAACTTACTCCTCCCCAAAGAAGGGAGGCGAAGCCTGGGAGGGTGGACCTCCTAGAACTGCACAGAACAGGCGTGCAGTATCCATCGGAACAGATACTACACTTTGATCTTAGCCAAAAGGCCCGATAACGTTGTGACAAGTTGCTTTTTAATTTTGCTAGCGCCACTCTGCCATTGGTCATTGTATGGTCAGTGCGTATATATACTCTAAAATAATTTATGTTTTATTGCATTTGGGGGGGGGGAGTTTAGCACAAGTGAAAAACATAGATAAAAATCTCACAATGAGTTTATCAAAATCTTAAATACAATACATAAAGAGAAAACATTTAGAAGTTTGTCAAATTAAAAAAAAACAACTATATCTACATTTAAAAGTCCGATCCTCTAAAAAAATGAGATTCTACTTTTTTAGGCGATTATGTGTGAACACACAGAAAAAATGAACAATTATTTCAGAATTTAGAGTGGGAGTTAGTTGCGCATATGCATTTAACGTAAAATGATCACCTATTTCAGAACAGATAGTGTTTTAAGGACAAGTAACAATTTTTTTCGTTTAAATCCTGTCCATGTTAATGTTCCTGATAACATTTTAGTATAAAATATGTAATTGTTAAAAGTCAGCAAAACACACGCACCCTTCTGATACTAACCCTAAATCCGGGTGGTAATACGAAAAATACAACGATTATGTCTAAGTTTATAACGTTGCTGGTCAGACTTAGGGTTAGAGGTAAACAATTTAGTTAATTGCCCTAAAAAGTTAGAAGAACCTGAAAATGATGAACATTTTACGTTAAATTTATTTTATATGTTTTTCTTAACGCCAAGTACTTCAAGGTATTCACACTTAATCATCTAAAAAAGTAGAATCATTTTTAGGGGTTGATTTAGCTGAGGGTGTTAATCTACAAAGTTTCCATTATTGTTATTAGTAATAATATTAATATTATTATAATCTGTATCTTGTTGTTTCTTTTTACAGTAAAACAAATCAATCTAATAACCGACCAAATCTTTCTAATTGGGATAAAAAATATGAACATTCTTTGATAGAGGGAAGGCACAGAATAGTTAACAAAGCCCCATCCTCGCCCTCCCCATGTTAAGAATGATTTTCTAATTAATAACATTATTATTTAGAAATTAATTCTTAACATGGGGAGTTGGCTTTGTAAACTATTCTATTCCTACACCGTTTTCTTATTTTGCATACCAATCGTCGACTACATTAAATTGTTGATGAAAAAGTTCAAACAGCATTTTGTTTTTATTCATGAACTCGGATAAACACGACATGTCTCACAATGATAGCGATAGTGGTGCTAAAGTTCCGCAGAAAACTCTTACTCGATAATTATACCCAAATAATTAAGTAACTACAGTTTTTATAGAAAAAATGTAACATCCATTATACGTATTTAAGAAATACTTAGGAGACTTTCTCGCTTTTGGTCCAACATATGACAGTATTATTCCTAACACATGAATACCCTGCACACGAGTAACGGCATTTTCATTTCTTTCTTTTCTCGGATTGTTCCCTAAGAAAGAACGCAGGCTTTTTGAACTATTGAAGAATAAAACAATATTAAATCATCACCCATCATTTTCAAAATACGCCTGTCTCGCTCTCTCTCTCTCTATATATATATATATATATATATATATATAGGGTGGGCCAAAATAAGGGTCCTATCTTTAAATTTGAATAACTTGAATTTGAATAACTTCCACAAAATAAAAGTTAAACTCACCAAACTTTATGTGTGTGTAGACTGACCCTTCCGAGATTTTTTGAAATAAACAAAACAAATTTTAGCCGAAAAACACTTCTTAAAACTTACAAAAACTAAAGTATTGTTTTTTAAACTGTTTTGAGTTTTTTAAGCAAAAATAATGTTTTCTAAATGAGGGTACGTTCCTTAGGGCTAATACGGCTCATGCTTGCTTCGGAAGGGGTCCTTTACTTATTCTTAGAAAAAAAAAAAAATCAATAAATAAAAAAGTTATGAATTTTTAAAAATAGGACCCTTATTTTGGCCCACCCTGTATATATATACACCCCCCTAATTCTCTCTCAATATACCTATATTTCACTCTTAATATATATACCTCTATCTTTCTCTATACCTCTATTTCTCTCTCTCTCTTTCTCTCTCTCTCTCTATATATATATATAGGCTCGCATGATTCTCAACCATTACAACTATATCTACAAAAACAACACATTTTAGTCCCAAGTTGTTCGGTGGAAAATCACTTTTTTTGTAAGTCAATTTACTTTTTGCAGTCACTATATTAGTTTGCTTCCAAGAATGTTCGCTAGTCTTAACATTAAGGCATCATCAGTGGTTTACCATGAAAAACTGTTTCGGGAATTTAAAAACAAAACAGTATTTTATTTCATGGCTTCCAGGCAGAGTTGATCAAATCCCACTTTCCTTAAAAGACAAGAACAAAAACGTTCCGTATATTAGATCTAAGTTTTGTTCCAGATAAATGTTTTTCTAACTTATTTAGTTATTAAAAAAATGTCCTCCTTACCTGTGTTGTTCTTCTATGTCTAAGAAAATGTATCCGTTATTTACAAAAGAAAATCTGTATTTTAAAGTGTTCGGACGAATCCATTGCACTACTTTTTAGTTGATTTATAGTTTTATGTATTTTTATTTTCATGATTTTATTATATTTATTTTTACATTAAAAATATTTAAAATGAATATATATATATATATATATATTTTATTATTATTATTATTATTATTATTATTATTATTATTATTATTATTATTATTATTATTATTATTATTATTATTATTATTATTATTATTATTATTATTATATGTGTTATATATATACGTTTACACATATTCTACATCATTTTTATTTAGATAGTTTTGGATTTGCTTTATCAATTTATATATATCTCTCTTTCTATCTCTCTCTCTATATATACTTCTATTTCTCTCTCTATATCTCTCTCTATATATACACTTCTATTTCTCTATTTTTCTCTCTCTCTCCTTCTATTTCTCTCTATATATACCTCTATTTCTCTCTCTCTCTCTCCTTCTATTTCTCACTCTATATACCTCTATTTCTCTCTGTCCCATATATATATATATATATATATATATATATATATATATATATATATATATATATATATATATATATATATGCCTCCCTGTCTACATTTTTGTCCCACTCCCTTCTTTTTCATACACACATTCTTTGTTTTTCTAAGCAAAATTTTTCTTTTTTCCTATCGACTCTTCCGTTTTCCCTGTAATATAAATCTCATCAAGATGGTTTCTTCCTCTCCAAACATTTTGGCCCGATTTTCCACTGACGTAAGTTGATGCTCAACTCGAATTCCTGGAGATCGACCGTACTGGGAAAAGCAAAATTGAGTAGCCAGTTCCACATAATGGTCGTCCACAAGAAACTAGCTGATAAGTCCGATGCCGCGATCAATATTCACATTTAAAAACTCTTTACATTATCTGTGTGGATCTGGAACAAAAATGGAGCCGGTAATAGGGGGGGGGTCTGTTGAACAATTCGACATGTATAAATAATGTTGCATAGACGGCTGACCAGATTTCACGTTGTTGTAGAAAGCCGTTCATCTTCGAGATAGAATGTGCAGCATATATTCGGTTTATGTTTTCATTTTATTTATTTTCATATAAATCGCTCCAGACAAGGCATGAAGCTACTTAGTGTAAGGAGCTTACAAAGACGGAAGATTATTATCGCAAATATAGGAAATGTCCAATTGAAAAGACCAAGGCAACAGGTAAAAGGAAAACAGTCAACAGAAAGAGAGTTCCACAAGCCTGCAGTTTTTGGAAAGAAACTACTGGAATAGGAAACTGTATTAAAATGATGTATTAAAACAGCGAATTGATGAAGACTACTCTAGACCAAGAGCTGAAACAAAGAGATCAGGGAATAGTTCACACAATTTTAGAGAACACATGATATAATAATATTTATAGAAAAAGACAGAGATTAGCAAGATCACGTCTGTGAGAAAGAAAGGGTGCAGAATATTATTCAGAAGCTGTTTATGAAAAAAATCATAAACAGTTTCTAAATAATATTCTGTAATAAACATTTTTTAATTTGCATTGTCATATTTTCTCATATAATGTGCACTAATTTTATCGTGTGATGTCGCTGTGTTACTAAAACAGATACTACACTTTAATTATTTATTTGAAGAAAGCATTTTTGAAAATTACATTCAAAACAAATTAGACCATCAAATGTGTTGGAAATAGGTGTTGTTCATCTTTTGTCTAAAATGATACAAATGTCTATCCTACTTTTAACTAGAATCATCTCAGTCACCACAATACCACATTTACTCTAGGCGCTGTCCTAGTTAAGGTATACCTAAATTGGTTTGAAATTTGCCTATTTTTCATAAATATGGTTATATATACAGAAATTCACTGAAGCATAATGAGAAGTGGGAGAGAGAAAAACAAACTAGTTAGTATGACCCTCACAGACCCTACTAAATAATAGATCGCGCATTGTTTTCCGGTTTGTTCAGAACCGAAAAAAGCAGGTAAAAGGCCAATGAACCGTAAAAAATAATGTTAAAAATAACTGAAAAAAACCCACCTTAATTAAATTTATTATTGTATTATCTTTTGAGGATATGATTAGGTAACTATCCATTCTGTTTTTATAAGATCATCGTCTAAGGAATGACCTCCTTTGTTTGTAAGAGGGTAGGAATAATCCTCTTAGATGCTACATCTTTTGGTGTAGGGTTTAATGTAATTTATGTTTTGCTGTCATGAGCCAATCTTCCCAGGGACTACCTTCTCCCTTTTTAGGGAAGGGGTGGGGGTAGTGTAGTATCTTTTCTGTTGCCATGAAACCATACTCGCACGTATCACCTTCTCCCTTTATGTGCAGCTCCTCTCCGGTATCACCTTCTCCTTTTATGTGCGGCTCCTCCCAGAAAGAACCTGTTGACATTGAATTTGAAGGCGACCGAGTGGTAATAAGGAAAGAAGCAGTCCAACGCTAATGTGTTCTGCAGACGGGAAGCTCTTGCAAAGAAACTGCCCATGAAAATTCCGCCTGACGCTAGGCACATAGAGAAAGAAAGGAAAGGTTTCTTGTTGTTGTAGTGAGATGAGTTCTTGCTGTGAATGTTATACAAAAAGAAACCAAATAGTGTAGGTCAGTCGAGCATCTTCAATCGAAATAGAGAGAAATTGAGGAAGAGACAGTGGAGGAGCTTTTACTCTCACACTCCGAAGTCCTAACACTTCTACACATAATATCGTTGCAATTTTTAATAACAAAAAACATTCATTGGGTGAGCTAAATTCGACTGTAAAGAGTGTGTGTGTGTGAGTGAGTGAGAGTGAGTGAGAGTGAGTGAGTGAGTGAGAGAGGGCAAATAAAGAGAGATAGATAAAGAGAGAGAGTGAGAGAGGGCAGATAAAGAGAGAGAGAGATAAAGAGAGAGAGTGAGAGAGGGCAGATAAAGAGAGAGAGAGAGATAAAGAGAGAGAGTGAGAGAGGGCAGATAAAGAGAGAGAGATAAAGAGAGAGAGTGAGAGATGGCAGATAAAGAGAGAGAGATAAAGAGAGAAAGTGAGAGAGGGCAGATAAAGAGAGAGAGAGAGAAGAAGAAGAAAAAGAAGGAAAACCGTCGGTTCCGGTTTATATAGTTACGCGAATCACCCATATTCGACTGCAGAGAGAGAGAGAGAGAGAGAGAGAGAGAGAAAGAGAGAGAGAGAGAGAAAGAGAGAGAGAGAGAGATGGGGAGAAGAGGAGGAAAGTAAGATACTGTAAAAGTAAAGGATTGCAAATGAAGTAACATACTTTCTTGACCAGTAGAATGATCAAACAATATTTCAAGCGATTTTAGACACAGACTTGATATACGTCTTCCATTTTTGATCTGGAGTGAAAGTCAGTAATTAGAGTTTCCCCTATATTTTTTCTGCTAACCATGATACTCGGGTTTAAAACAAAACAAGCTTACTAACCCGTGCTAAAACCCGGACCAAAATGAACGTCTCAATGATCGATGGTCGCAAAACCGAATTTGGTCAACTACCATCCGACATTGCCAAGAATAATTAGGTTGAATCGGGCATTATTTATTTCCTCGGCAGATTGCAAAATATTTATGGTAAATATGGACCTGAGCCAACATTTTTGGAACGGAGATATCTACATGGTCATGCGACCTTAACTTATTTTGTTCAACTTCTCAGTTGACCTGATCATCCGCTAATATTGCCTATACAAACTTGGATAGGTGAAAACCCATTTGGCACGATATTCTATCGTGCAGTATTCTGTAAGGAGATGGTTAGTGTCTTGATTGCAATTGACAATAATATAAATAGATTGACAGAGAGACAGACTTAAAAGTACGTGCTTAATAAAATAAGTGTATAATAATACTCCACGATATAATAAGATATTCATAAGCACACACACAAACACACACACTATATATATATATATAAATAAACCTATATATATATATATATATAGTGTTATAATGGAATAATTCCAGGAAGAAATCCGGGTAAGAGAGCTCAATGTGGTAAACAGAGCAATAATAACGTAAAATATAATAACACGAAATTACATGATTGTCGATGCAATAATTTATTTCAACCTTGCGGTTTTATTCAAGCATCCAACTTAACAATTACATTTTTGAGACTGATAGAAAACTGAATTTATCCTCGGCACTTCGAACACAATCAGAGGGAGTGGTGGTAGCAGCCAGTGTGAACACCCAATATAGAGCGAGTAGGAATTAACATCTTATATTTAACTAAAGTAATCTAAAGGGATCTTATGGTTTTTTTTGGTTTTTTAATAAAAATAAAAATAAACAAAAAAAAAACCATAAGATCCCTTTAGATTACTTTAGTTAAATATAAGATGTTAATTCCTACTCGCTCTATATTGGGTGTTCAAACTGGCTGCTACCACCACTCCCTCTGATTGTGTTCGAAGTGCCGAGGATAAATTCAGTTTTCTATCAGTCTCAAAAATGTAATTGTTAAGTTGGATGCTTGAATAAAACCGCAAGGTTGAAATAAATTATTGCATCGACAATCATGTAATTTCGTGTTATTATATTTTACGTTATATATATATATATATATATATATATATATATATATATATATATATATATATATATATATATATATATCTTTCTTTGTGAGATCAGTGGGAGAGAACCCCAGCAGAGTGATCGATTATTAAGAAAAACATATTAAATGATAGCATAATGTTTATTTATATATGCATGTATTACAGAAAATACGGACAACATTGGTACCGTCGGTTTCTGATCCGACAAAGGAGAACAGCGCGTGACCGTCCTTTGTAGACTCACCTAAACTTCTGTTGTAGGCTGAGGAGAGTCCACAAAAGACGGACACGCGCTGCTTCTCTTTGTCATATTTGAAACCGATGGTACCAATGTTTTCCTTATTTTCTGTAATACATATATAAAAAAACATATATATATATATATATATATATATATATGATAATTTTATTTACACAGACATGTACAAAATCTGCGACACTGGCATGTCGATGTTATCGATCAACAGTTACTATAAACTGAGATCTCATCAGGAAGAGTTAGAATCCGATCTTAACCTCAGATCATATTTGGATTCTCTCCAAATATGATCTGAGGTTAAGATCGGATTCTAACTCTTCCTGATGAGATCTCAGTTTATAGTAACTGTTGATCGATAACATCGACATGCCAGTGTCGCAGATTTTGTACATGTCTGTGTAAATAAAATTATCATATATAAAGCTCTATTTTGATATTGAGCACTTTTTATAAACCCGGTTAAAATTCTCTGGATTACCACCCTGTGGATATTTTTCACCTGGATTATTACCATTATATATATATATATATATATATATATATATATATATATATATATATATATATATATATATATATATATATATATATATATATATATATATAATTTTAGCTTCACACAAAATAAGCGAGTAGAAAATTTCCTGGCGAATCCATTTCAAGTATTTTGGGGAATTGTCAAAATTTATATAATGAGACGTTTTTTTCTATCATTTTTTTATTTGTGCTATCTATACAGATTGAAGACGGTTTGTTTTTCTTTCTTCTGTCTAGTTTTTAAAGAATTCTTTTATATTAATATGAATATTAGTACGTGCACTGGCGAGGGATATGCTTTCGTCATTTTGTCGGGTGTACACTCTTAGCAGTTATAATAATAATAAATCCCCCTCCCAATATCTTCCCTCCTCCAATATATATATATATATATATTTGTCACGTAATACACACAATTAGCGATTAAAACTGCAAGAGGAATGCATGTCCACTCCAAGAAGGAGAAGGAGTATCAATACAACGCGCAAAAAATTGTCGATGGGACACAACAGGCTGTGTTGTCGAAACTCTCCATAACCGTCAATATCAGATCCAGATTAATGGGTCACGCAGAATCACTTTGTAGATTCATCGGAAAACTTGCAACACTTGTAATTCCTCCCCCTAAATCTGACTCCTCCACCCCCACCCCACCCCACCCCCCCCCCAAAATATGGTAGCTACAGCAACGGTTGGTACCACACAAAATGAGGATCAAGGAGAATAGAAACACCGAGGAGGGAAAGCACCTCTAGAAAAGCGCGGCGTATACTGGAATCTTGGGGAGGCTTATTGCCACTCAAATCCTAGACACAGCCAACGGACGTTATCATCGATAAATCAATGGTAAATGGCTGTTGCGATAACGCAAAATTATTTGTTACGGTTTTCGAAAGAAGCGGTGAGTGCTGGAAATCTAGAGAGACTTGTTATAATAACTCAAGGGAAAACATCGTGTTATTATTAGTGAGCAATCATTGATAATAACTCGTGTGAAAACTCCAAGTGAGTAAATAATAATAATAAAAAGAATGATAATAATAAAAAGAATGATAATAATAAAAAGAACACTGACCAAAGAAATGGTGCAGCGACATACATGAATATGGTTATGAAATGGGCACTTGAACAGAGAAATATAATCACTATTAATAGCTGCACAAAAAACCGTAATCAGAACGAACTACATTAAATCAAGATACACAAGCAGGCAGATAGTAAATGTAAACTCTGTGGGCAAAGAGACTAAACAGTAAACCACATCAGTGGTGGTCAACTGGGAAAAGTGCCAACGACAGCACTTTGAATATCCAGAACGATTGGCACCGGCGTAAGTCGAAGCCAATATTGAAAAATGAAAGAGCTAATATCCCATGGGACATGTGAAATATAAACAGAAACATTCATCAAAACAAAAAGATAATTAACTATACTTCTCCAAAACAAGGAGTTAAGGCAAGTGTAGTTTCTTCATCTTTTATTCATCACCCCGAAAAGTGATGGAACCAGGCTTCCTTAATAAACAATACGAATAAGACACGTATTACCCATTCGTTCATACATATATGGACATATTGCAACAGATTACAATGGTTGTCCCTAACATACATCAATGGCCATATTGATACCTACATAAAAATTAAGAAAACAACTAGCCAAATAGTAGAGTTGTCTGTCCACAGAGTGAACATTAAGGACACAGGAAATACTAAGCAAATATGTGGAACTTGCTAGAGAGTAGAAGGGAATGTGAAACATGAAGAAATCGATCTGAATACCAATAATTGCAAAAGCACTAGGAACGGTTTCCAAAAAATATTTGATCAAATGGAGGATTGACACTATACAAACTACGGTGAAAAGAGCGGAAATATGAAGAAATCCCCTCGAATGCAGAAACCAACTCACATAGTTGACGAACCACAAGTAAGTTAATATAATAAAGAACGTTATAAACAAAAACGAAATGGAACATACTAAGATGAACCCACTTGAACTGAAACAGTTTTGGTAGACATAGATCACTCAATAAATCCCGAGCCTGACACACAGATAGCTCCACCACTTTTTGATGAGGAAAAATACTGTTCAAGCTAAGCACTGGTTTGGTAAGTGTTATTCTTACACTGTCCCGTCAAAAATAATGGTTAAGAAGTGGCATGCTGACTTTAAACGTGGTCGTACACACCCAAATGATTCTGGTAGGAGGGCATGCTAGTGTGGTTTCGTGTGTCCGCGTCGTAGGGAGGTATTTGCTAAGGCCGTTAACGTCCGTGCACGGTGCTACACTAGCTCCCAGAGTAACGATAGCGATATCCCCTTTACCATAAAGGCTTATACCTGGTTGGGCAATGGTCTGGATACACGACCCGTTATTATTTCTGGCTCAAGTTGTTCAAATTCGTCAGATGTACTGGAACGCATCACAACGTTAAGCGCGTTATTTGCAACTTTTTCAACGCAATAAAAATGAATTTTTGCGTCAGTATATGACAATGGATGACCCATGGATCCACCGCTTCATTAAGAAATCAACTCAGCAGTCAGCTGAGTGGACATCAGTAGATGAAAACCGCACAAACGACAAAAAAACCGCAAACATCAGCAGGCAAAGTTCAGGCATCCGTATGTTTTTCATCGATTACCTTGATAAAGAAAAGAAGAATCAATAGCGATGATTATCGAGTCCAATTGGTGAATTTGAAGCACGAAATTTAGGCGTATTTTGAGGAGAAAAACAAATCGTTCTAGAAAAAAATAATCGAATTGTTAGAGAAATTTGCGATCAGTGTATCACCCTAGGAAAAGGCTATATTTAAAAATAAGGTCGAACTTTGCCTAAAAGTTGTTATTTTATTAATGACGCCCAGAATTTATAGGGTTATATGTTATGATATATTCCCCTTGCCACACCAAAAACGCTGTGGTACAAACACCTGTTCGTAATACAGACATTGGCTATTAAGAGTCTGAGATGATGGCAAGACGAAATTCATGAGACGCGAGTCAGAGTGAACTGCTGAACTTATGAAAGAAGATCGATGGGTAAAAAATCCTACAGTGAAAGAGGGGGAGAGTAATACATAGAATCTTAGAGAAAGAGAGATGTGTCACTTCGTTAATTAATTTCGGAGTGCTACAAATTAGATTTAATAAGCTGGCGTGTTTAAGCATAACCTACTTGTAGAATACTGTGACATATATTTGTTTATGATAAAACTACATATTACAAAATGCGTACGAAAAAAAAGTTGATTAACTAATAATAGATATATATTTTATTTATTATCTGGACGTATTTCGAAAATGGACGACCTTCTAATACCGCTCTCTCTTTTCATACGTCTCTCATACCGCTCTCACTCTTTTCATACGTCTCTCATACCGCTCTCTCTTTTCATGCGTCTCTCATACCGCTCTCTCTCTCTCTTTTCATATGTCTCGCATACCGCTCTCTCTCTCTTTTCATACGTCTCTCATACCGCTCTCTCTCTTTTCATACGTCTCTCATACCGCTCTCTCTCTTTTCATACGTCTCTCATACCGCTATCTCTTTTCATACGTCTCTCATACCGCTCTCTCTTTTCATACGTCTCTTATACTGCTCTCTCTCTTTTCATACGTCTCTCATACCGCTCTCTCTCTTTTCGTATGTCTCTCATACTGCTCCTTCTCTTTTCATACGTCTCTCATACCGCTCTCTCTTTTCATACGTCTCTCATTCCGCTCGGTCTCTTTTCACACGTCTCTCATACCGCTCTCTCTCTCTCTCTTTTCATACGTCTTTCATACCGCTCTCTCTTTTCATACGTCTCTCATACCGCTTTCTCTCTTTTTATACGTCTCTCATACCGCTCTCTCTCTCTCTTTTCATACGTCTCTCATACCGCTCTCTCTCTCTTTTGATACGTCTCTCATACAGCTTTCTCTCTCTTTTCATACGTCTCTCATACCGCTCTCTCTCTTTTCATACGTCTCTCATACCGCGCTCTCTCTCTCTTTTCATACGTCTCTCATACCGCTCTCTCTCTCTCTTTTTATACGTCTCTCATACCGCTCTATCTCTTTTTATACATCTCTCATACCGCTCTCTCTCTCTTTTCATAGTCTATCATACAGCTCTCTCTCTCTTTTCATACATCTCTCATACCGCTCTCTCTCTCTCTCTTTTCATACGTCTCTCATACCGCTCTCTCTTTTCATACGTCTCTCAAACGCCTCTCATACTTTTTTCTCCTGTCATACGTCTTTCATACCTCTTCTTCCTGTCATACGTCTCTTATACCTTTTTATCACCTCATTCTTCTCATACGTCTCTCATAGCTCTCTCCTCTCATACGTCTCTCATACCTCTTTCTCATCTTATATCTCTAGTTATACGTCTCTTTACTCCTCTCATGCGTCTCTCTCCTTTCATACGTCTCACCTCATACGTTACTCATACATCTCTCCTCCCCTTTCATACGTAGTTCTTCTCATGTGTATCTCTCTCTTCTCGTGCGTACTCCTCATCTCTCCTGTCTGTCTCTTCTCATTTTACACGTCTCATACATCTCTACTACCTTTCTATCACACACAAAGAAGATATTAAAAATAATGATTTTGATAACATTATCACATGATGATTCCACTTATTTCTTCGTTTTCAACGAGGTTAACCTCTAATAACTGAAACTGAGTAAGTTCATGTGCCTCCTACCCAAAGGAAGTAAAAAGTGCCAGCAAGGCTACCCAACATCGTCCGGGGTCAGAATTTCTAGAAATTACGTAAAAATTACAGAAAAATTAAATTAAAGTTTAACTAAAGAATCTGCTTATTATAGTAATCGGAAAAGTCGAAATTCATTTTGAAAAAATTCATACTAAAATGAATTTTGCTTCGGTGAGGTTCGAACTCACATCACTGTCTCGACGAACGGCAGTCTAACCGATTGACTCACGCGGCAAGTACGATATGATGATACTTAATTCAATACGTTAAGATAATTATTTATCAACTTCTAATTCTCTGAGTAACGAAAAAAAAAACAGAGAAAAGATATCACGATTTACTATTCCTGTTTTCAACCAACGGTTCATCCGGTGGCGGGAAAAATAAATTGAATAACATACTTAGTATGTAGACTTACAGTTACAACCCTACCCCACCCCCCACCCACACACATAAAATAAATAAGTAATTTAATTTAAATAATTGTAATAAGAAATATTTCATCACTTAAATTAAATTGAAAAAAACATGTTTTTATTTTATTTGCGGGTGACATTGATATTTACTGCGGTATAAGTAAAAACACACATTACCGTTTCACCCGGATGTCAAGAGATTTGAGACACCTACCATTTGATAGGTTTTTACTCGAAATATTCTCGAAACCGGTCACACGCATTAGATCATTGTGTAGAATTCTTGACTAATTAAGTAAGGTTCACTATAAAAAACAATTAAAAATAAAAACACTTGTTTCTGTCTCCCTTCTCAATACCGAAATAATTCCATTTCTTGCATTGTGATAGCCTTCTAATACTATATGTATATGTATACATATTACACAAAATTCTTACAGCAAACTACACTACATTATATATATATATATATATATATATATATATATATATATATATATATATATATATATATATATATCGGGAATTAGCTTCCTACACTGAAGATGGCGTAAGCATGAAACATCAATGTCCGTAGGTAATACATAATTAATATTTATTTATAAAAACATTATATATATATATATATATATATATATATATATATATATATATATATATATATAGACACGTATTATTAAAAATAACCGACAATTTTTGTCTGGTTATTTTAGTGTTGATCCCTTCAATTTTCCGGATTAAAATCTTAATCTCGGACGGAAATTGGCTGATGAAACTGCCATAGTGTACATGTTGGTCCAGAGTACTTTCTGACCCGTCTGGGTCCATCGTCAGTGGAATAATGACAAACAGGTAAAGTACTCTGGACCAACATGTACACTATGGCAGTTTCATCAGCCAATTTCCTTCCGAGATTAAGATTTTAATCCGGAAAATTGAAGGGATCAACACTAAAATAACCAGACAAAAATTGTCGGTTATTTTTAATAATACGTGTCTTAAAGAAAAAATGCTGCCTCGATACATATATATATATATATAGATAGAGAGATAAATAGAGAGAGAGATAGATAGATAGATAGATAGAGAGATAGATAGGTAGATAGAGATTGAGAGAGATTTTTTAATAATTTAATTATACACTAATTTTTGTATATATAGATTTCGTTAATTAATTTATAAATTAATTAAAGAAATCTATTTGTGTTCCGAAGAAAATACAGGTGAGACAAAAAAAAGAAAATGGAAAGAAAATAAAAAGAGAAAGGAAGGCAATTGCTTACTATGCCATTGACTCATCTACCACAAGTTTTGTTTAAATTAAGATTCATAAGTCTTTTATTTCAGCATCATCGCGAATGGTTGATCTGCCATGAAACAGAGGAACGAAGCTTGCTTTCTAGTGAATATATATATATATATATATATATATATATATATATATATATATATGACAGAGAATTGGTGGTTACGAGAAGTGTAAGGGTTTCTCAATAACAAAACATGGACGTACAACTTTGGAACAGAAAACTCTGGTCAACGAGCTTGTTGCTAGTATGTAAACTGATACTCCCCGAAAAAGTTTTGTTGAAATTGCAGGGGAAACAATATAAATTGTTATCTGGTCATGCGGACGTAGTTGGAGACAATTCGTTCTGTAATTCCCATTTCCACATCTATTTAAATCTAGATCTACGAAAAAAATAAACGGTATAATCACTTTGACCACGCTGATTAAGCAACATTGAGCCTGGTCACTATCAGATGGGTGACTATTTGGGAATACCATGCACCGTATGTAGATTGATGTCTACCCATCCCTGTAAGAACTTTAAAAACTTTACGTCGTCTCTTCCACTGACCGGGATATACATGCGACTAGGGGTCGCTTGTGAATTTCATATCCCTAGATACTTCCTCCGAAGACAGAAGCCGGCTCAACCCGCCGAGTGTGAATGCCGATTCGTTTCGAAGAGAAAAGAACACAAGTGAAACAAAGGAAAGAAAATAGAAAGAAAAGAAAAAAAATAGAAAGAAAGGCAGTGGCTTAGCATGCCATTGATTAATCTACAACAAGTTCTCTAAATTACAATTTCTAAGTATTCTATTTCAGCATTATTTCGAATAGTTGATATTCTATGAAACAGATAAACGACGCTTTCTTTCTAAATAACAAAATGGAGAAAACTAGAGTCTTACTTAAAACTTTCTTCGGGATAACATATATAAGAGTAGAAGATGTAATATCCTGTGGGCACATCAGTAATTACAATATGCAATATTCAGTTCACTTATCAAATACGATTCAGCTGGTCGGTTTTACTTCCTGTTTAATATTTCAACAACAATTCTCTGACGCTTCATCTACATCAATCACTTTGTCTACCTGATTGAGTCGATATCCCATCCTCTATTAACCCCTCCACTCCATCTATTTACTTTTAATACACAGATAATGCGTTCTTCGTCAATATATTCACTACCAGTCTGAAGTATTTAGCCAGTCTCGAGTTGTTGTTCTTTTAATGTGTTCCCATTTACTTGCTCCACCACAAGAGTCAGACAAAAAGTGGGGTTTTAATGTGGGGAAAATCCTGCTCCCAAAAAGGGCAACTCTGGATTGAGACATAAATTTAAAAAAATACCTCAGTCTAAAAGTCCACCGCCTTAACTAATCGAGGACAGAAAAATGTAGTGCAGTATCAGAACAGATACAACGCTTTGATCCTAGCAAAAGGGGCAGATAATTCACCACATTTGATGGTGAGACATTTTCTCAACATTGGTTCATTTATACAGTGATATTAGAAACAGTCGGCCTTATTATCACGTGATCTGGCGAGTAATGTAAGCCCCCCCCTCCTTCCACTTGCTGTTGTTGTTGTTTTTGATCTACCAGTCCATATGTTGGGTTAGGGTTATCAAGTTTTCAGGGGGCTTATAATCCACTATAGTTCTGGGACTTCTTTTGTGCAATGATCTTTTGTTTTAATATAAGTATAATGAGATGGAATGATCGGCAGTTGAAGAATTACAACCTTGTATATAGCACAAATAAAACCATTGTGGTGCTAAAACTTTTATATTGGAAACAACACTTTTAGGATAACAAATAAACATGTTTAAAACGTGGCGAAATACCTCTGACATATATATATATATTCGACACTTGATTATTGGGGAAATGGTAGTTTTATCTGTACCATTGGAGAGCCATGCATATAACTGTCCTGTTTTTAAATCTCCGAAACAGTTACATGGTAAACAGCTGAAGATCCCCGTGTTAATATTAGATGCTTACGTTAAGGTCTGCTTTTGTTTCACTGTTAGATACTTAATTCCCCTTTTTATTTTATTTACTTACTATTATATATTATTTATTCAATGAATTTTCCAACAAATGTTAAGTCTACACTATTTTGGATTTAGTTAGTTTTTCTGGGAATTTAAACTGCATTTTCCTTTTTTTTTTCTTTGTCTTTTTGTTTAAAATAACTCAAAGCTTCTTTAGACTATATATCTATATCTATATATATATATATATATATATATATATATATATATATATATATATATATATATATGCGAAGTGAGAAAGTAACAATGAAGAGTATACCTTTAAATTATATCCTATCTTGAATAGGCAAAGCTCGATATACCAGATAGAGCAATAGTATAAGTAGATAAGTGATGAGATTAAAAATTAAATAAAAAGCATCAATTATTCAAACAAGGGTTATATAAAAACAACTTTCTTTCCTTAATCTATGGATTTTCAAAGATATGCTCTTATCATCGGGGGAAATTGGACAGATAAGTCAGTAAAACTTACTGTTATACCACCATTTGAAAATAGAAGTTCCTCTTTAAAAATCCATAGATTAAGGAAAGAAAACGTTTTTTCTATACTACCCTTGTTTGAACAATTAATCATTTAATAAATATTGCATTTTATTCAATTTATATTCTCTTACTTTATATATATATATATATATATATATATATATATATATATATATATATATATTGATTGGACTTTTTGTATTATTTTGATTGATTTATTTATCATTAACATTGAATATGGACACATTTCGCGACTGGATAACTTTGCCGGCCCCTTCAATTTCACGTATTTGGACTGCTGTTTGTATCTTGGAGTAATGTCCTTCCTGATTATGCTTCTCAACTTGTATGACCTGGATGGACTGTATGGATTCAACAAAAGTATGTTTTTGGATTGATATGTTTGATGTTATGTATTTTTATGTATTTGTGTATATAATTTTATATATTTTCAAAGCGTAATTTTATTACCTGTAGTGGTATAACTGCGGTAATGGTCCTCTGAAGAGAAGAATTATCTTTGAAAACTCATGAGCTAAGGACTTAAGGATGCTTTGCATGAACTTTGAATTCTAATAAAATTTGATTGACACCTTATTTTATTACTTCATTTTATATTATAATATTAATGCTCTATCCAGTATATTGAGCTTCAGTTTTTTATCCGGATGTTTCACTAATTATAAGATATTAGTTGACGCTTATATCTTTTGTTGGATTGCTTCATATATATATATATATATATATATATATATATATATATATATATATATATATATGACACAGAGAGAATTTTCAGCTGAAAATAATGAATTTCCTCTACATTTGACAAAATACCTTTATGGAAAATTTAAGCATTTTGCGTCTTATCATAATGTTTAATTTTAATAATGTTTTTTGTTAAAATAATCGACTTTCAAAATTTCATAAAACTCACTTCACACATTCTTTTATAACTCTTTTCTCTATTAACACGTCGGCTTCGCGTGAAACTTTACGATTAAACGGCAAAACATAATTTACCCTTTGTTGGGAATCACAACGCATGCGCGTCCTTGTTACTCTTATTACAGCACGTACGGATATCTTTTTTTTTTCAAAATGAGATCTATTTTAGTGCATAAAAAGTTATACATATTAAAACTAAACACACCCAAATATCAGAGTTCAGACATGGTTTGTATTTGTTTAGTTTTAACATCGATTTTTTTTAGTATATGAGCACAAATGAACCATACTACTTGATTTTTGCTTTGGAACGTTAATTAAGTAAATACATGAATGTTCTTAAATATGATAGGGGCCCATGACAACATTCATGTTTTTTTTTGTTTTTTTATGTATTGCAGAAGAGCCGGTGTCATACTAGCGATGTGACTTCTACAACCAGTTTGTCTCTCTCACTTTCTCATGACACGTACATGCGAATAGTTCAGATTGATTTAATAAATGATATATATATATATATATATATATATATATATATATATATATATATATATTATTTAATGAATATGTTTTTATATATCCATAGCCATGTATATGTTTAGTGTTTTTTTTACACTTGTCAGTATCGAATTACGTATCGTACCATCTGTTAGAACATTTGGAACCCAGATCCAAGTACTATGAACTCAGGCTTGTAACGATCAGGCCGTGTGGAGCTCACACTTTCAAATGCGAAAGTAATATTCACTGTAAAGTTTAGACGCAAGTAATAAGAATCTTACAGCATATTGAACGCATAAAGGGAGAGACCCGAGCAGTAGATGATTATATATATATATATATATATATATATATATATATATATATATTACACACATTTATAAATAATTATTCATAAATAATATTTTTAAGTTTAACCCATATAGACATGTGTCTCATGCCAAACCTGCAATCATCAGTAGGGGAGGAGACCACCCCTGCCGATCAGACGGTTCGAACCCTAATATGAACGTTATATTTGACTTAGTAGTCTGAGCGCGTACTGATGTTTCCACCACACATTGTCTAAGATAGGAGTAAATCAACGTCTAAATGGCAAATTCATATATATATATATATATATATATATATATATATATATATATATATATATGTGTGTGTGTGTGTGTGTGTGTGAAATTGCAAAAAAAGAAAACCGAAAATGTCATGTTCATCTAGGTTTCGTTTTTATTGAGATACTTTCGCGAGATGACTGATTTGAATATAATATATACAATTTCAGCGTTTTCTTAGATTAGAACTCACGCAAAAGTGCCTCGGCGTCGGTACTTTCCGGATGTTTACGTAAACCGCCGGACAGTGCCGAATGAAAAGACTATGTCCAAAAAATCACAAACTAGGCTAGATTTACTATCGGAAAAACGACCAAAAATTAAAACAAAAACAATCAAATGCATTTTGTTAAATTGTATGAAAGCAATATTTATTTTTTAACGAAGAAAAAACGGTGATTTAAGTAAGAAGTGTTTAAATTAAAAAGTGAATCAAATAAGTGGGTTTTTTTTACTGAATGTTATTTTTGGTTTTTAATCAGGTAAACATTACGTCCGTATGGTTTAGGATTAAGTGTGTATTTACTGATAATTATTGTTGGTTTTATTAGGGTTATGGGGTATGGTTAGGTATTTACGTTTTGTTTTTTGGCCTGAAAATTATTTTGTAACAAAAATTTCACTGAACAAGTTGTAAAAAAGCATGTTTTTGTTTCGCACGAAACTGTCTTTATTATTTTGGGTTTGCGATCTTACATCTATCCCCACATTTTTTGCATTGTTTTTTTCCTTTGTGATCAGTTTTTCTTCATGACAAAAGTGTATCACTCCTTCGGCAGACGCAACAGCCAGTGATAGCTCGTTAAAGTTAATGCAGTACTTTCGCGTTGCATTCAGTTGATATTTGACATGTCTGCTTATTCGTTTGAATCAGTTGAAATCGTCTGCTCATTTTCTCGCAGTTTCATTGGCTAACCGGTTCGGTACTTTCCGGCGATTTACGTTAACATCCGGAAAGTACCGACGCCGAGGCACTTTTAGTGTGGGTTCTAATCTAAGAAAGTACCTAACTTTCATACATTTGAATGATTTAGCTGTCATAAAAGTGACCACTATAAAATTGAAAGTACGCCGATTTGTATTAAATTTAGATCATAGATATTAGAAATCTGTAATAAGTTTTTAAATCTCAAGACAATTTCTGTACTTCAATTAGATGTGAGGGTTAATGAAGGGTGCATCTCCACACTTTGAACTTTAAATATCCTTGATTTGTATGAATTTTTAATATTAAATATTTAAAAAAATTAAGTAAGATTCTCAATTTTTTTTTCAATAATTCTGCAGCACACAAAAAAGGTGGAGTTCTTAAACACTAAATTAAAACGCAGACCTTTAATAATATGTACTACCAACCCTTTTTAATGGTATATAATTCCGTTCTCCAACGAATATTTTAGTTAGGTCAAATTTTATATATCCTGTTATGATTATTTTTTTATGCTAATAAAGAATAGCAATGGTATGACTGAGATAGAGAGAGGGATAAAGAAAAATATCTGTACTCGCATAACATCGGATTTTAATGAAGGGACAATCCAGCTCCTCAAAAAGGAGCACTTGATGAACACACAAACACCATAGTCACGTCGGCACTTACCCCCGAATAAGGATTTGCTACGCATTTTAAGCCAGAAATAACTTTCTATTCGACAATTTAAATGCTTCCAAATTGCTTTCGAATTTTAAAGTGTTACGAAGTAATTCATCCATTTTTTTTAACTATTAACAAATGATGGTTGAATTGTTCATGGTACTATTACTTTTCGAAGTTCGATAATATTTTTGAAGCATTTACACTGACGCAACGAAATAATTTCAGTATTGAATTAACATTTAAAGTAAAAAAAAAATCAAATATATGCGCCCTGTTGTTGCATAACCCAAGGAAACACATTCCTTTTTTCACAATAACCTTTCCAATAAACAACCTCGGCTTTCGAGAATAGGATATTAAGTTTAATTTATTTCCAGTTATTTCTTTGAAAATATTTTGAATTTAATAATTGGAAAAGTAATTCAATGACGGACTATGTTTTTTAAAATCGGGTTTGCAATAACATCGATGTTTTACAAGATGTTTAAATTTAAATCGCATATATACTTTTGTACATTTTAAATTCTATAATTCATAAATAAGCAGAAGTTAATAAAAGACCAGTGCATGCTAGTCGATTTTTTAAAACTGCCAAATTACATAAACTCACCATTTTTCCTTTTTAATTAATTTATATATATTCTATACGCAACAATTAGATTAAACAAGTAGCTCTAAAGAAAAGACCAGCTAACCCTAATGCGAACACCGGGGGAGACAACTAAGTCGTAACAGGATAAAGTGAGGGAAAATTATATAGAAGCGGAGGGGGGGGGGGTAAGGACTTTTTAAATTGGCTGATGCTAGCGAATATGTCTCAATAAAAAAAAACTATTGGAGCTTTGTGCATTACTTCGGATGGATTTCTGCAATGTCTATGTGCGAAGCACATAGCATTCAAGGATGCACCTGCCACCTCTGGATTCAGGTCAGGATTGCTGTCTGAGCAGTTTGTTTGTTTGTTTGTTTTGTTTTACGGCATATCAACCTTTTTTATGTTATTTAATGCCGAATCAATTGTATTATTAAAGGGTTTTTGAAGAAATAAAATAAAATAAATAAATAAATATTTTGAAAAAGAATCCGATAACCTTTCTTTTTTTTTTTAAAAACATCATTTTTTCCCGATTAATTAAACACCAAGTCAAGCTTGATTCATGTCTTTTAGACAATTATATTTTTTATACAGATCGACAGCTTTCAAAAAGCTCATTATTGTCTCTACTTTATTCTTCTTAAACAGTTCCTTCATTGTACTTGCTTTGTAGAAAGTTTCCCTTATAGGGGCCAGATGAATGCATTCAGTAAGAATATGCTTGATTGTGTACGCAATCTGGCATGCATAGCATATTGGTTGCTGTTCGTCTTCAAGTAAGTAGGAATGTGTAATCCTTGTGTGACCTATGCGAAGTCTGGATAGCACCACTTCCTCCTTTCGGCCTTTTCTGTGAGCTTTTTTTCCATTCTCCTATTGTAGTTTTGATCGCTAGGAGTTTGTTATGTGTATTGCTTCTCCAACGTTCTTGTCTTTGTTGTTGTTGGATATATTTGTCGATATTCGTTTTAAAATTTGTATAGGGCATCTTAAAAATGGTCACCTGAGCCATGTCGAAAGCACACCTGGCCGCCCTATTAGCCTTGTCGTTTCCTCTCATTCCGATATGACTTGGGATCCAACACAGTAATATTTCATTATCCTTTGACAAACATTCAATTTTACAAAGCAATTTGGTCACCAATGGATTGTCAAATTTCTTGTTCCGCAGTGATATTAATACAGACAAAGAGTCCGAAAAGATGATGAATTTTTTATTTTTGGATATTAAAATAAAATTAAGCGCCATATCTACTGCACATTCTTCTGCGTTAAAAATGGAAGTGTCACTTGGGAGAAACTTCTTATTTATGTTATTGTTGTAAATTGCAGCACAACCTGTTGCTTCATCATGTTTTGATCCATCTGTGAAGATGTGCATATGTCCTGGATAATTGTCTTTGACTTTCTCCAATTCCTTGTGGAAAAGTAGAGGATGGGGTCTTTGTTTGTGTAGTCTGCTTAAGGTTATTATGATCTTTGGGATCCTCCTGGTCCAAGGTGGGATCTTTGGTATTATGGTATCATGTCATTTTGTTAGGTCTAATCCTGCTTCTTTGTTGATCATTTCCATTCGAAGGCTAAATGGTCTTATAACTCTTTCATTCCTTTGGAATAATTCCCTGTATTTTGGATGGAATGTACCATCATATGCAGGATTTGATGAACTGGATTTTAGTTTTACATAATACTGCAGTGCTAATTTTTCACCTCGGATATCTGCAGGTGCCTCGTCAGCTTCTACACGGAGCCTTCAGAACATCGCCTATTGAGAGTCTCTAAGGACTAACCTTAGTCCTCCATGGTAAATCAAATCAAGTATTTTAGATAGGTCTTTCTGGCTGATCGATATATACAAATACCATAGTCCAATTTGGATTTAATCAACAACCTATATAGTTTTAATAGAGTGTTTCGGTCTGCATCCCACTCAGTGTGGGTTACCACACGTAGTAGTTGTAATGTTCTATTACATTTATCCCTTATATATTTCAGGTGAGGAATAAAGGTCAATTTTCGATAGAAAATTGATCCATAAAATGTATATTGATCTACGACTGGAATTTCCATCCTTTCAAGTTTCAGGCTTGGGTTGTTATGCAATTTTCTCTTCTGACAAAAATGGACACATTTTGTTTTTACTTGAGAAAAACTGAAACCATTATATGTTACCCATTTGTTGACTTTATTCATGCATTGTTGCAATTTTCACGGTATGCATATGCTTAGACCTGTAGTATATTAGGAAGTCGTCCATGTATAGGGATCCATCCACTCCGGGTGATAAGCTTTTTATTATCTTGTTTATTTTTATGCTAAACAGTCACAGATAGCACGCTGCCTTGTGGAACACCCTCTTACTGAGTTTTCATATCAGAAAAAGTAGATCCAACGCGAACTCGAAATCTTGGATTTGACAAAAAAAAACTGTCAATAAAGTGTGGCAATTTACCTTTCAGACCGAGATCATTCAAAACTCTCATGACGCCATATTTCCATGTTGTGTGATATGCCTTCTCTAAGTCAAAGAAGACAACTACTAGATGCTCTTTTTAATGTAGCTTTCTCTGATGGTAGTCTTCAGGCGAACCAAGTGGTACATTGTGCCTCTTTTATTGCGGAATCCTCAGTGTTGATAGGTAATAAGGCCATTGGATTCTAAATACCAAATTAATCTGTTGTTTATCCTCCTCTCCATTGTTTTGCATAAACAACTGGTCAAGGAGATTGGCCTGTAATTTTGTGGATCAGAGTTGTCTTTGCCTGGCTTTGGGATTGGCACCACGGTGGTTTGTTTGTCTTTATATGCCTGGGAATTTTCCCTCTGTCCATATTTATTATATATCTTAAGGAGTAATTTAATCAACCCTCCTGGTAGTTGTTTTAAAAATTCATAATGAACTGCATCCGGTACTACAGCAGTGTTATGAGATCTCTTAATAGAGTCTCTCAACTCACTCAATGCAAATGGACTATTGTATTTCTCCAGATTTTTGGATTTGAAATTTAACTCATGCCTTTCTGCGTTTCTCTTGGTGGTAAGAAACTGCTGTTTTTCGTCCTGATCTGCTGAGTTTTTGGCAAACGTTTTAGCTAGCTGATTTGAGATGTCTTTTTTATCTGCTATTGTGCAGCCATCCCTGGAGAGGTTTTTGATAGGTTTATTCTGGTGTTTACCTGTAATTTTCCCGATCATTTCCCAAACTGCGTTTGGTTTGGGAAAGGAATTTAATTTGCCAATATATTCCTGCCAGCATTCTTTTTTTACTGCTTTGATCACCCTGCGGGCCCTTGCTCTACTTTGTTTGAACTATTAAATTTGTTGTTGTGGGCTCTTTTCAAACTTTCTTAGGGCTGCTCTTCTCAGTCTAATGGCTTTTTTGCATTGACTGGTAAACCAGGGTCTGTTCCGTTTGTCTGGTGTGGAATTTCTCGGGATGCAGTCTTTTGCTATCTCAATAAGCCGCTCTGTAAAGTGTTTCACTGGGTCGGAGTTTGTTTCCATACATGTCAGTTTCTCCTGACATTTTTCTTTAAACATTGGGCAATTGGCTTTGTTTAATTTCCATCGATGTGGTTTATTTTCACCACCAGGTTCGAGGGGGATTGGAAATGATCACTGCCACAAGTGTCATCATACACTCTCCAAGTAAAGTCCATATAAACTGTGGGGTCGCATATGGTTAAATCAATTGCTGATTTACTTCAATTGAATGGGTTCATATATGTCTGTGTTCCTTCGTTTAGCATGCACAGATCATTTTCCTTAATAAATCTTTGTATTATTTTACCTTTTTTTGTCGAATTTTTGCACCCCCATACGGTATTGTGACGATTAAAGTCCCCCAATAGGATGAATGGTGTGGTTAATTGGTCAATTAGCTTCTTTAGCCCACTTTCATTTATGTTCTCATTTGGTGGAATATATATTGAACATATATTCATTGTTTTATGTGATGTCGCCTTGATGGCAACCGCTTGCATATCGATTTGGATATTCAGTGTGCTATGGGGTATATCATTTCTAATTAGAATTGATACCCCTCCAGAGGCTCTATGTCCAGTATCATGGATGTGGCTGAATATCTGATACTTTTTTATTTGCATATTGTCCTCTTGTTTGAGGAAGGTTTCTTGGAGACAAATAATTGTAGGAGATTTGTGCGTCAGTAGTAAGAGCAATTCGTTAAGATTTGCTTTTAAACCGCGACAATTCTATTGGGTTATTTTTGTCCCATAGTTTATATTTTGATTGGGGTACTTTTTGCTGTGTTTGTTTCTTTTTTTACAGAGTTTTCGTTTTCTGTTTTCATCATTCCGGTGTCTCAAATCGGTTTTGTGTCAAGTTCACTCCGATTTTTGGTTTTGGTTTTTGATGTGATATTTCTTTTTTTTCATGTCCAGGATTTTTATCTGGAGATTTTTTATTTGGATCTTTTCGGATCACTTTCTTTTTCAGAGTATATTCAGTTTCATCACTTTTTGGGACTGTGGTAGTGCATCCTGGATGGGGGCAACCGGTTGAGTAGGAGGCACAATGATAATGCTTTCCTCTCTTGGTTCCACCTGTTGCTTTCGAACCTTTGCTTTCGGTTCCTCATATTCATTCCTGATTGTATTTTGGAATGTTGGCCAGTCTCCCGGTCCAAGCTGAAGCAACCTTTCTATTAATTGTTGGTATTTACTGTCCTCCTTTTTATTCACCACTGGGGACACAGCCTGAGAATATGTGTTTCCTCTACTAGTGGTATCAACCACCTTTCTTGCTTCTTGGAAGGAAATGTTTCTTGTGTATTTTACTGTCAGTATTTCCTTTTCCCTCTTCCATCTCTCACAAATTCTGGCATAAACTGGGTGGTCACCACCACAGTTCGCGCATGTATGATTCCCTTAACACTCATCCATAGAGTGGTCAGGGTCTTTTCCCCCACATTTTCCACATGTCTTTCTTCCGTTACATTTACTTTCGTGGTGTCCATATTTGTGACATTTGTAACACCGAAGAAGATTAGGAATGTATTGTTCAACTTTTTTAATTGTATATCCTATCTTCATTTTTTGTGGTATCGTTGGCATATCAAAGGTCATCACGTATGTGTTAGTTTGTATTATTGTTTTCTCTTTTCACCTCGAATTTTTATTTCGTCTATAGTACATAAGGAGAGCTCTTGGCTCCTTCTTACTCCTTTTTAAATATTTAAATATTGGTGTGGGTAAGATGTAATTTTTTTTATTATCAAACATTGTCATTCTTAGCAGAAAATATGCATGTATTTTTTTCTACAACTTCGACCAGGATGTTTCCATTGGCCAGTTTTTTTAACAGTTTTAGGTGTCATATAAGCCGAAATTATTTTTTCGATGACGTGTAGCAAGATTATGTTCTTCTAAAGCTTCCAGTACAATAAATCTTGTGAATTTACTTTGGTCGCTTTTTTCCTCCTCTCGTTCAGAGCTTGCATCTCTATGTACTCTTTTAGTGATTCTGTTAGGAGCCATAAATTGTTTTGTTTTTATTCATCATTCGTACTCCCTACCCACCACGGAGTCCACTATGGGAATTGCCAAGGGGGAAACCCAATCGCCTTGACAAGATAAGGCTACAGAAATGGTATACTCAACCCGATCGTGATTACAAGCACCCGTGTTCCATCGATTTCTCTACCAACTTATAGCGAAATGCCCGGGGCACACAGCCATGTTGCGGTCATATATCTCTCAAGTTTATTGACATTTGCCACCGTCTTCTAGCACTTATTATAAACTGGAGTGGGTATTGATAACTTTTGCAGTTGATCAATTTTAATATTGTAAACGATTGGGGAAACTGATAGAATAAGTGCTAGAGCAAGACGTAACTAGCCGATTGATCAGATCGGGCCTCTCCGACCTCCCGTCTAGCCGAAGTAAGGGCCGAAGTAGAGTGTTGCAAGTCACGTGATCATTTATACAACCAGGCCACCGACCGCTCAGCCACCAGGATCCCGCCCCAAGACATCACGGGTCGCCACCCACGGCCAACAGGTGGCCTCCGTTTTTTTTTGGGGGGGAGGGGGTTGCCCCCTTTGCATGGGGTTGCAGTCGGCGAATTCGCGGTCCCGCCGACAGCGTAAGCTGTCTGAGCAGATATGATGAAGAACCCGAAATTCGCAGTGAGACAGTGCATCACTAAAGATGACTCTTGATGCATAAAACATGAATTTTTCTTTTAAATACATAAATTAATAATTAATATATATTTTATTGTACAAATCATACTTAATCCTATTTATAAATACAGACATTAACAGGCGTGACACTAAAACAAAATAATTATTGACACTTTACAGAGTAATGTACAGACACCATTGTCTACCAAGACTGTATTTGCCTAGAGGAGCAGGAGGTAGGGATCTCTCAGAAATTGATCATTTACATTGAGCCACGATTTTGAGCACAGGCATCATCTGATGAGCTTCCAATACCAATATTTTATTATGCTACATCAACATACAGAAACAAGAGCCAGGAGAACAACCTCCATCACAAAACTGGCTAAACATTTTGGACAAGACTGTCTTACAAATGAGACAGAAACACAAAACAAGTCTGCCACGGACATAGCCCAAAATAGCCGCCAGAAATACACTAAGACATTCAATTGCAGAAAACGGGGAAAATGAACCAACGAACAACGGGCTAAATATTTTCTCGATAAACAATCCCAGGAATATATAGATAAGGAAGGTTCTGTAGACTGGCTCAAAAGACGATCGCTCTACTATAATCAGGAGAATATGATAGTGGCTGCCTAAGATCAAGGCTTAATGACTAATGCTTTTAATGAATGGTCTCAGCAGGGACAGCAAGTGCAGGTTCTGCCACACAGAAGTGGAGAGAGTGAGCCACCTGATATCCAGTTGTAAGGTTCTGCTGGGGGGGGGGGCGACACAATTGAGTGTGTAAATATCTCCACTAGACCATCTGTAAAAAGTTGAATATCCAGTTTAGCAGCAACTCCTGGGAACATATAGCACAAAGAACTGTTGCGAAAAAGTCATACACAATCCACTATAACTATGCAATCCCACAGCTACATACCTAAAAAACGGAGTTGTTTAACGTGACATAGTAATATGTCATAAGAGGGATAAGTAGCAACCCTAGTTGAAGTCAGTCTCCTTAATGATGCTGAATAAGCATAGCTTAGATAGATAAGATAACTAAATACCAAGGTCTTTCGTACGACATGAAAAGAAACTGGAATCTTAGGGAAATATCAATCATTGCAGTAATCATAAGAGCAACCGGGCTCATGAAAAATGATTTTAAAAACTACCTGGCGAATATACCCTGTCAACCAAGTGCAATCGAGATACACACAATTGCTTTAAAGGGACGATAAGAATCTTAAAAAGATCTTCAGATTGAAGTTTCTGAAATAGCGGGTGAATGTCATCCAGTAGGATGACCCATCCCCAGAAAAAAAAACATCAGAAAATTGAAAAAAAAAAATCTACGATAGTTGGTCGGATAGTTTTATAAATAAGGATATAGTAATTTGTTATGTTTCAAAAATACACAACAATTGTTTTCAAATAAGTTCATGCCGAACATTGTATGAACATTTATTATAATAGATAGTAGAGCAATGCAGTCAATTAAGTGTTTTACATGTTTGTGTCCGTTCAGCTTTTGTTATTAAAAAAACTTCAATTTGACTAAGAATTAAAATGATCATCATACAACTAATTTTCTTGATAAAATAAAAATAAAATTTGTAACTATTATTTTCTTAATGTATTTACAAGAAAGGATACACAATTTTATTTTTGTTGTTGCTAGTATATCCCAACCCCACAAAAATCAAAAAAAGAGAAGATAATGCCTGGGATGATCGATTTAATACCAATTAGAAGATACTACGCCTTTCCAAAAATAATAGGAAAATGTAATGCATGTGCGGTGGTATGACAACAAAACATGTATTAGAGTAACCCCTTCCCAAAAGCAAAGGTAAAGCCTGGGAGCACGGTATTACAACAGCAAAAAGATACTACACCACCACTCCCCTGAATTGCACACGTAAATGTAGTATATTAGTGTAAAATAGTAGAATTAACCAAATAGAGCATTAAATGGCAGTAAAAATAGTACAATTGATAGAAGTAATTGTATAGTCTCGGCTGAAGACAAAGAAATGCCAAATATTCATTATTAATTAATTAATAGATAATATACAAATGCGTTTAATTATTTCTGCTGTTTTCCCAGTAGAAATTAAAAACTAAAAATGGACCAAATGCATTTCTAGTGAACTAATTAAGCTAATAGCTGAAGAGAACTCGCATACCAATGCACCGGATGTGACGTCACTCAAAGGCGTCGGCGTCGTCCCACAAGTAAACAGAACCCGTATTTTCAAATTAATTTAGTCCAACAATAACTTTTTGTTTTCATTTAAAAAATCGCAAACAAGAGAAAAAGCTTGAAGTCACAATAAATAAATAGCTTTTTTTTGTTGTTTATTTTAATATTTCGGCGATAGGAACTGGAAACATTATTCACATGGGAAAGTCTTTTTTTATTTCGAAAAATAAATAGTATTTTGAGTCAATTAGTGCAACCGGTTCAATAAATTTACAAATTCAAATCGGTGATTATTTAAAACAATAAAATTCGCCAAGATGGCGGATTCCCAAAATTGAATTTCACTGTAAAATTAAGTGAACATATTCATATACTAGACGTACTCGTCACTCGTCGGGTCTCAACCACTACAACGATTTATTCCACGTTAGGTTCTTTCGAACAATATAATAACTGTTATATATATATATATATATATATATATATATATATATATATATATATATACTAGCAGGAAGACCCGACGTTGTTCGGGATGGAATAGGGACTATACTATGTACTTTTCCACTATAACACCATGTAACAGTTTTGTTTTTGAGCAAAATGGCGGAGACTTACTCTCAATATCTTATAATAATGATAAAGAATTACTTTCACTTTTACTATGGCCATAAAATATTCCCTAATCATTAGTATTATCATTGTAAGTCGTAGTAGTCCTAGCGATAAATAAATCTGCTTCAAAATTAGAAAAATGTTGATGTTGATTTATCCATGTGAATAAATGCGAACGTTTGTTTCATGTTCACAACAAAGTTACCAATTAATCGTTTCGATAATTTCAAGTAGCGAACATTCTGAAGCTATAGCGAGCGGGTGAATCGCTCTCGTTTATAGGATAAAGTAAAGTCGATTTTTCTACCCCGCATTCAGATTTAATAGCTTCAATCTCCAGAAAACTGTCACTAGAACTGATTATTATTTGCGGATAATTCTAGTATCAATTTTATGTGAATTAATCCTATTCAGACCGACAGTATCCGTGTGGCCGATACTAAAAACACAATTATGAATTACTTAAGACTTCTTCCGGGTCATGAAAGATTTAATATAGACAGTATAGGGAGATGTGTGCAGAACAGGAGACTTTGTTGGTTTGGTCACATTGAAAAAATGGTGTGAGTGCTTGAGTTAGTATATGAAGAAGAGTTTAGCTAATAGGGTCAATTGGCAAGGAAAGGTCAAGGAAAACAAGAGAGCCAACATGTAAGATGGCCGTTAAACCGATGATGATGATTAAATAAAACCTAAAAGAACAAATTTCATTAAAACGGACCGACCAAAACCGTTACAGAGAAACTGAGTATCCGATAAAAAGCCGGGAAACGCTAGTTACTCCTGCTAGTAGTAATATTATAGTAATAATAAATTAAGATTGAAAAATGAGAAAAAATAAACTGATAAAGTAAACTCGTCAAAATCAAAAATCAATCTTACTGAAGACAGCGTCAAGATTTTTCGTTCGAAAAAAAGCACTTCCATGTCACAAAGAAATAAAGTTGAAAACAAAATTCATAGGTATTAATATTTAATGCATCATCAGAAAAAAAATGGATTATTGACTTTTCGCAATGTTGACAGCTTTTGTCTTGAATGCCCAATAAGAACAAAAAAAGATTATGTATAAAATGTGTTTTAAAAATAACTGAAATAATTTTTTGTCGATTCGTTCGATCTTAAAGTGGCACACGTTGATGGATGTACAGAGTGGGATACAAAAAAAAGCCACTCACGTTTGTAAACAAACTAACGGAAGATACGGTGTTGCTCGGAATTGACTGACGTACACTGCTATGCCCGTGCTCATCGTGTTAAATATTAGACGGGTAGATCAAGAAGTATATAATTTAGTTAGTTGAGAATACTATCAAATAAAAACAGCTGAGACGTTAACCGAGGTCAACTTAATCTTCTCAAGTTGAAAGTTGGTTTAGAGGTGAAAATGTACTAAAACGGATATGACGTCACATTGCTCTAAGTGGGAGAGCGATAGAGAAGGCAGTCCGGCGAAGCAGCTATTGCGTTCGAAAGTTTAAATATAATTGGCGGACAAAATATGATTAAACAGTGATCATCTCTCTTTCTCTTTCTCTGTCTCTCTGTCTCTCTGTTTTTTACTCACTGATTAGTAATTTGGAACGAAGATCAAGTTCAATAAATGTCTTCTCTCTTCCATCACCTTTGTCTCAACTTATTCCTTTTGAACGTATAAAGGAGATTTGATTTAAGGACGGCATGCTCTCAGTTACAGAGAAGTGCATACAGTGAGAACAACTAATATATCAGTTTTAGAAAGCAGCAACAATACATTACTTTATTTTTTCACAGCACCCCCTTTTGCCTCTTATATATTCAGAAGAAGCTGACATTTGGGAAAACTCAAAATTGGTCGCTCATTCATATTGTTTAAATTTCATAAATATTGGATATACGTAGTTGAAGTTTGAAGTGGGTTCTGCCCCCATATCTAAATTAGAAGAACACGTAGAAATGTCCACAGAGAGGAATGTAGATATTCGGAACCACTTCCATTGTCGTCCGCTGAAGATGTTATAAATATGATTTAAATTTCAAGTGGTTGTCCCTATAGATCCATGAGCAGAGCACTTAGAGATTCTGGACGGCTTCCTTTGTCTTCTCCAGAAATTTTACATAATAGTACACTGTTAGTTTTTATGAAGATTATCTAACCTTTCCGTTTATAAGGAAACACACAGACATTGGTATATATATTTGAATATATATTTTCAAATATATATATATATTTTCAAATATATCTACTAACGAAGCTTTTAAAACTGTAGTAACACTTATATTATTCATCTCAGGCCAACCAGGGCATTCACTACAATATCGGACATATATAAAAAAAAACCAAAAAACTCTCCAATAACATCGGAGGAGATCGTAAATCTTCGGCCACGCCGTCAGATTTTTACCATGAAAAAAAAGAAAGAAATACAATGTCTGTTTACCATGATTATGGTTTGTTAAAACCGAAAATTTAGAATTATAAAAAAAGAAAAAAATGATTAAATAAATGTTCATTTATTGATATGAATTCACGCGTCTTTTAACTGGTTTCTCAAAGAAATTTTCAAATATATCTACTAACGACGCTTTTAAAACTGTAGTAACACTTATATTATATATATATATATATATATATATATATATATATATATATATATATGTGTATCGAGGCAGCATTTTTTCTTTAAGACACGTATTATTAAAAATAACCGACAATTTTTGTCTGCCTATTTTAGTGTAGATCCCTTCAATTTTCCGGATTAAAATCTTAATCTCGGAAGGAAATTGGCTGATGAAACTGCCATAGTGTACATATTGGTCCAGAGTACTTTCTGACCCGTCTGGGTCCATCGTCAGTGGAATAATGACAAACAGGTAAAGACCTGGAGTGAGATTTATAATTAATTATTTATTATTAATTAGTTAAATTTTCCCGCCATAATTAATTATAAATCTCACTCCAGGTCTTTACCTGTTTGTCATTATTCCACTGACGATGGACCCAGACGGGTCAGAAAGTACTCTGGACCAATATGTACACTATGGCAGTTTCATCAGCCAATTTCCTTCCGAGATTAAGATTTTAATCCGGAAAATTGAAGGGATCTACACTAAAATAGCCAGACAAAATTTGTCGGTTATTTTTAATAATATATATATATATATATATATATATATATATATATATATATATATATATATATATATATATAAAATTAATTTTAAAAAATATATAAATGTTTCTTTCTCATTTGTTGACGTATATGATTACAAATTCTCCTTTAAAATGTCTATTTGAACAAACAGAATGTTCGGCCGCTTCCTACACCAGTCTAATGAGGTGTGTGTGTTGTGTGCTGGTAGCAGAGAAAAAGAGTATTGTCAATGAGATGAAGACATTCTTACATGTAACAAGTGCGTGTCAATCTACATTTCTCTGGCCTCGTCTTGAATGTTCACACTTCGAGAGATCAGCAAAATGGATGGTGTGTTGACATTTTCAAAAACATAAGTAGATAGAAAATCATAAAAGGTTAAAATACTGTCCTGTTCGGGGTTAATAGGAAGGAAGACGGGAGGGAAATTAAGAGGGAATTTGATTTTTAATGTAACACATTTTCAGCCAGCTTTTATTTACTGGCGAAGGGAGCTAACATAATCAGGGGATGTGAAATTATCTCCAATAACATTAAGTATAATAAAACGGATGATAAATGTCTATGAAATGAAAGGTCAAATATAATATATTATATAGAAAAGAATGAAAATATTAAAAAAATGAAATGTGAGAAAATTATAATAAATGTTTATAAGGAAAAGATAAGTTATTTTCCCACCCACACACAAACACGCTTTACTTCCCCTGTAAGCTAATGTTGTTGGTCAGTTTCTATGTTGATAGAATGAATATTAATTGTGAGGTCGTCCCAAATCTTTATTAAGTCTTGAAGTGTGTGTGTGTTTAGTCTCAGAATGAGTTTTGATTGGTATTTTTCTTTGTGTTAATGTGTTTTAAAATTAGCGGCTATTAGAATTTATTTGATGTTGTCTATAGTGTTGTTTGATAATGGATTTAACATGTGGATTTGTTATTAATGGTGTATTTGTGATTGCTAAAACGTAAGCAGAAGTGAGGGCTAGTTTCACCAATGTAGTTGCTTTCTGTGCATCTGAAGCAGTATATTAAGTAAACCATAGAACTAACGCAGGGGAGTTTAAGTTCGTTGTTTGTGTCTGGAAGTGTGAATGTGTCGTCGGTGGTAATGTGTTGGCATATTTTACATCTAAATTTGTGGCATTTTTTGTTTCCTAAGGGTGCGAGTATGTGGTGTATTTAGGTGGATTTTAGTAAATAATGTAAGTTCGGGGATTGTCGTTTTGAACTAAGTGGTGATTTGTTATACACCGTGTTCATGATGGGTTCATGTTTTATCTGTTGGAATATCTATTTGAGGGAGTCGTGTTATTTGTTTGTGGTGTGGTTAAAATTCTAAATCGCTGCAACTCATTGTCTTGTTTATTAAATCCCTACGGTTTGATTGACTGTTTTTAGAATCATTGCCATGATATAGGCAATGATTCTAAAAACGGTCAATCAAATCGTATATATATATATATATATATATATATATATATATATATATATATATATATATATATATATATATATACGGTTTGATTGACTGTTTTTAGAATCATTGCCATGATATAGGCAATGATTCTAAAAAACAGCCAATCAAATCGTATATATATATATATATATATATATATATATATATATGTGTGTGTGTGTGTGTGTGCGTTTGTGTGAAAAAAGACAAACTGAAAACAGACTTAAATACAGGAGAAAAACAAGAAACGAGGGATGTGACTGGTTTTGTTCGTATCAACTAACGTCTTCAGAATAAGTGCAGATTTGAAAAAAAATTATTTCGATAGCGGCAAAGACATTGGGAAAAGGAACAAAACGCACAGCGAGATGTGATTGGTCCATACGAGAAATGTTAACAAGTATGAGAGATATTTTTGGCAAGAACATTTTTATTTTTATCCCTTTCTTTTTGTTGCACCTACGAGCTAGTAATGGGATTTGTATGGCCATTTGAAAATCTCATTACTAGCTCGTAGGTGCGAAAAAAGAAAGAGAAAAAAATTACCAATTACTTGTTAATTAGTTTTTATCTGAAATCACCTCACCAAGTTACCCACCTCTTATTAAGTTCATGTCTATCATCCTCATTCTCCATTCTATGTCTCTCTGTATTAACAATTCAGGTAATAAACAAATGATAACATAAAAATATTAGAATATTCTATTATAAATCAAAAGGATCTTTCACCAGTTGTAGTCATAATATTGAACTTTATTTAAGCCTAATTGGATATGGATATGAATATTATATATATATATATATATATATATATATATATATAGATAGATAGATAGAGAGAGAGAGAGAGAGAGAGATACGCTTGCTTTGTTTAAAGATAGCGGCCTGAGAATTGGATTACGTTGTGTCAGATGTTTATGGGAAGAGAGCTCTATGCTTGTCAAGTGATGTTTCCGTGTTTTTTAACGTGTACGTTTTTCTCACTTTTTCCCAGTTTTTGTGTTGAAACAATGTGTTTGTGTTGTTATTGTTGATTGATTGTTTCTGAAGAGCAACCGATAGACCAAAAACTACATTTTTCTTACAAGGTTGCGAAACGTGTGTAAGACGCCGAAATAAATAAAAATAAATAAATAAATAAATCTAATGAAACCAAAGATGATGATTGTAGATTGATTTACTTTATTTTATTTTATTTTTGATCATTAGAAAGCAACCAGTCAGCATATATATATATATATATATATATATATATATATATATATATATATATATATATGTATAAACATATACATAAACATATACAGATAGATAAACACAGAGTGTGAGAGAGAGAGTGAAAGAGAGTGAAACTAATTATGGATTTCGTCTTTTTCATATTAACTGCCGTTTCAAACTCGCTTTTTATCTAATTTAAAAAATCTAGCCCGAGATAAATGTGTAACACAACGGGACACATTTTCTTATTTTATTTTTAATGGAAAGCTTTTCTACACTTGCGTGTATTTTTTTTACAAAATACTATTTTTGTTGTTTTACCCATTTTTATATCTATTTCCGATACTGGTTCGGCTATCGAACCAGGCAAAACCGACTTTTGCCGACGCGGATTTACGTAAAGAGCCGGAAAACATCGAATAAAAACAGCCGGCGTTCCAACAGAAAACGAATAACGAAACAACTTTCAAGGCAAGACAAATACTCACCGGATTTTATTTTTACGAAAACGTATTTATTTTTCGACAAAGGAAATTAATGTAACAATTGAACACACATTTTGTTCATAAAATTTTTTTTTTTTAATTTCGAGAATTTTTTTACACATTTTTAAATTTTGTAATTTTTTAATGTATGAATAAACCAAAGATTTTTAGGAACATAAACAATAAAATAAAGTTTAAAAAATATATTCACACTTTGCATTTTGCATTCGTGCATCGCCAAAAATATTGATCAGTGATATTATAGCTTTTTTTCAGCTTGCAGATATGTTTTCATGTTGTGCAAGTTTTTTTTCTTTTTTTGGCTACGAGTTTTCTTTTCCTGGAAAAATTCGATCATCCCTTCGTCTATCTAAATGCGATGAAATTCATTAGCGCTTTAGTAAATTAGCTTAGCTTGTCTGTCTGCAAGGATATGTGACAAGCGCTTCGGCATCTTCCGGGAGTCTACATAAACAATTGAAAGAGCCGTATCTGGCCATTAAATGTGTCCTGTTACTTGATATTTAATTCATCATTTAAATTATTTTTACTGAGGGGTCATCACTACTTAAGGCCGAGGGAAGTGTGAAGGAAATTGAATGATAGCTAGTTCAAAGGTGAAGAACCCCATGAGATTCTTGAATATGATTAATAGTATGAACTAATTTTGGCTATTTGGCGACGGTATATGATAGAACTCGTTGACATCGGATTACAGACGACAAAGTTGCAGTCTGTAGAGAAGCAGTTCCGCGATAACTTGTTGTAGAGATCAGAAGCCCTTGTGAAGAAACTTTGTTCGTAGAAATTTCGCCTAATGCTTGCTACACGGGGAAGAAACGGAAGTTATTTGAAGTAGCAAAACGAGTTCTCGTTGAAAATGTTTTGCAAGAGAGTGTGGGGCTCAGTCGAGCACCAACAAACTATTCTTTAGGTAGATAATTGCATCGGGAGTCACACACTTTATGGAGCGGCAGAGAGAGCCAAACATTTTCTCTTCGACCTTAGCAACAGATTGGATGTACATCTTCCATTTTAGATCTTAAATAAAAGTCAGTCTTCGGAGCTTGTCAACGCAGTGAGACGTTCTCGAGGGAGGAGCTGTTCATTTCGACTAGTTGAAAACAAGGATCCAAACGTTTGTCATGGTATAAGAGAAGTTTGGATTTAAGTAACAAGTCCCTTTTTACCGCATTACACCATGTGCTCAAGATCAGAAGAGAGAACATCAGCGAGAACTTGATAGCCAGTGCTCTTCGAGGTGCTGCCATAAACAGTTGTGCCACATGCATAGATGTAAAAATATGATCTCAGAATATGATCTAGAAGATCATTAATGAACATTAGGAGGCAGGTTGGAGTCAGGATCGATCCTTTGAAAGACAACGGCATTGATACAATGCATTTGTGAGTTCTGATCATTAACAACTCCATTGATAGACTTATCAAAGAGAAATGATTCAATGATTGCGAGACCATTGCCGAGTATTCTATACATAGTACGTTTGTGAAGTAACCCTTTGGGCCAAACCATATTAAAAACTTTGATGGTTTTAGAGCTTTTGCTCTAGAAACAAAGCCTCCATCAATAGATTCGCTGATCTGTGCTATATTACTGTTAGCACGTCAGCAGTTTACTTTGCAGGAAGAACTCCACATTGGTTGTTACTAAATATATTTTTTCTGAGGTAATTAGAAATTGTGTGATTTATCACAATTTGTAAATGACTAATAGCAGATTGACTCATCTGTACTGGGATGCAGAAGACTGACCACCAGTATTTGTATATACTGGGCAGTCCATCGAATTTTTCCAAAGGGATGAAACATGTGCTTAGGCAACATTTGAATAATCTGGCAAGAATAAGAGCAAGTTCCCGCATCAGATTTTTAACTAAAATGACTGGGATGTTGTTAATGCCAGGGTCTTGCTAGAATCTAGCTTTCTGGTAGGTGTGTTAACGCCCCGGATAAAACATGTATATCGCCGAAAGTGTTTTCAGTTTAAAAAAAAGGAATTCAGGAAGTATGTTGGCCTTATCGCACAAGTAGAATTTGTAGTAAAGATCTTTGCAGAAAGTTTGACCTCATCAGATGCTGTGGAAAGCACCTTGTTATTTTCAATAACTTGCGGGAACCAAACTTCTGCTCAACTCTTTCGGCTTGAATAGATTAGGCATAGAACACTTTTGCGTTCCTGTACCCGATTTGCAGCGGTTGAAGGCAGTTTTAGAAATGGTGTCGGAAAAGATTAAAATATTGATTCTTCTGTACAATGCCAGCAGCCCGCACAGGAGTGAACCATGACCGGGTACTTGGTCCTTGTTGGGATTTTCTAAAGAGGTATAAAACTCAATTACAGCAATACTCCAATCGGATATTAAAGATGGAGTCCATAACACGTTCTGTCTCAAAATGGAATTCACAGAAGTTTCATAGGAAACAAATCCTAAGCTTTCCCATCAGCCTTTGATTATCGATTGAAATGGACATCAGAGGTCATGAGATATGAACTGAATGAATCTATCTATCTTCCTCCCACAAATTAAGATGTGATATAAGGTCGGCAAAGTGGGATTTGAAAAACCAGCGTCCGAGAATTTGTACGCTCTGGTCATTTAAAAATTGCCTGGATAGCCCTGTCGGCATTCCCCGGTAGGGGCGCCTCAGGCGATTAGCAATAAACTAACCCATTCTCAAGGGGTGAGAAGGCAAAGCCTGGTAGGGTGCACCTCCTAGAACTGCATAGGACGGACAACCGATAGACCGGCGTAAACCAAGACCCGGAGGCCCAGACAATACCGATCTATTGGGTGGGGATAAAAACCCCTGGTTGAACCTGAATGAAGACAACTGAGTGATCGACAGATTGTAAACAATAGATGTGTACCAACCAGGACAAATTGTCAAGAAAAAATCAAGAAGGCTTGTAAAATATCTGTGAACATCCGGTACGCTAGTATGTTAATAAACTATCTTCATCAACTCGTAGATCAAGCGAAAAGTGATAACAAAACCTCATTCGAGAAGTCGACTAGCCATTCTACATTGTGTACACTTGAATCACTACAGATATAAATAAGGAGAGTAGAAAGTGAACTTTCGGTTTAATTTCGGCAGCCTAGTAATGCTCGCTTCCCTTCTTTTGTCCTTTAGTCCTCATATTCTATGAGCGATATTTTTGGCAAATACAGAAGAATTGCTGTTTTCTGGGTCGAAATCTACCTACAACTTATTGACCTTGAAGTTACAATTTCTACCTCAGTACATGAAGTGGCTTCATGCCTTGTCGGAAGCGATTTCTATAAAACAGATATTAGCGGAAGGATAATTAAACAGGATCTTCTACTTTTTTTCAGAGATACTTTCAGTGACAGTAACCCCGTCGCTGGTGTGACGATAAAGAGTAAAAGTGTAACATGGGCTGTGAGCATGGGCTACACAGAAGCACATATAAAGCAACTTATAATCCCCCATTACAGACGTCTGTACCACATGAAAAACCGTCTCTGGTGTAAGAAAAATGCCCATGCCCATGACGATCTTGAGGGTTTGTAGGTCAAATTATATTAACCAAACAGCTTGGGGTCATCGGAAAAGTCGACGGTCTAAATGCCAGCTTCATACAAAAGCAACAAATCAGGGTTTATCGCCTGTAAATGTATTTACACCCTTGGAAAATAAAACTTGGAAGTAAGAGTCGACCTTAGGGGTTGAGGTACTGAGTCTGCGTTTGTATATGTTGTTTTCAAACTTTTAATAATAAAGTAAGGACATGTTGAGGAGGACGGTGGTGTAGTTTAAAGCAGAACTCAGAGAAGATGTAAACGATTGAAGAAACAAAAGCCCTCGCAGTTTCTACTAATATGGCACCGAGATGCTCCATTGAAAACTAATTCATGCTCCAAATTCTATTCACCAATACAACACCCCAAAACTAAAAGATGAAATTATCTCTTATTAATGCTACACACGAAATATCAAGTATTTTCACTTCTATTGGTATTTATTTGGTATTTATTCATTTGGTATTTATTCATTTGGTATTTATTCATTTGGTATTTATTCATTTGGTATTTATTCATTTGGCATTCATTCGTTTGGCATTCATTCATTTGGTATTTATTTTTTGGTATGTATTCATTTGGTATTTATTCATTTGGTATTTATTTATTAGTATTTAATTGCCTCTACACGATGTCATAATATGATACGTTTTTTTGTTTTTAAGTGGTGATTGTTTAAGAGAATCAAAGCCACTTACAGCAAGATAAGGCGATAGAAGCAGATTACATGAAAATAACATTTATTTTATTTACCTCCTCTCTAGGAGGTTGGACACAAGATCAGGTGTGGGTTTTGATGAAAGTGTTCCTCAGGAACAAACTGGATTCGAACCCGACACACCAAGGTGGTACGGCCTCGTCGTTAACTACTTAGCCACCGGGCCATATGTATACCTTGAAGCTAACGTCACGAAAGTCTGTTAAAGGAATGTGGAAACGTGTCAGCGAAATCGATGGATAGGACGTTACAGAAAGAAAAAAGTCGAGATCAGCTCTTAAGCTATTCTATAAAAATAAGCAGACGTGTTTTGGAGATAATCTCCCCCCTCTTAAGTGGTATGTGTTGGGGAAAGACGAATACTGCTAATACTATATAGTGGTCAAGAACTTACTGCGTAGTACTAATGTATACTGTAAATACAAATATCCCTGCCAAATATATTAAAACCCCAAACCGATAATGTAGTGTTTTTTGCTGCCACAACAACTATTTTTTATGGACATCGCTCCAAACAAGACATGAAATGACTTGAGGCAATGAGCTAACAAGAGCGAAATATAATTATCGCAAATGCAGGAGATGCCTATTGACTATAGTCTTTTAAATACTAAGGCTATAGACAGGATGAAAATGGTCAGCAGGAAGAGAGTTCCACAAGCCTGCAGTTCTTAGAAAATAGCTACTTGAATAGAAAGCTGTATTATAAAGAAGTAGCAAAACAGCGAATTGATGGAGACCACTAGACCAAAGAGCCAAATGAGCTGGAACAAAAGAAGCAGGGAATAGATCGCACAATTCTGAAGAACACATGCCATAATAGTATGTATAGAAAAGACTGAGACTAGCAGCACCACGTCTGTGAGAGAGAGGGTGCAAAGAAGAAATGGTGTGGCACATCAAATTACAGATACGTGTCTGTACCTTATCAACAACTCTCAAATTGGACAGAGATTCACCAGCCCAAATATGACAACAGTACTCCATACATGGTCTGATAGTAAACATTTAGATATAGAAAATAGTCTCAGGTGTGAGAAAGTGTTTGGAACAATAGAGAGAACCGACTTTACGAGCAACAGAAAGAGCAATGGATCAAATGTATGGACTCAAAGAAAGATTTGATGTGAGAGAAAAACCAAGAAGTTTCAGAGTCGATTTCTCCTCAAGAGCAGAACCATCCATGAGAATCTCAGGAAGAAAAATGACACGCCTACGATTGAAAGACACGAGCTGAGTCTTAACGAGATTAAACGAAACTAGCCATTTCCTCCTTGAATCCACAGCTGAACCCGAGTCACTTTCAAGATCAGCTGCATATTTCGACTAATCCGCAGCGATGGTCGAGACGCAACACTAGAATATAGAGTGGTATCATCAGCGTAGATGTTTATTTTCCGAATAATATTCTCTGGAACTAGAATAGAGCACTGAGGGACACCAGCATTTATAAGTAAAGAGAATGAAGAGATACAGTCCAAAGTTACTCGCAAGCTTCGATCAGGATTAACAGACCTAATAAAGTGAAGAACCTTACGATTAATACCCTAACCCTGAAGTTTATGTAGAAGACCAGAATGTCACACTCTGTTGAAGGCCTTGGAAATGTCAAGCGCAATTGCTCGACCCTCTCTGGAATTATCCATAAACCGACAGATCCGTTTAGTTACAGTCAAAAGATCAGCAGTTGAACGAAAACCACGTCAGCTTTGCTGAACATTACTAAAAGACCCAGACTTTGAAGAAAATGAACAAGCTTGCCGTTTACCAAACTTTAAAAAAACTTTGCTAATAACAGAGAGAATACATTGCTTTCTTTTAGGCTTTGTTTGTTTTGAAGTGATTCTACCTTTCTCTCCAATTTTATTATTATGTCTTCTACAAATCCACACATCAAACACCTTACTACATCCTATAGTAACATCAAAGGTCTCAGGTTAAACTTTCCTGGCGTTCAGACCTTTCTCTTATGCAAATATCCTGGTCACCAACCACTAGCATTTAATATACTGGACTCCAAACAGGTTAGCTAAAATAAAAGCCTTTCAAGAGCGCAATAGAGAGAGAAAGGGGTTACTAGGCTGGCTGACAAAAAAAGTATTTCTGTAAAGCTGACAAAAAAAGCATACCCAGTGGCTAACCAGAAACGGTTGTTTTTATCGTGACACCATCACGCTTGAACAAAGGCTCCACGAAGCATTTACATACACACATATATGTTAAACTAGAGTGACTGTCTTTTAGTTTGCTTTCTTTTTTTTAGTGAACGTAATATAATATACTCGCATATATATAACAATACAACACCATACTGCAGATTCACTGAAAACAAGCCGCGCGTGCGTGGCCCCCCTCTGTATGTGACTCGATGTGGCGAGTGTAAAATGCAATAAATTTGGGCAATTTGGTCATTTTTGACGCCCATTTTACTCCCTGGAGGCGCGAACCATAATTTTTCTGAAGTCAAGGATGCTCAGTTTATATCCAGAACAATTGCCTCTACATTTTGGCCAAATTTCAGAAAAAATTGAATGGATGGATCAAACGTTATAAGAAAAAATGATCATTTTTTGCCATTTTGGGGGCTTTTGACCCCCTGGCGGCGCGAACCAGATTTTTTCCAAGGTCATCGATACTTATTCTCTATTAGGAACAATTGCCTCCAAATTTTGGCCAAGTTTCAGAGAAATTGAATTGATGGATGAAAAGTTATGGGGCAAAAAATGTCATTTTTTGCCATTTCTGGGAATTTTGACCCCCTGAAGTGGCTAACCATATTTTTTTTCAAAAATCGGAGAATGTCACTTTCTAACCTGACCAACGTTACAACTTCATGCAAAATCTCAGAGAAATTCAATAAATGGTTGCGGTGAAAAATCCGGACGGACGGACATGCCTCAAAACATAAGTTCCCCGATTTTATAAATCGGGGGACCAATATATATAAATATGATAGAGATAGAGATAGAGAGAGATAGAGATAGAGATAGAAATAGAGAGAGATAGAGAGAGAGATAGCGATAGAGAAAGATAGAGATAGAGATAGTGATAGAGAAAGATAGAGATAGCGATAGAGAGAGATAGAGATAGAGATAGCGATAGAGAAAGATAGAGATAGCGATAGAGAGAGATAGAGATAGAGAGAGAGATAGAGAGAGATAGCGATAGAGAGAGATAGCGATAGAGATAGAGATAGATAGAGAGAGAGAACGAGAACACACCACATAATTAAGAACCAACAGGAAAAATAATAGCAAAGAAAATCCATTTTAGCGAAAAAAAAAGGGAAATATCTGTGTTAATAAAGGCAATACTAAATTAAAAGTTATTTGAAACATTTGTAAAAAAGTTTGTTTTTTGACTGAGGAGTCAATGAAAAAACGTGATATTTCTTCTCAATAAATTACATTCTGTTGAAGTTTAGCATTGTAATATTCTGATGACAAATAAATGAATGCTGCCGGTTAGTCTTGTGCAGTAAATTAACTGAAAAATAGTTTTCTTCAAAAAATATCTTTTTTTTATGTAATAAAATATAGTCTTTCTAAGTTTTTCTCTTTCAGCATTTTTTTTACACTGAAAACGTTTTTTTTTTCTATTGAAATACACACTGTCACGAATAAAACAGTGTGAGTAAAGGAGAGAGCGGGGTTCTCTGCATTCGCTTCTATCATGGGTAAGGGAAAAATGATTACAGGCTTTTCGTCATTCCTATACAACTGAGAGTGCCTTCGCCGACAGGCAATGCACTTGTCCACCCCTTCTTACTACAATAAACTTGTCCATCGCCATTCTACTACAATAAACTTGTCCATTCCCATTCCACTACAATAAACTTGTCCATCCCCATTCTACTACAATAAACTTGTCCATACCCATTCCACTACAATAAACTTGTCCATTCCCATTCCACTACAATAAACTTGTCCATCCCCATTCCACTACAATAAACTTGTCCATCCCCATTCCACTACAATAAACTTGTCCATTCCCATTCTACTACAATAAACTTTTCCATCCCCATTCCACTACAATAAACTTGTCCATTCCCATTCTACTACAATAAACTTGTCCATCCCCCTTCTTACTACAATGATAAAATGAAATAATGATCTCTTAGCTTTAATTCTCAGAACATTCGCACAACGCTTGAAGGCGTTGGTGCGTTTTATTGTTTCTTCGCATCCAAGGAAATATTTACAACACAGTAATTCACTCTGATTTGTACGCAAATCGTGTGTATTTTTAAACCAAAATAGTCAAACGCTTTGCAGGTGCAAATATGGCTGCAAGCAGTTATTTATTAAAACCAAAATTCTGAAATGTATTTGTGTCGTTTATGAGAAGATCGAAAATAGCTGCATATTGTTTTCATAAATCGAACACAACAGAATGAAAGAATCGTCTAAACTTTTGTGTCAAAGATATTCAGAAAACAAAACGCTACTCTTCAAGTAATGGGAACACACTTATTTGTCTTTTGACGTATTCATAAGCACTTCAGGTGATTTTTAGCAGTAAAAAATGTGATTATAAACTAAAGAAAACAACCTAAGTTAGTATTATTTTGATGATTTCGACAACTGTTCTCATCTTGGATGTCATTCTCAAAACGTTTCGGCCGATGTAACCTCCGACCTTTTTCATGTGCATCTTGTCGAACTTGGAAATCTGTACGGTTGAGTTTGGTTTGTTTTACGGCATATCAAGCTTATTCGTGTTATTTAGTGCGGAATACGGTCATTTTGGTACAGTTTTTATGCTTCAAGTTCTTTATATGTTGAAGTATTTATTCATCGTATTTAGTTTGGTTGTTTTGTACAAGAAAATGTTTTTGGTTTTGAAGAACATGATTGAGTTTTGAAAACAGAAAAGAACGGAAACAATAACATCAATGTTTGGTGCATTTTAGGTCAAGGAGCTGGTATCTTTAGACAGCCGGATCGGGTGCTAGCAGAAGGGAATCTGTACGGAATTTCGAACGGAACCCTATATTTAATGCACGGTCATAAAGGATCTGTAGTGTTACAGATATGATACGTAATAATCAGTTCTAAGTGGCAGTCTGATGGACGTTTGAAGTGCGAGCGATACTCAGAATAGAATTACGAATTAAATAAAGACTTCTACTCGGTCATAGGTGATGAAACGAGAACAAACTTCCCCCATGCATTACATAAGAGTTACACTTGGAAATTCCATGCAGATTGCAGAGTTCAACAAGATGGATCTGATGAAGGTGAGAGGTTACATCGGCCGAAACGTTGTGAGAATAACATTATTTCATGTGCATCTGTTAGTCTCGAACACTGCATGTCAGATCCACAATCCGCACTTATTGCCACTACCCCACCGTGACGTACTTCTATATAAAAAAACACACAACCAGGGATGATTTGACGTAAGGTAAACAAACAAGACCAACACGTATAAGCTGGCACGTCGAATTGTTATTATTTTAGCAAGGAGAATGCGGGGTTGTAAAAATAATATTACAAACGGTATCTTACATCAGATTCGTTGAAACAAGCAGATGATATTTTCCATTAGAAATCAAGGGAGGCGCGAAAGCGCTCTACCCCTTAATATACTTCAAAAACGGCCTATGCTAGACATCTCATTTTTTTATCAATCATAGCTCAAAAACCAATAAACCAAATTAGTTAAAACTTTGCAAAAAAATTTTTTGATAGGTTCTATAAGTGTGTAGAATTTCAGTATCATTAGTCAAGGCAACCCAGAGATCCAGAAATGTCACGCATGGTTTTGTGTTATCCGTGTGTACGTACGTACGTATGTGCCACCCTGTATCTCAACTATTTGATGGATTCAGCTGATTTTTGATAGAGATAGAGCTTCTAGGGTCTAGTTGATGGCATTTTAATTTCAGTTTACCATATACCTTAGTTTTCCAGAAAATTCCAAAAAACCTTTTAAATGACCATTGTATTGAGGCATAGCCTTTACAAAAGTAGTGAAATTCTATGTAAAATGCCAGTATACTGAAATCATATGCCCTTAATAGGGTTGAGATGAAAATTCATATACACTAAATGTACAAAAGCAAGGAAATTCTTAAATGTTTACACTTTTATTGTCATTAAGGGTATGCGAGCACAACAGGGCTATGCATTTTACTGGTAGGAATTTTTCTTCAGGGCACCTCACACACTTCATCCACTCATGCATAGAGATTTATACTGTAGTGATGTGATAATGAAATGGTTGAGTTGATATGTAGTCATACCCTTAATGACAATAAAAGTGTACACATTTGGGAATTTCCTTGCTTTTGTACATTAGTGTATATGAATTTTCATCTTAACTCTATTAAGGGCATATGATTTCAGTATACTGGCATTCTTCATGGAATTAATTAAGAGTTAGGAATTCGGCTCAGGATATTACGTCACATACAAGTCGATAGTGACACGTGGCAGATAGCCTGAATAAATATTTCTCTTGTCTTGATTGTCCGAGAGAGCAGTGGTGCTTTAGTGTAGCTGATCCTATTACCGTGTCAAGGATCAGTTTTGGCATAATATTAAGAGTGTTTGCTAGTTGGCTGGGAGACCAGGGTTCCATCCGCGGTGTAGTCATACCAAAGAGTTAAAATGGTACTTTATAACCCTTTCCTAAAACATTCAGCCATATAAGGTGATCGTAATAGGTAAGTGGATTAATCCTAGGAAATAAGTCGCGCCCTCCCTTACACTAAAGTGTAGTAGCTGATGAAATGGGAGCCTTCGGGTCGCCTTCGACTATGGTTGATCACTTTATTTTTTACTAAGTGCATATTAAAAGAATCTAAACTATCAAAAGCATAGTTAAAACCCAAAGATTCTATTAGAAGTTAAAAGTAGAACGAGATTAACGTGTACAGGAAATGGAATTATGGGTGAAAGTCTGAAGTGACACGTATCGAAGAAAGAATGAAAGTCATTCTCTTTAGCTGATGAACTTATTGTGTTCAGTCGTAGTTCTCGAAGTTCTGTCTTCGAATTATGGACAGAATGTTACGTTTCCTTTATCAGAGAACACAACAACTGACGGCTGTGGGTTCCGTGTTGAAAAATATTTTTTTAAATCGCTCCAGACAAGGCATGAAGACCATTGATGTAAGTAGCTAACAAGAACGGAATAGGAATAACTGCAAAAACAGTACATTCGTGTGGACCTTATTCTTGAAAAGACTATGGCTATAGGTATGAAAAAACAATTAGCAGAAAGAGTGTTCTACAAGCCTGCAACTTTTTAGAAAAAGCTACTGGAAGAGGAAGTTGTATTGTAACGAGTTATCAAAACGGCGAATCGATGTAGACCAACGAGTCAAAAGAGCTGGTACAAAAGAAGCAGGAAATAGATCAGACAATTCTGAAGAACACATGCACTAATAGTATTGACAGAAAAAGACTGAGACTAGCAAGATCACGACCGTGAGAGAAGTGCAGAGAAGAAGAAAGGCTGGAGCCAATCAAATTACAGATACGTTTCTGAACCTTATCAACAACTCTCAGATGGGGCAGAGATTCACTAGCGCAAATATGACAGCAGTTTATTGTTATCTGAAACGTTGCTTCAACGTGACTCCATCAAAATCCAACGCGTTAGCAACGTTACAAAAAAAGTTAATTATGGCTATGCATCCTGTACGCGCAACGTGGACCAGGGGTGGTGCAGTTTTCGCTGTCTGTCTTTCAGAAAGCAGGCATATAAATGAAGAGGCGATTTTAATGGAACTTTTCTCTCTGGACGATTTCTACACGGAGTATAATTACACATGTCTCCATATATATACAATAAAAAGGTTATGGTATTTCGGGAATTTGCCAGTTCGTACGGATATAGAAACAAAGTTGGTTGACAAAAAAGAAATAGACAGAGTACACCTTAATCAGGTAGTAGTTGTTTTACGATGTCAATACCCAAGTTTGAATCTCACGTAAGTCAATACCCAAGTTTGAATCTCACGTAAGTCAAAAGGCCTTTATTTTAACTGGATGCGTGTTTTATGAATTTAAATATTATACTAACATAAAATAATGACATAAAAAACATTACATAAATATTTTTTTAAACTAAGTAACTTTTTCGATAATACGAAAACTTAGACATAAAGGGAACTCATTATTAGTTCAAAGCGACTTATTTGTGCTCAAAAAACATTTTCTAATATTTTGTGACACTAAAAACAATGCGTGAATACATTCATTGTAGTTACTTATGTGATACTATGAACCGATGAAATGATTCACCAAGTACCAAAAAAGCGATCGGAAAATAAGATGGGTAGTCAGCTGGAGAGTGGCCGAGGAGGCAACAGACCAGCCATGTGAGTTCCGGTATGATTAAATATGTTGGTGAGCTAGAGTTGTTTGCGACAGTTGAGTTTCATAACATTTTAGTTTAGGACAGTTGACGTTAGAGTGTAGCATTTGCGACCAGGAGAGAAGACAATCGGGTTGGAGTCAAACACGGGTGAGAGCAGATCGCCTCAGACCCGAGATGATCTGACTCCAACCGAGCGACAGTGTTGCCTCAACAGACGAATAATCTCAGTTGGATCTTGACTGATACACTGAAACTTAATTGAGATGTCGACGTTAGTGTATGAGAGTCTTTTCCGCGAGCATATCACACACTCATCAAGGACTCCAGGACCTATACATGATGTATCTGAGTTTGTGTTTTTTTTCTTCCTTGTAAGTGTGCGATGAAGGAGAAGAAAACTACGGCACACACAGCGTTGGGGTCGGCGGTCGTCAAGAAAGTCGCAAATGGCCTTACTCTCACTCAAATACAAAGTATTGTATTTTTCCACGACATTTAATAAATATTAAAAGCTAGGTAAGGATCGAATGTGATATACCCAATATTAGCTAATATATCTATTAGGCAATGTACGCTTATTCATTTCCTAATAAATATATTAGCTAATATATATATATATATATATATATATATATATATATATATATATATAAATATATATTAGCTAATATATTTATTAGGAAATGTACGCTTAATAATATTAAACAACTAGTTTATATCCACAGTGCTTGGGTCTGTCAATTTCGATCTTTTCCTAGCTTCTAATATTTGGTCAATTTTGTGGAATAAAATGCATATATATATATATATATATATATATATATATATATATATATATATATATATATATATATAGCGATTATGTAGAAAACCGGAACAGTTTCAGACAGGGTTCACGAGGAGTCACCACTATTGACGCTTCGTGACCCCTGAGGCCAACGATTCGGACATACACAACATCACATTTTCTCCGACAGACGGGCTTGTTCTGGGAGAAAATAGTTTGCCGTAATGACTAAACTGGGAATTAATATAATTAAGCAATGCGCTGAACAGATAAATAAATATTCACCCCTTTTTAACATTTTAGCCATGAGACGATCATCTGGTATAATAAATCATTCAATCTTCTTAGCACGTCTTGTTAGAATTAATTAATAATCAATAAATAATTATTGATCAATTCATTAATTGATCAATTCATTAATAATTTAGGTGACTGAAATAGTATTTCATCGCATGCAAATAACTGTGTATGGGTTATAAATAAATGTAAAAAAAGTAAAGATTTGACGATTTGTTCTCTTACACTTCGTCAAATTAAAATGTCGACCACGATTTAAAAATTAAAATAAACATTAAAAAAAGTTCTGTTATCTTGATACGGAAATCGAACTCGGGGATCGAAATCGGGAACAGTATGACATTTTAGCAGTTTGGCAACCCCACCAGTTTTATTAATATAAAGATTATAAAACGTGCTATTGAAACGTTATCGTGTAAGTAGGCGAAACGTTCAATGTAGGGAAATTGCTTACTAAAAATAAGAGAAAAGGGACAGTATTAACGTTAAATTCGGAAATACTAATTTGCTCATAGTGGCAGGAAGTGTATTTCGGACTGTGCAACGGTTATCTCATGCCACTCTTTGTATGATAGTAGTACTCAAAACAACAACCTGAAGGGATTCAATATAAAATTCGATGACATCGATTGTTAATTTTTTTTTTAAGAACACATACTAAAAGTAGTCAAAACTAACTTACTGAACAACTTTAAGTATGTACCGTTTTGTTAACAAATTTATTAACGTCAGAGAAGTAGGACAAATGTTTTTACTTTACGTAGGAGACAACATTCTCTAAAAGAATACAACTTTAAAATTCTATAAGGAATCCAATAATAGTAATAATTATTCAATCTGAGCGCTAATTTTTGGAATACAGAAATAGCATTTAAGAAAGATAGAGTCAAAATGCTTATTTCATTTTTTTCTCTTTTTGTCTAATAGCTTCTATCTCTAAAAATAACACATCGACACTACATAGTTTGATTGGGGTATTTATATAAGGACTAATCTATTATGTTTTTATTCGATGCCCACGATTTGTCTATAGTCCACTTGATTGCCAGGACCAGCTGGTCGTCTCTCTGTAGTCGTTGTTGTGATGTGGCAGCAACTGTTATCATCTTACTTAATCACTGGTTCGTCCGTGGCTCAGGTCCATTGAATTTTTTTCATTCTATCACCGAAGACTTACACGTAATCGTTCCATAAGACCCCTCCCTGGAGTTGAAAAGTAAACAAAGAGGAAGCTACGATAACTTACTATCTCGTCAAACTCTTACTTTCCCTCGCAACGTGTTACTCAAACTTCTCATTTGAGGTTAAGCGGGTGGGATTTTTTATAGTAAAATATAGACAGGGGAATAGAGTTCAACAGTAATTCTAGCTTCATGTTAATTCCATGATAAATGCCAGTATACTGAATTCATGTGCCCTTAATAGGGTTAAGATGAAAATTCATATACACTAAATGTACAAAAGCAAGGAAATTCCCAAATTTGTACACTTTTATTGTCATTAAGGGTATGCAAGCACAACATGGCTATGTATTTTACTGGTAGGAATTTTTCTTCAGCGCACCTCACACACATCATCCACTCATGCATAGAGATGTATACTGTAGTGATGTGATAATGAAATGGCTTGGTTGATATGTAGTCATACCTTTAATGACAATAAAAGTGTACACATTTGGGGATTTCCTTGCTTTTGTACATTTAGTGTATATGAATTTTCATCTTAACCATATTAAGGGCACATGAATTCAGTATACTGGCATTTATCATGGAATGTCACTACTTTTGTAAAGGCTATGCCTCAAGAAAATAGTCATTTTTAAGTTTTTTTTAATTTTCTGGAAAACTAAGGTATATTGTAAACTGAATTTAAAATGCCATCAACTAGATCCTAGAACCTCTATCTCTGCCAAAAATCATCTGAATCCATCAAATAGTTGATGAGATATAGGGTGGCACACACGTACGTACGTACACACGGATAACACAAAATCACTCCTGACTTTTCTGGATCTCTGGGTTGCATTGACTAATGATGCTGAAATACTACACACTTATAGAACCTATCAAATGAACATTTTTTGCAAAGTTTTAAATAACTTGGTTTATTGGTTTTTGAGTTATGACTGATCAAAGAAATGAGATTTCTAGCATAGGTCGTTTTTGAAGTCTATTAAGGGATAGAGCGATATTGCGCCTCCCTTGATTTGTTTCGTATGAGCCCTTATTTCCTGCGTGATTTGACTGGACAAGCATAAAATGAGAAAATGGGAAAATCCATCATATAACAGATTTACTGTTCATGTAAGGATTTTCAGTAAAATACATAACAGATGACAGCAGAATTTTAAAAACAACTGACAACCTGAATGTGCGCGTGAATCATCACACCAAACATCGTTCGGATTTAACTAAATTCTAAATATTAAGATGTATATAAACACGAAAGAGGTCTGAAATGAGTATTGATAAGATTATCAAATACCAGAAGTGTATTAATGTAGTATCCATTTCTCTCTCTGACTGGTTGTCTATCTCTTTGTCTTTTCCAGTGTACTATTAAAATTAAAGCCCTATACTAAGATCGAACACAACCTTTGTCGAGTAAATTTTAGCGTGAAATGTATTATTTATTTGTATCATGGGTTTTAAATAATAATAATACTGTACTCATAGTTTGGCAGCTGAATCTGTGTCCCATTTGAGTGTCATCGATAAGGTTCAGAATCGTATCCGTAACTTAGATGTCCCCACCCTTTCTTTTTCTCTGCACTTTCTCTCTCTCACACAGACGTTATAATGCTAGTCTCAATCTTTTCTAAAAATACTATTATGGCATGTGTTTTTCAGTATTGTTTGACGTATTCCCGGTTTCTTTTGTTTCAGCTCGTTTTACTCGTTGGTCTAGTGGTCTTCACAATTTCGCTGTTTTGATAGCAATACAGCTTTTTATTTTAGTATTTTCTTCCCAATTACAGCAGGTTTGTTGAACTCTTCTTGCTAAGGGCATTTATGTCTTTGCGATAGTTTTATGTGGTTCTTTAAAGATATTTACATCAAGTGGCTTCATGCCTTGTCTGGGGAGATTTCTATACTAAAAAAACTTCTGCCGAAAATTCAACTTTTTGTACACGTTGCCCTCGTTGTACTCAGATACATTTTTCTATTTTCTTCCTTGATTTTAAATTTAGTTGTAACGTTTCAAATCATCACCTTATTGTGCACACCCGTATTTAAATACTGCTATAGTACCACGTTTATTTGTTATGTTGTTATCTTCCGGCCAGGTGCGTATCTCAGCCAAGTGCACCTACTTCTGTCTAATAACCTTTCAGTGCATACAACGATTATTTTATTTTTTACAATCAATCATGTTTTGTTCGTCAGGTGCATCTTCTTCGGTTAAATGACCTTTGAGTACACCCAACCTGGTTATTAAACACTAAATAACTTCTATTCTTCCAAGGAAACACTGTGCAACTCTGCTAGTATGTACTAATTTCGTTCCGCTAATAAAATTTGATTTTTAAAAAAAATATTTTATTTCGTTTCTTTTACTAGATGTACATACAATAGTGTTTTGAAATCAGAATAAATATGTGGACTTTGACATCAGAATCTATAGAAAAACGAATCTTTAGAACGAATTGTCCTGCGCGTTGCTATGGGAGACAGCGGTCTGTGGAGATATTGAATATTCATTGAATATGGCATCGTTTCACCTTTATAGCACCTGCTTTCGGTAACCTCTTCTCAGAAATGGTCGGGTCGTATCTTAGAAGATAAACTATTATCTTGTTGGCTAGGTACCATTTTTTGTTGGATTTAAAGCGGAAGAATTGTGTATAGCCCCAATTAATAGTCGATACAACGGTAAGAAATATTTTTAGCCATCTTCTATTCAGTCACGAAACACAGAACCATTTGTATGTCTATAACGGATATTTTTTTCCTTGGACTATCAGAAAAAATACACAGCAATGCAGCGAACAAAAGTCCAAAAAACAAAAATTCACCTCGGATTAACCTTCGTCCAGATAGATATAGTTATCGCTACTTAGAGAAGGCAGCCATATTGTTATCAATTTGCCATTTGTTTTAAAACTTTGTAGATTAAATGTTGTTTATTCATATATGCTGTTGTTACACATTGAACAGGTTGGTATTCATAAACAATAAAAAATATATTTTCACACACACACACATATATATATATATATATATATATATATATATATATATATATATATATATATATATATAGTAAGCAATGAAAATATATATTGCTTACTACCTAGCTCTACTTACGTATCGAGCACTGTTGAACTAAATACTGAAAACTGATACATAAAAAATTATATCTCCTTATAATATTTTATGTGGATACATGAAGTACTAATATATATATATATATATATATATATATATATATATATATATATATATAAGACAAATATAAATATTTATGCAAGTCTGATTGAATAACACGGAGTTTTCGCGTTTTTTGAAATGTTCTTAGTACTGTTTAAATCAAAAGTAGTTATGTCCCTTGGATTTTGAAAAAGTTATTTCCCTCTAATACTGCAACATCGTCTCCATAAGCGCCTAAACATTACTCTGACTTACTGCATGGGTGATTATCCGAAGAGAAATTGTCGAGCTGGAGTAAAATGGAAATGAAAGAAAGTGAATGAAACGAACTAATATTTATTTTTTAAACACGCACCTGTAATTGGCCTAAATGGCTGCCGAAGCAGCTTCATGTATGAAGCTTTTGGATAGAAAGCTATATTTGTCAAGTAAATAGGGGAGAAATCACTTTATCATAAAGTCATATTTATATTTTACCAGCAGGGTTACCCGGCATTTGCTGGGTTATAGCGTGGGATCGCATCATATGCAACATCATATTAAGAAGAGTTATGTTGTCAGCTAGATATCTTACCCAAATATTTTTCCTTTATCAGCCCCAAACAAGGCACATTGCGACTGGGGTGTAAGGGGCTACTATTAGGGGCCATGCTTGAAGGGATACTATGTAGGGAGTTGGGCGGCGTGATAGCTGTTCGCATAACATTTAAAATTATGTATGTTTGTACAGTCAGGGAAGCAGGAAACCGGGATGGAATTCCACAGCTGAGAACTTCGCGGTAATAAACTATTAGAGTAGAAAGCTTTCCGGCATCTGGGTACCTCTACATTAGAGTGGTGCAATTTTGCTGCTTGTCAGGTTAGTCGGGTGTATTTACGTCGAGGGGCACAAGTGCTACGAGTTCATCGGAGCACATTCCATTACAGTACTTGTAAAACTAGCACACGGATGCCACATTGCGACGATGGGACACGGCTTGGTTGACAGTGCGGGAGCTATTAGATTGGAGACTCTTTTTTTGGACCCTTTTTAAGAGTAAGAGACTAGTAGTACATGCAGCAGTCCAGATGTGGCGACAATACGCCATGCATATGCGAATGGTGAGCTATTCAGATAAAGTTTAATACTCTTTACCTAACGCTTATAAATAATTCGATTTCATCGTGAAACATGTTAGAAAAGTGTCATTAACCCCTTCAAGAGAGAAGCTATATACGCATAAATGCTTCCATTATTTTTATATGCAAATTGTATCTGTTTATACACTTATATTTAAAGTACACTCCCTAGTATGTCTTCGTCTTTAGGGGCAAATGTACACATCGACAGAGAAGTGTTCTCCATATATATATATATATATATATATATATATATAGAGAGAGAGAGAGAGAGAGAGAGAGAGAGAGAGAGAGAGAGAGAGAGGGAGAGAGAGAGAAAGAAAGAGAGAGAGAAAGAAAGAGAGAGAAAAAAAGAGAGAGAGAAGGAAAGAGAGAGAGAAAGAGAGAGAGAGAAAGAGAGAAAGAGAGAGAGAAAGATAAATATATATAGGTATATAAATAGAGATAAAGAGACAGACACCCAGCCAGACGGAGAGGCGTTACGTACTAAATATACAGAAATTCTTCACATACATTTTATTATATAAAATAGGAAAATATATTCTTTGATTTCATATAAATTTATCAAAAAATAATCGGGAGATGGGTAGAATCAAAACCGCACACTCGATGTTTTCAGTTAGATTCTTTCTTAATTAAACAGTTTAAGACATTTGTTTAGTTGACTTTTAAAATAACATTCATAAGAAAGGTTTTAGGTGGAGTATTCCCATATGGCTAACTTAGAGGTGGATGCATGTAGATATTCGGTACATAGGGAGTAACGTAGAGATGTGATACATACAATATAAATTACATCAGAATAAGATATACTTTAAGTTTTTAAGTAAGTTCGGTTCCCATAGTTCACTTATGTTAAAAGGGTTCTTATAGATTTAGGACCACTTCCATCGTCTTCCCCAGAAAATGTTATTCATGTGATATAAATTTCATAAAAAATAGGATATATTTTAAGTTTTAAAGAGGTTATGCCTTTATTGCTCCTCTTCCGGTAAACTTAGAGATTCGAGAATACTTCTATTGTTCCCGGGTAAATTTTACTTAAGAATACACTTTTCGATTTCATGTAGATTGAATAACCTTTCTTTCTATAGGGAACACACAAACAACAAGAACACACACATACACACATACATTGAGTTTTATATGAAGAGAGAGATATAAAATCTACGTCGCGTTGTCATAAAACTTTACAATAATAGTTTATATATCTGCTAGCAGAACCAACCCCGGGGTCATTTTTACATTTATTTTCGCCTACCTTTTTTTAAATCGCATAAATACTTTCAATATTTTGTAACTCTTTTATTTATAAATAGTGATGATTCAAGAGGAGCAGGTACTAAGCAGGCTAACAGAGTAGGGGTGCTGATTATGTGACGGATTAAGTGCAGGGAATCTGTGATGCGAGATGAAAAGAATACTAGTTCGGCATTCGTCCTTTCTTTAACTATTTAACTCTACTGAGACATTTTTTATACAATGAGCAATCCAAGGTAGTTTCGAAGAGACTCGTGCTAAGTAATAATCAGTTTTAAGTGACAGTGTTCTGAAGGTTGAAGGTTCAATCCTTAATGAGGACGATAATAATAAGAGAATAACGAATTACTCTAGGCTTCTACCCGATCATGACTGAGGGAACGAGAGCAAGCAACTCTGGTAGATTAAATACATGGCTCTGTTCGAAATTCCGTACAGATTCCAGAGATCGAAAAAGATACACCTGAAGGAAGTTACATCGGTGGAAACGTTGTGAGAATAACATAAAAGATGTGACAAATAGTCCGAATAATCCAAATAGTCCGAATAATCCAAATAGTCCGAATAATCCAAATAATCCAAATTATCCAGAGTAGTATATGAAGGGTAACGATTTAAGCCTAAAAAAGTAGTGCGACGATAGTACGTGTACAGCTGGGCCGTTCTCCGTATACATTACAAGTCAGTTACCCAACTTAAAACTACTTATTGCATTGTTCACTTGCAGGAATAACCCCGTTTATATTTTTATGTTCGCACTTTCAGTTATTTAATATCTTTGGATGACATTGCAAACCTACTTACATTATTTTTAAAAGTTGGTTTTGCAAACTTGGTTTTAGTACGTTCGTGGTAACTAAAATGTTACACTCACTCGAAACTGACGTGTACAGGGAAAGGTGGTTGAACTATATCACATACCGGTCGTCTGAGGAGTGTATAAATTATTATACACTCTGATCAATACGACACGTCGTCATCACCGTCCCATCAACTTCACACGAACGCGGAGTGTTGTTTTAAATGGAAGAGTCATTATACTAAGGAAACAATTACAGGGGACCAGTGAGATATACTTTTAAAGGTGGGTGTGATAGAGAAAGAGAAAGAGAGGGGAGAGAGAGAGAAAGACGGCTGGGACGCGCTTTATTTAGTTAATATCGTGCGTCTGCCCCACCCGGAGACGACCGACTGTTTGGTGTGACTACCCCGTCGGATACTCTGTCCGGAAAGAGTAAGACTTCATTTTCCCCAGAAATAAGGTGATTTCCTCATTTCCTTTCACTTGCTATGGTCAACCCTTTGAATCCTAATCCATAAATTATTCTCTCCAACGAAGCTTGCGGTTTTCATAATGTAATAATTAAACTGTGGTGGTAGAAATTAAATCCCACTGTTTCATTGTTGAACAAGAAATGACGTGATTAGTGCCTTAAATAGCCATGATACTGCCACGTCAGGTAGCTCCTGTTTCATATGGAGCTCCTGATTTGACCGGGACCAGACGTTTTTTCCTATGCGAAGGCACTTTAACAGCTTTACCATTTTCCATGCAACTTGAATGACGTCTGCAGCACTATCAATGTTATTATTTCACGAAATAAGTACTACTATTGAAACCTTACTAACAAACTATTGTTAGCTTTGTTTATCCGTGGCATTAGCGAGGCTGACTAAAGCGGTAGGTAGTTGTCTCGGGCATCTTTCCTTCTTCCCCTCAACTCGTCAATTTAAAATCTCGACACTATGCATTTGCATTTTAGATTTTATTTCTTACTCATAGATCAACGCTTATGAAGGCCAATAGTAACTCAAGGACAAGGGTTAAAGAGACCGTCGGTTTGACGTTGAGTTCCACCGCGCGAGTATGAGAAACATACTATAGATAGTAGAAAGTGAAAGGTAAATTTTTTCTCCCTTTGCTGCGACGTACTTCCTCCCATTACGTAATATCCTGCAACGTAACCACAACTCTAGTTATACATTCTAATGAAATTCCCACAACCTTATGATTACTGTCGCCTTATGTAAAAAACTACTATACTTAGAATTAGTTTTACACGCCAAACTCTCATCTTGCTACACTACGCCTTTCTGGTAAAGTTTGAACTTGTAAACAATAAGTTACTGAGTTAGAAAACGTTTTCAAAGCATCTGTCCGGCTCTCTAATCACAGACAGAGCGAAGCGAGGAACAACGTCTTAGGTAACAAATTACCACGTTACTACAAAACACAATAGTGTAAAGTGAGCCTTGAGTTTACTTTCGGCAGCCTCATAACACTCGATTCCCTTTTTTGTCATTGTGTATCCCATGTGCGATGTTTTTTTGCCCTTGTGTATCCCATGTGCGATGTTTTTTTTGCCCTTGTGTATCCCATGTGCGATGTTTTTTTTGCCCTTGTGTATCCCATGTGCGATGTTTTTTTTGCCATTGTGTATCCCATGTGCGATGTTTTTTCCCTTGTGTATTCCATGTGTGATGTTTTTGTTCCCTTGTGTATCCCATGTGTGATGTTTTTTGCTCTTGTGTATCCCATGTGCAGTCTTTCTGACAAATAAAGAAAGAATTTATGTTTTCTGGGTACGGATATACCACTTATCGCTGGCTAGTTTTTTTGTTACCTTTAAATTGTATTTTTGTTTAGCTCCTCACATCAAGTGACTTCAGGTTTTGTCTTGAATTATTTCCATTAAATAAAACGAGAAATGAGCAGAAGATTTTTATGGGGAATTTATTATCAAAAGGTGGGGGACTTCACACGTATTTGCTTACATTAGACTTGAAGACGACCATGTTGAAGTCAGCTGGGAAGCAGCTTTGTGGCATTTTGTTCCACAGACTACACGCTCTAAGAAAGAAACTTAATTTACGGAAGTTTCGCTTGACCTTTGGTACGTAGAGTGAAAAAGAAAAGTTCTCTGCTCCGGTTGTAGACAGGCGGATTATTCCTGTAACTGTTTTACAGAAAGTACGAGAGATGGAGCTCAGTCGAGCACCTACCATGAACATAATGATACAACAGAGAGAGTGTGGCAACATGTCTTCTGTGCGGAATAGACTGCAGAGAAGAGTATAGACAATCGCCCACTTGTTTGCGAAGTCTGTTAAATAAATACGAAAACAAATTGCATACTCTCTCCGGAGAACTTCTCCACATGATTTAGAACAAAACCTCCACCTGCGACTGTTTCGTTGTGTCAACACATCTGGATTACCAGGTTCAATTGAAGTACTTGCTAAAGGCATGTTGCAAACGAGTCATTTAAGTGTTATGTTATACATAGAAGAATTTAGAGTCGCAACTAAGTTGTACGTTATCTATATACTCATGAAGTTGCGCAATTTTCAGCTAGAACAGTGCGATTAAAACGCTCATTTCTACTTCACAGAATAGAAAGAACTTCATTATACTGATCATGTATTATGTTGGCCAAATGTTTATACGTATTTTGAATGTCATCTTTCCGGCTTAGTAAAGATAGTTTTATATTCCTCAACTTCACATCATTTATTTGGTGCAGCGAGTACTTAGACATCACTGTGTAATAAGCCTCCGACCAGAAGAGTTCTTATATGTTTGCTTCTATTTCAGGCCTTGAAATGGAAGATCAAACAGAGCACTACCGACAGCTGATGCTTTTTTAGTGAGAGATTCTCTTCGCTCTGGCCTGCTAAAGATGATCGACAGTGATCAAATGAAAGCCGTAGTTTAACAAGATAACCGTTTGACAACCAGACAACTCGCAGATATTCTCAAGATTTCTAAATTGCGTGTGGTAAATGAATTCCAAAAACTCGGTTATAGTTCTACGCTTGATGTTTGGGTTCCTTTTTCCTAAAAAAGAAACATTAACTTTTTGGCCAACCCAATACATTCGATCGCTGTTGTAAGGTTAGCAAATTTTCAGATTGATTTGCAAAAGCACATCTCATTAATTAAATAATCATTTCTATAGTTTCAATTTCAATATAAGTTTGATTTAAGAATATTTTACATCGTGAGCATTTTTGCTGAAAACAACCTTTCCGGTATTCTACGGACAATTTATTTTCTGCATAGACTAATTTGTATTTTCGACAAGTTGCGATTCATGGATCAATTGTGAATTAAAGAAAACCACGTCGTGGCCAAGCAAACAAGTCAGTGAGTCCCTCACTCAAAAGCAAATAACGAGAAGTTTCTATGGTTTTCGTTAATTGTCCAGGGCAACGCCGGGGTGGATCTAGCTAGTATATAATATTGCACAGTAAACGAAAAATCAACCAATCAGGTGTTTACTACCCGAGTCAAATAATGTTTGAGTATTGCCAATGAAACGCTATCATTCTCAACGCATTCTGTTTACGAAGGAAAGCAGGCGCCTTTTTATGCATGAAAGGATATTATCCTTTCTGAAAACAATATTGATTTTATGACCGTTTCCTCTTTCGTGTGTCGGTGTTTTTTTAGGAATAGATATCCATGGATTTGCAGTTGTGAGCTAAGCAGTTCTTACTACGAACGGAGAAAGATGAATTAAGTTTAGGCTTTTACCAAAATATACAAATAAAAAAGGCATTGTTACTTGACAGACGACTATTTTTCTTATCAATAAAAAAGATCAAGTTCCGGGTTTTACAAAATATTTTTCAGATACCCTTATTGCTTTTGCAAACTTTTCATTTGAAAGTTGTTGAATACATTTTCATTTACCTTTACTTAATAGGTTAGGTTAGGTTAGGGCTAGTTTAGTGTTAATAAAAAAAACAGTTCGGTTCGTATTGTGTAGAAGTACCGAAACATTACAGAATACACTTTAATACAAGATAAAGTTAACGTTCGCCAGTCTCAGAAGTCTCCGGTGATACTCTGAATTAATGATGTAATTGAACTTATTTTGGATACCTATTTCTAAAAAGTACCCGTGTTTTTGAAGGCTGCAGTGGCTACCAATTAAGGAAAATTGACTCGAAGAGTGAGCATAATATCCAAATCAGGGAACGCAACAAAGCACGTTTCATTTGCGGACATACAAAAATCGGTTAAAAATGGTCAGCGCTTTCGTCTAATTTACCACGTGCTGCGAGTTTAAGTTTGTAGTTTATATATATATATATATATATATATATATATATATATAATTTAATATAATTGTATGGTATATTTGTAAATTTTAAAGGATTATATATATATATATATATATATATATATATATAATTTAATATAATTTCATGGTATATTTGAAATTTTAAAGGATTATATATATATATATATATATATATATATATATATATATATGTAAATTATAACTAAAAGGTAAACTTTTAGAGAGTTGGACCTATTGTGAGATAAGGAAAGCTCAATATACTGGATAGAGCAAAAATATGGTACGTCAATGAAAATTAGTAAGACCTGCAAATGGAAGCAAATCGGTATTTTCAGTTGTTCAAAACAAGGAGTAGTTTAGTTAATAAAAACATTTATTTTTCATCTCTTTCTTTCCTTAAACCAGGCTTTTCAAAGATTAAAATCTTATCATCAGAGGAAAAATTATGATTGATAAGTTGACAGGGTAGGACTGTCAAAGTTCCAAATTTGAAAAAGTTTTCTTTTAAAATTAAAAATTAAAAATTAAAGAAATTCAAAAAACTTCTTTAAAAAATGTTTCCAAAAGGTTCAAACGGGCATGGGAATAACCAATAACGAAATCCAAAAAACGTAGGGCTCAGAAATATTGGTAAATCTGGAGGAATCTGTATAAAAATCCAACGACGGCGAATTCACTCAGGTCTGTTGTCCACGGAGAGGAATCAATGCCCATTTGAACCTTTTGGAAACATTTTTTAAAGAAGTTTTTTTAATTTCTTTAATTTTTAATTTTTAATTTTAAAAGAAAACTTTTTCAAATTTGGAACTTTGACAGTCCTACCCTGTCAACTTGTCAATCATAATTTGTCCTCTGATGATAAGATTTTAATCTTTGAAAAGCCTGGTTTAAGGAAAGAAAGAGATGAAAAATAAATGTTTTTTTTAACTAAACTACTCCTTGTTTTGAACAACTGAAAATACCGATTTGCTTCCATTTGCAGGTCTTACTAATTTTCATTGATGTACCATATATATATATATATATATATATATATATATATATTTAAAATTTCAAATATACCATGAAATTGTATTAAAGGATTATATATATATATATATATATATATATATATATATATATATATATATATATATATATATATATATATATTTAATATAATTTCATGGTATATTTGAAATTTTAAAGGATTATATATATATATATATATATATATATATATATAATTTAATATACTTTTATGGTATATTTAAAATGTTAAAGGATTATAGGTTAGAAGGGCACTTGGAGATTTGGGACAACTTCCATTGTCTTCCTAAGATTTTTTTTACATGATTTAGATTTTATGAAAATAAGATATTTGAAGTTTGAAACTTGTTATGTTTTCATAGCCCTATTCGGGGTGAACGTAAGAGATTCGAGAACCCGTCTATTGTCTTTCCGGTAGATGTTACATAAGAATACACTTTTAGATATGATACAGATTCTTTAATCTTTCTTTCTATAGGGAGCACAAAATCATCACACACACACGGACACACCGAGAGTTTAAGTTATATATATATATATATATATATATATATATATATATATATATATAAAATATTACGAACGATTAATAATAGATCCTTAATTTACAATGTATGTATATATATATATATATATATATATATATATATATATAATAGGTTAATGTAGTTGGTTTGCCGCATTGTTTAGTGTGTATATAAAGGTAATTTATAGAAGGTAATACAATACAAGGGTGTAAGGATAAACATGAACTGAAGCCATTTAAGACCTATTACGGTAAAATGGGGTTTGAAGTTTCCAGATTTTATTAATACAGTATGTATTTTTTAAATATTATATTACAATCTTCCTTGCGTCTAGTAGTTTGATAGAAGTTACGTATAAAATGATATTTCGGGTAGAAAATGTTCCTACTTCAGTTGTGTACTAAACCTTAATTCAACCGCACAGAGAAAAAAGCCGTTTCCGTTGACGACTATTCGGCAGAAATCGAGATGACTTTGAAATTTAATTTTAAAAAATGTAAATGTATTGCTCGTCTTTTATTTTATATTGTCAATATGAATATTAATATTTGGGGGGGGGGGTACGTATATTTTATTAATATATACTTTTTTCTTTATATCACAATCTTATATTCCGTCAGTGTACCTAGCCGATAACACCAACTTGCTTTTATTAATCTTATTTTTACATTTCATAAAATTCGATATTTCGTGTTGAGTCGTAGGATATACTCAGCATTACTGTAAATTAATAGTCTTAACCCTCACTTGTGCACTCTTGTTCCAAGTCTCGAAAATTATATTTCTGTTTTTATATTTTACATTTCTATAATTAAAAATAACTAAGTAAATAATATTAAGTAAAAAGTCGTATCTTATTTTTATGGATGTTTACCGCAAAAGGGATAACCCACGATAGTGTTGTACTTTTAAAAAACTAAAACGAAATACCCAAGTGCTTCGGGTAGCGTAGTTTCAGAATACATATAAGTATAGATAGTCTATCAAAAAAAAAGAGGTATTTTGACCTATTTCTTTTGACGGACGTCTGACGTAAACAATGGTTTGTGGAAAGCGTTGAGAAAAGTATGCATCCTGTATTGTAAACGAATAATACATTGAGTAAAGATAAGAAAGGACAGAGATACGTTTACAATAATGAATACTTAATAAATATAGCATCATTAAATTATTGTTTGATAGTAAATGGAAAGGTTAAGGGTCAGAGGATATCGCACAGAACAGGAGTTACGCAAAGCAATTGATTTCCGGTCGGGTTTCTCTTCCTTTTCCCCAGGTGGCGAGACTTGAACAAAATAGGACGTGTTTGCGGAATGGCCCAAGGTGGTGAGGATGCGTGTTGGGCGACCGATGTAGTAAAATCTATTCATCTCATCTTTCTTTCTCTTTCACGCATGAACTGACTTCCGAAAAGTCCCCAAATTATTATTCATGGATGCAACACTTATTATCGACGGTCCTGACTCACAAAAACAAATATAATGACAATTTATGTCAACTCGGTCTGAGCAATCGCTTATATATATATATATATATATATATATATATATATATATATATATATATATATATATATATATTTGAGTTTTTATGAAAAGTATATATCTAGGTATATACCTTTTAAAATTTGCGAATTTTATTTCAAATTGTAAGCTCAACAAGCTTATTTATCAAGCTTCAGAGTCTATATATGTTTAGTTATATTCCAATGACTAAAAGAGACAAGAATACATAATTATAATTTATATTTTCTTTTTTTATATATGTTTAGTTAAATTCCAATGACTAAAAGAGACAAGAATACATAATTATAATTTATATTTTCTTTTTTTATATATGTTTAGTTATATTCCAATGACTAAAAGAGACAAGAATACATAATTATAATTTATATTTTCTTTTTTATATATGTTTAGTTAAATTCCAATGACTAAAAGAGACAAGAATACATAATTATAATTTATATTTTCTTTTTTATATATGTTTAGTTAAATTCCAATGACTAAAAGAGACAAGAATACATAATTATAATTTATATTTTCTTTTTTTCTCAATTTTCTCATTTTCTGACTTAGACGAATACTTTAATGGGTTCTTTCGTCTTACAAACGAAATTAATTTTAATTTTTCAAATTTTTTTTTTGTCATATCTTACGCGCGTTTCAATGCTCAGTCGAGAAAAAAAAAGAGTATAGTCTTTATTTTAACATCACTGACCAGATAAATAATTTATCTTATACTAATGGACAAACATCAATCCAAAACAGAAGAAAGAAAGGTGAGAAAAGCCGAAAAGGGCTTAATTGAAATAATTGCAAGATAAAAGGCATGAAAAACTAAAACGTTGAACTCGAAACTTAAAACGGTGTTCATGTTGTCATATAGAATTCAAAACAAGTCGAGCTAGTCTAAACGAGCTTTTTTCCAAAGCATGACATTGATAGAAATACTCATCAGAAAACATTGCAAATTCCAGTTGATAAATTATTGTTAAACCTACAGTTGAATAATAATGATTAAAAAACCTAGATGCTACATAAAATCTTAACACAAAAGTAAGGCTAGCCTGGAATTTCTATTAAGAGTTTCCTGAATTCCGATCGGGGGCAAGAATGGTCGTTAGTTTAGTGTTGGCGTATGGCACTTGTATCCGACAAATGCATCGTCAATCTCCTCGATAAAGTCGTGGTAGTAAAGTGTATGTATATGTTTTTCTAGGTTGTCGGAGACACAGTCTCCTTAATGACATTTGAACTCGTATACAAGATGTGTCTGATCGAAAACTTTAATCGAAGGGGAAGAATTATTTGTGATTGTAAGGTTAGTTGTTTTTATTTTACTGTAGAAAATGATAAATTTTACTTTTTTATTTGGGTCAGTAGGGAGTACGTTCTTAATAATATTTCTTAGAAATTGTTCATCTATTTTATAATTGTGATGAAACTGGTTGCGATAAAATAGTTTAATAGTTGTGTTAAGTGGATAATTGGATGTATTATTATTATGATTATTATTATTGTTATTATTATTATGAATGTAGGAATTATTTTTAAACAGTCGAAATTTGTTGGTCGATTATATAGTTAGGGAAGCCATTATTTACTAGAGTTTTTTATATTGCTAAGTTCATGTTAGAAAATAGTAGGGGAGGAGGCAATTAGTTTTGCTTGAGTTAGTAAGTTTTTAATAATATCTATTTTAGATCTAAAGGGGCATTCACTGAAGAAGTTAAGGGTGCATGATTTTTTTAGTGGGTTTTTGATAGATGTAGAGAGTTCATTGTGATTAGTGTCTATTAACACGTCTAAAAAGGGACTTTTTATTATTAATGTTTAATTCGTAGGTGAAATCAAGGATGGAGTTATTTTGGAACGTGCTTTTAATATATAAATTTCGTTTATAGTATTTGTAAGTATCAATATGTCATCAACGTATGGTAAATATGTTGCTGGTGTATTGATACAGTTACAGACTTTAGTTTTTAAGTTGGACATGTAGTAATTGCTAAAAGTTGGATCAAACACGGACCCCATAGCGACGCCATGTTTTTGGATACAAATGTTGCCGCGATGATCGTAAATAGAATTCCAGTCATGCAAGCCAACATAATTGTACGTAAGGTGATATGGTTTATACTAAGGGGCGGTTATTGGGGTTGTTATAAATATTGTTAATGATTATGTTAATAGTTTCCTCAACGGCTAAGTTAGTAAAGAGGTTTTCTACATCTAGGGGGGGGGGGCAATAACGCCATATTCGGGGTTTTTACTTCTTAGAGTTTGTATTAGTTGATTTATAGATTTAATACTATATTGGTTAGGAATATATGGGGATATTAAATTGTTGACTGTTTTCGATGATTTATAAGTGAGTGTATGTATTTGAGAGATAATTGAAGAAGCGGAAACTTCAGTCTATGCGTTTTTACATTTGCATAAATATATCCGGGTTTGAAGTCACTTATAATTTTGGGTATTTTTTTATTCTCAACAACGACGTTATTGGCATTTAACAATACTTGATTCAAGAAAAAATGCTGCATATATATGTATATATATATATATATATATATATATATATATATATATATATATATATATATATATATAGTAACCAAGATATTTTTTTATAAAATATTTAGAAAACCTTGCACAACGCAGATTATTTGTTTTAAAAATAAATTATTTATTCATCTTAAAAACATTTTTTATGAACTTGAGTACTTTCGGTAAATCTACCATCTTCAGAAGAATATTTCTTTTTTTCTTCTTTTTTCCTATTGGTTGAGACATTCTCGTGGCCAAGTTGAAATCCGTCTTATTGCCACCCACCCAGCGATTCAAATTGTGTGACTTTTCAAAGTATCCTTTCCACGCCGACCACGTGACACACAGCCATATCAACACTTTTCTCTCTTCGTCATAACACCTAGACGGATTTCAACTTGGCCAGGAGAATGTCTCAACCAAGAGGAAAAAAAAAAAAAGAAAAAGAAACATTTTAACAAAATTATTGATCGGACTAAAAGTTGCCTACGAGAACACGCCACGTGCCCGTAATCCATCTTCGATCACCCATCGATCAGAAGGCAGAAAGCCTTCGGGTAACCCTTTATTCTAATCGACCACTTTACCTGTTTCATGGCAACTTTTCTATTTGTTGTTCTAGATAAACAGTATGTATGAAACAGTATGTTCACAACAAAAAAACAATGAATTGCAAGTAAAAACTCCACCGGGCAACGCAAAATATGTAGAGTTAGTTATTTGTATAACTTTAATACTTATATGTATTCTTGCATGTTTTGAAGCTGGGTATGTTTTTCAGTGAACCGTTCCAAACATGTTTCTGACAGCACTTAGTGCCCCCACCCGCATTGGAATATGTTTGAGTCCTGTACCGTCATCGGCCATCGTGGCTGCAATGTAAAATGATCGTGGAAAAGTTACATTGCATCGTCGATCGCATTTCTGTTGATCGTGTGATATGACATGAGTTTGAAGAAAGTTTGAACATCCACTGAGATCGTCTCCCCACTTCTTTCGCTGTCCGTCTCGTTTACCTCCTGTACTTATTCTATTGAAGGATGCTCTTAGACAGCCTGTCAGATCTTGTCAGTTTGCCAGACCATCAGACAATTCACCGTTTTTGTTTTTCACTTTCACCTCACGTCTATATTAAAACCAATGTGTTGACTGATAACTTTTCTTGATCGATACTAATTTCTATTAAGACGGTATATTATTTATATTGACTAGCAGACCCCCATGGACATTATACACTTGCTTTCTTCATTGCACTTATATCTATTATATATAACGCAGCTGTATGTGTACCCCGTTTGTCTATCATATAAAGGGCAGTTGTCTGTATGTCCATCTGAAAAGTTTTTTAAAAACTACAAAAAACATCCACAAAGTTGTTATTTTCTTAATCGCGTTTCCCTTGATAAATAAAATCTAAACTTAAAAAAACATTTATTCTTTGGGGGTCAACTTCATCGAAATTGCATCCACTCATAATATAAGATACCTATTCTGTGTGTCTCTGTTCGCCAGTCACAATTAAAAAAAAATATCTTAACTTTAAAAAATGGTAAATATTTAATTAATGCTAAACATAAACTCCCAACAAATGAAGTGGATACCATGATTAGAAACCGAAACCGAAACCTTGGAATCTTCAGTCTGATGTTGTACGAACAAAGCTATTTAGATGTTGTCATAAATAGATCTATAAACATATATTACCATAACAAAATAATTATAGTTTTGACTCAGCGTCATTAAATGTATGATATACTTCATGTTTCAAAGCATGAATTCAAACATAAGCGATAATAAAAAAAATATCAATAGCGTTGGTAATTATTTTAATAGTCCAAATAATTTATTTTGCTTTAACTACTTATTGGCGCCGTCAAAAATATATAATATATACTAGAATTTGGGCCTGCATATAATATATATATATATATATATATATATATATCAATATAGAGTTCATATTTTTTCGTAAGCATCTATAGAAATTTAAGAATAAGAAATGAGGTAAAATACCTTCAAAAGCATACTTAAGATGCGATATTAAATTTAAAAGAAAAATTGTAACAGATTTTTTTTTTTTTTTTATAAACTTTCATTTTAGTTTATAGTAATTTCAAATATTACGCCAAGTAAAATTGGCCTAATCAATGTATTTGGAAATTCTCATATTTAAAAATGAAAGAAAACACAACCGACATCACAAGCCCATTTTACAGCAAGAACGGATTAATCCAATAAGACTAGGATTCCCAAATACATTGATAAGGCCAATTTTACTAGGCGATATATTTTAAATTTAATATCGCATCTTAAATATGCTTTTGAAGGTATTTACCTCATTTCATATATATATATATATATATATATATATATATATATATATATATATATATATACTAGGCTGACTCTGTGAACCGGGTTCGCGCCTCCCGACCATCTGAAATTGTTACTTTCCTGCACTGATGAGAGCAATAAGTTTGAAACGCTAGCGTCTGTAGGTATAAATAATTTAATATTTATTCATAAATATTATACTAAGCCCCTTTAAGAAATTAAAGTTGAGCACTCTCGGGGATATTAAAAATAGACTGTCAAAAAGCTATAATACAAAGTTCCGAATACATTCGTCGAACACTCTCGACTAGTCTTCTATCTGTGCCCGCTTCTAGGTACATATAGATCTTAATTTCCCTTAATTACGTGACAGTTTCCGTTGGCCGAGTGGATATAGCGACTGCTTGCAGATTCTAGGTTGACTCTGTGAAACGGGTTCTCGCCTATCGACCATCTGAAATTGTTACTTTCCTGCACTGATGAGAGCAATAAGCTTGAAACGCTAGCGTATGTAGGTATAAATAATTTAATATTTATTCATAAATATTATATATATATATATATATATATTTATATATATATATATATTGTTGACGATAAGAGACAATTTATGTCTAGATATCCTTTTGTAGATCTTTTCAATAGTTCGAATCAGGATCTTAGTTTCGGAGGGGAATTGGCTGATGAATTTGCCATAGTTTGGATTTGTCTCCCAAGTACTTTCACACCTATCCTGGCCCATCTTCAGGGGAATGAGGTTAATCAGGTACAGACAACGTGTTAGTATTATAGAAAGTTCTGGCGGAAATCATGTACTAAGTACGAAACTATATTTAGTGCTATAGATATTTTAGAATATTATTACTGATATTAAAGTTAATTCTATTAATTAGTGGTTTCTTGTTTTTGATATAGTGAAGAAATCCTTCTACACCTTGGCAATTTTAATTTGTGTTCCAATCCAGAGTGCATATTCTTTTTGGAGGGGGAGCTGGATTTTTCCCACTTTAAAAACTGACCTTGTGTTTAACTTTGCTCGCGTGGGGTGGAATGTAAATATGAACTAATATATCTATATCTGAAGTATCTAGGTCTCAATATGGGAGACTATGACAGAACAATATGCTCACTATCTATTTATTAAACTTTCATATAAGCGAGAAACACATACGTGAGCAAACGCTATTTTCTCTGCTAGTTTTATTAAGAGGAGGATTTTGTTGTAAGCCGCTTTCAACAATACAGCCAGAACGAATAAACAGGTGTGCGTGCAATATTACGTGATAAGAAACCAGCCATGTTTATAATTAAAAACAGGATAATTAAAGAATGTGTTTCCGTCTGTTGCTTATTTTATTTTTGATTTGACTAAATAACAGTTACACACGTCGTAAAAGGGCCTACTGCTGCCACCCTTTCTTACCTTGACATGATAAAACTCGATTTCGCAAGCTAGTGGGGAGATCTCTTCTCTTCTCAAAAGCCGCTTTCTCACAAAATAGACATCGCTAGTCTTTCTCTACTCCATCGTTATTTTCATGGAAAGGGAGTCACTGTCTTCAATGTCTGGTTCCTCCTTAGAGTTTCACAGCAAACAGCACCTTTGCTGCTCTGATAGACTACACAACCAATTTCGGAATCTAGTGGGCGATGCCCTTACCTCCTCCATACTCACAGAAGAGACGTTGCTAGTCTTTCTCTACTCTATCGTTACTTTAATCTATGCCCCCCCTAAATCTCGTCTAGCTACAACCACTGTAAATAATATCCCCTTCTCTCTCTGTGTCTAAAACTAAACAAAACTTCCATGAGCAAAGTTTATTTCCTAGAGCTACCCGTCTGTTGAAAACAATACTATGGGACTGCTTCTCAGCTGACTACAGCATTGTCGTTTCAAGTCCAATACAAGCAATTTCTTGTTAAAGAATCAAATTCTGACCAATTTCCACCATCACGAGCAACCATCACGGTCTTGTCTCACGGTTCACTAGACACTCACTAACCCTTGTCCTCGAGTGGCCTTCGTGCCTTGATAGGTGGTAATTCTTTAGTAACATAAAAACAAATCGTCTCTACCACTATAGAAGAGGAATTAACTTTCTCCTCACGTATTCCTAACATCAATGAGATTTTCATTAAACAGTTTCTAGAACTTTCTATCAGTGGAACACGTTATCACAGGACTGCTTCAATGTCAATTAACACTTGTCATAAACCATCCTCACAACTGATCAAATTGTATTCATTCCATTCATTATTTTCAATCGTTTCATAATATCCATCATCATTCAACTTTCAATTTGCCCATCTCATTAACCATTATCCTCGAATGGCCTTTAGCCTTGATAAGTTATGCCCCAGTAGTAAAATATTGTTTTAAACTGCTGTAAAATGTTTTATTTATTCATTAATTATTAAATTTATATATGTCGTAGCAAGAACTCGTCTTACAACCACCACTACTAAGAACCTTCATTTCTATTTCCGTTGTCTAATATCAAACGGAATTCCGATGAGCATTATTTTCAATCCTCTCATGATATTCATCATCAATCTATCAATATCTTTGAAATTAAAGGGTCTAAAAATGATCGTACTATGTTCACGTTAAATTTATATATGTCACAGCCAAAATACGTTTCATTACCACCATCGTCAAGAACCTCCTTTTTCTTTTTTTTACATTAAACAACATTTCTATGAGCAGAGTTTCTTTGCAAGAACTTCCCGTTTATGGAACGCATTACCACAAGATAGCTTTTCTAAGGACTACAACACGGTCATCTTCAACCCAAATACCAATAAGCACTCATAATAAACCGACCTCGTAAGTCATCATTATTTTCAATCCTCTCATAATATTCATAATCATTCACTTGACAATCTGTTCATCTCCTTAACCATGATCCTCGAGTGGTTTTTAGCCTTGATAAGACATTAGTAAATAAACAGATTTTTAACTGTCTGAATATGTTTTATTTATTCATGAATTGTTAAAATCGTGCTTCCTCACATTCATTAAAAAATGACTTATTACTTTTTTACCTTTATATATATATATATATATATATATATATATATATATATATGTTTTGTTCACTCCATTCATAATTTGTATTCTTCTCATAATATTCATGCTCATTCAACTAACAATCTATCCATCTCATAAACTTTTATCCTCGAGTGGCTTTTAGTCTTGTAAAGCCTTGACTCATGAAGAAGTCGATTATATAAAATAATTCAATGTCTATTAAGTTACGTTTAGGCGAGAAACACAGACACGCAGCATAATTGTCTGCCATTGTTATTGATGCAGAGAAGTTGATTCGTTCTTATGTCGGTATCATATGAAGGCTGATAGCGATGCAATAATAAATGGAATGATGTGAGAAAGTATGAACAAAACCAAACAACCGAATGCGGTATTTGGGTTAAGAATCTTCACAAAATCTGTTTATTTTTCAAAAGATATTTTCACATATCAATAAGAGACTTACTGCTAAATATTATTAATAAAAATATCCGGGATGGTGTAACATCTTTAATACTTTCGGGAGAAACACACCCTTCACTAAAAAGGAATGCAAAAGTGAACCGTCAAGCGAAGAGAAGAATTCAAGATGGCTTCCCCTTTTTAGTTGTGTAATACAATTATCTTAATATTGTTCATTATATCCACAAAAAGTAAAACAACCACTTAATAGAAAAATATAAACATAAGTCAGCCGTGAGACTGCCTACCTCTACCTTACAACGTAAGGGCGTGCCAAAGTCTTATCTGGGGTTTACTTCTCTATATTGTATAAAGTATTCCTGAGGTTATGCCATTACAACTATGATAACTCAACATCTATTTATCTGAGCAGGCTAACATTTGATATGTTGTTTACTGTTATCAAAAAGCATCACATCCAAACACCAAATTTGGAACAAACGAAAGTTGAAATTCCCTCCCTTAAAATTTCGACTATGACTGGACGTTTCAAGATAAAATCTCAGGTTTATATAAGATTCAGGACCTCATTGGCTACAATAAGGGTCAAGTAGCGAGTCTTTACAATTACCAGAACTAAAGTTATCTTAGAAAAAGTGTGATTTCTACCTGTTCAGTAACATTGATCTTAACCTTAAACTATGGGTGATATTTTGATCAAGTGACGATTGGTTAAGTGGTGTTGACGCTCGGCTACAAACAATTCAAATTCTACCTAAAACGATACTATAAACAGCTAATCAAATCGATTGTGCCGGCGTAGACGACTCTATATCTCGCAAAGGTACGCATCTGAGTACTCAAAGAAACCCTCCCCATGATTTATAATTTAGCGTTCGTTCATAAAGGTTAAAATAAACTAACAACATAATATAATTAGTGCTTTGTGTTTCACGTTGGTAACTAATAAATATAAAAAAAATTGGTCCAAATTAGTATAGGACAACAATGAAAACGAGCATCATCACCATGGCTCTTGAGTGTGGCTGATTAAGAGTTTCTCACCGAGATACGAAATCCGAACGCAAGAACACATGTAACTAGCAGTGTCAGGAATCCTATAACTGCGTCACAGCACATGCTACTGACTAATGGAAATCATGATGCGCATTAATTTTGTTTGTTTATATATTTTTACATGCTACCGCTATATTCAGGAACTCTATACTATATACATACATTATATATAATATATATATATATATAAATATATATATATATTATACATACATTATATATAATATATATATATATATATATATTATACATACATTATATATATATATTATACATACATTATATATATATATATATATATATTATAATACATTATATATATATATTATACATACATTATATATATATATTATAATACATTATATATATATATATATTATAATACATTATATATAATATATATATATATTATACATACATTATATATATATATATATTATAATACATTATATATAATATATATATATATATTATACATACATTATATATATATATATATTATACATACATTATATATAATATATATATATATATATTATACATACATTATATATAATATATATATATATATATTATACATACATTATATATAATATATATATATATTATACATACATTATATATAATATATATATATATATATATATTATACATACATTATATATATTATACATACATTATATATATATATATATATTATACATACATTATATATATATATATATTATACATACATTATATATATATATATATATTATACATACATTATATATATATATATTATACATACATTATATATATAATATATATATATATATATATATATATATAGTATACATTTTTATTTATACAAACATTATTGGTTACATATGTGCATACATGTTTCGGTTGTACTCTTCACAGAGAGTCAACCTCTTCAGACCAAAGAAGACAGAGAATACTTCTGTCTTATTTGGTCGGAAGAGTACAACCGAAACATGTATGCACAAATGTAACCAATAATGTTTGCATAAATAAAAATGTATACTAAAGAACAGCTCTACTTGTTATTGAGCACTTTTTATAAACACTTGAGTTTCATTGGATTTACATCTACAAAAACTAATACAATACGTGTACCATTATATATATATATATATATATATATATATATATATATATTCAAATATATATATATATGTATATATATATATATATATTCAAATATATATATATGTATATATATATATATATTCAAATATATATATATGTATATATATATATATATATATATATATATATATATTCAAATATATATATATATATATGTATATATATATATTCAAATATATATATATATATGTATATATATATATATATTCAAATATATATATATATATATATATATATATATTCAAATATATATATATATATATATGTATATATATATATATATTCAAATATATATATATATATGTATATATATATATATTCAAATATATATATATATATGTATATATATATATATTCAAATATATATATATATATATGTATATATATATATATATATTCATATATATATATATATATATATATATATAATTATTTCCACAATCAGACAACGCCGCAGCCCACAACCTATGTTTCTTTTCATAAGTTGTGGGCTGCGGCGTTGTCTGATTGTGGAAATAATTATGTATATCATCTCACATTCAAGAAATCTAATATATATATATATATATATATATATATATATATATATATATATATATATTTATATATATATATATATGTCATCCACAGGTATCCATTTTGTTGTCTTCGACTTATCAGTTACTATATTTTACAAGCGGTATTCACCCGGAGTTGCCCGTATGGAGATATTACTGATCGGAAATTTCATAGAATAAAAATAATTTCAAATATCGTCGGTTAACAAGTTTTGTCTGATTTCCAATATGAGGTCAAAAAAAAAACTATCAGCTTTGGTGTTCTGTACAAAGTTATTATTTTAAATCTTAATCAATACCAATAAAATAATTATTTATATGTTTAAACTTTTTAAAGACATTATCTAATTTGTGTTCTTTTATGAAACGAATAAAACTTACTTAAAATAAATGAATTAAGTTTCTTTACGTTCTCACAACTTAAAGGACTGTCAGCGCGGTGGTGATCTTTAATACAACTTACGTTTCTGTAAAATGATAAAAAGATTTATCGAATCGAAACGAAGCCATTTCTCTTTAATTATTTTAAATCTTAACATCAATAACAATATTTATTTTAATGTTAAGCTTTAAATACGTTCTTCACTGAAATATTCTTAACTTAACATTATTCGGATTTTATGAAACGAAGAAAATTAATTTTGCAAAATGAATTTCGTTTATTTATGTTATAGTATATTTCATTTATGTTATAGTATATTTCATTTTTGTGAAATGATGTGTTAGTGGTGAGTCACAAATATGATGAAATAAATGGATGAAAACGATTATATAGAGATCAATATAAAATAATGAACAATTTTACAACTGAAAGAATTTATATAAATGAGGAGGATGTAATTGTCTGTCGTTTAACCGATTCAGTAGCTGCCTTCATTTTGAACTATCTCTGTTTTATGTTGTCTGGATAATGTAGGGGCAGCTGACCCTGGACAGATAAATCATGCTTAAAAATGTCTCAACAAAGATGGTTACTTAAGGGCACACAAAGTTATTTCTCTTTAAATATTTTTAAATGGATTTTCTTATCTATCTAATATCCATTTTAACCAATAATTGTCGTTGATGACTCCATATTTAATCAAATATAAATTACAATGGGTTCTTCGGATTATGTTAAAATATTTAACTCTTATTCAAACTTATTTGAATGTTCTTACTGTATCGGGTAGACCGGGATGAAATGGGCCACTTTTTTGTCGTTTTCTTTCGACATCTGATAACTTCTGAAAAACTGCATGCACGAAAAGAGAAACATGCTCAGGGTAGCAAATCGGTTCTCAGCATTTAGTCGAATAAAGATAATGGACGGAAATGTTCGTTTACTACTAAAATATACATAGTTCTGCCGTACTTGAAAAAGAAATACCGGAGTGATTTGGTCACCTATTTTAAGAGTTTAAAAATCAAAGTAAAGCATAACATGTATGTTTTTTCATAAACGCATGCATATTAAATAAAGTTGCTTCACTCTTACATACATTATTTTATTAAAAAAAGTCCTGTTCAAGATCAGTATCACATGGCACACATAAACGTCACAGATATGACATGTCAATCACAAATATGAGGTCACAAATGTAAAACAAACATGAACAAATACAATGTTTAGACACAATCACACCTAGAATATTCTAAAAGAACAATCAAAACTCTACATTAGCGCAGTTTTGGTTGGTAATGGGAATGCTTCCGAACCTCTAAGTTATTACCGCTCTCTTGCTAGATTAATGAATATGTAAAAAAAATGCAGGATGGTTCAATTCACCGCTTACACTAAATTTTAACAAAAATCTTGCGTCCATAAAATTAAAAATGGCTTTGCAATGATACTGTTGTGGACCTGGGTAAAGCTGAATAAATGACGCAGGAACACATGGTTTAAATGAACAAAGGTATATATTATATAATAGAAAGAAGGATATTACAAGGAGATGTTGCTCTCAACCGCCATTGCCGGTTTGCCTGGGAAGAAGAGAACAAGTGTCACGTGCTTCCCGTATTTATAAGGTGGACGAGTCCATTAGTTCTTTGTAGGTAGGTACGGCACCATAACACCCCCCTTCCAAGCCTTACCTCCTCAGGAGTCTTAATAACGTTTTCTTTTCGGATCTATCTCTAGGTAGTCCGGAGCCATTCGTTTTCTTTTTGGTTGTCGTTTACGTGTGAATACCTGGGGTGCTGGTAAGTTGAAGGTGTCATATATCACGTCCATCACGTCTTCTCCTTGTGGGGCGCTGTCAGTGTCATCTGACAGTCTTTTTCTGATCTGATTTAGATGTCTCTTATGCGAGAACCGTGGTCCTTTTATGATAGAGATCATCGATCCGATCCTCTTTTCAATTGTACCGGGTTCCCAGAACGATGCATTGTTTTTGAACATCTTAAAATATACCCTATCTCCTGGGTTGTATTTTTTCTTCGGTACCGTAGAGGTTCGGTCATAATTATTATGTTTAGGTAATAATTTATCAAACACGGACTTCACATTCCGCGCAAACATCATCTCTGCGGGGGATAATGATGATGCTATGTTCATGTTTTTTGTAATTCTATATACCTGTAAGAATTGTTGTAAAGCCTTCTCCTTAGGAGTATCACCGGCCTTTTTTAATGCTCTTTTTAATGTGTCTACGAAGCGTTCCGCCTGGCCGTTTGACCTAGGATGATACGGGGGCGTCGTTATATGTCTGATTTGAAACGTCGCGCAGAACTCCTCAAAATCTGATGACGTGAACTGCGTCCCATTATCACTCACCAAACAATCCACTACCCCAAAACGGGCAAATAGTTCATGTAGGAATCTTATCGTAACCTCTGACGTGGGACTCTTGCAACGTAGTACCTCGGGCCACTTTGAAAAACTGTCGACTACGATTAAGTAGTAAAATCCTTCCAATGGTCCCGCGAAATCCACGTGAATTCTTTCCCACGGACGGTCGGTCTTTGGCCATGGGCTATGCTTTATATGCGGTGCTTTTGCCGCTAAGGCACAGCCTTTACAAAGCTTTACTGCTTTTTCAATGTCATGGTCCATACCTGGCCAGTACACAAAACTCCTCATTAACCCCTTCATCCTGGTTATCCCTGGATGGCCAACATGAAATTCTTTCAGAATTTGCTTTCGTAGTTTTTCTGGGATGACCACCCTTTCGTTATGCATGAGTACGTCATCACAGAGTAAGAAACTCTTTGCCGCATGTAAATCCTTATCTACCAATTTCATTTTTGTTCTGGTGATAAATTCATCCTCTTGAGCTTCTTTTTTTTATCTCGTATAGTGTCACCGGGAGCTCTCTCACTGCGTTGCACAATATCTCTTTAAAATCTCCTTCTGTTTGAAGAGACGCAATCACTGTGTCTTCTACAGTCTCTCTCTGTTTTGGCACTAATCTCGACAATCCATCTGCATGATAGATTTTATTTGAATGCAAATGTTGCATTTTAAAGTTGTAGTTTAATAAGATAGTTCCCCATCTTTGTAGTCTATTAGCTGTATATACAGGTAGGCCTTTTTTAGATCCATAAATTGTAATTAGCGGCTTATGGTCTGTCTGTAAGGTAAATTGTCTACCATGTATGTATCGGTGAAACTTTGTTACTGCAAATATTATTGCTAATGCTTCTTTCTCGATTTGAGAATACTGTTTTTCCGCTGGGAGCAAGGTCCTTGATGCATGTGCAATGGGTTTATGGGTTCCATCAGGCATTTTGTGTAGGATACATGTTCCTAAACCATATGAACTAGCGTCGCTAGCTACGATTATGTCCAATTCTGGGTTGTAATGTGTTAGAAATAACTCTGACGTAAGTCTTTCTATGATTTTATTAAATGCATCCTGACATTCAGGTGTCCATACCCAGGCTTTACCTTTTTTTAATAGCTCATTTAATGGAGCACGCAGATTATGCATTTCTGGGATAAAAGCCTGGTAGTAATTTGCTAGGCCCAGAAAACTCTGTAATACCATGACGTTTTCTGGCGCCGGCATGTTTTTTATTGCGGTAGCCCTTTCTGGGTCTGGTCTTCTGCCGTCCTTGTCGATCACATGACCCAGATATTTTATTTCCTCCAGGATAAAATCACATTTTTCTTCTTTTACTTTGAACCCATAATCTTGGATTCTCGCAAACACTTGATTTACATGTTTTTGGTGTTGTTCGATATCTTTGCTGTTAATCAAGATGTCATCGAGATACGCTATTGCGAAATCGAGTCCGCCCAGCATTGTGTCCATTACTTGTTGGAAAATGGCTGGCGCGACCTTAACTCCGAACGCTAATCTTTCGAATTTATATAAACCACGATGTGTGTTTATACATAACAGCTTAGAACAATCTTTATCCACCGGTATTTGTAGGTATGCCTCACTTAGGTCTATTTTTGAAAAAAGTCTTCCTCCATTTAAGCTTGTAAACACTTCTTCCGGGGTATGGAGTAGGTAGTGATAGTCCGCGAGGGCAGTATTCAGTCCTGTTGAAAAATCTGCACATACACGAATCTCATTAGATTTTTTCTTTACATAAACCGTGGGTGTTGCCCACTGGCTGTGTTGTACTTTTGATAAAATACCCATCTTTACCAGTCGGTCTAATTCAGCGCTTATTTTTTCAATCGAGGCGAAGGGTACTTTCCTTTCTTTCCTAAATACCGGCAGTACATTTTCTTTTATACGGAATTTTGCAGTCATTTTAGTGCAGCATCCAAGACCGCCAGAAAAAACCTCTGGAAACGAGTTTTTTAATTCTCGTTGTAGTTTTTCCGATTCTGTTGCGCGACTATTTATTTTTTTACCAAATGTATTTATCGGCAACTTCCATAAATCAAATGCCTGCATAAAATCTGAACCAAAAAGATTATTCGAATCCTTCAGTACCAGTAGTTTGAGTTTTTTAGTATTTCCCATTAGGGACACATTTGTGATTAATTCTCCTTCAAATGTAATTCTTTCACCAGTAACTGTGCTTGCCAGCCTGTTTGTTCTTGATAGAGTAGGTTTATTTAATCTCCTCCATGTATGTAAATTTATAATGGAAACGTCTGAACCAGAATCCAATTGCAATTTTATATTTTTATCCAGGATTTTCACCTGTACATATTTTCTTATGTTCATGCCAGTTTCCTTCTTTGTCCTAGTGGCTTGAATCCGCATTTTATTTCCTCTGCCCGTTCTGCAGTGCGAACTTTTATGTCCAACTTTTTTGCATTTCATACAGGTTTTAAAACGGAATGGGCACTCATTGTACCAATGTGGATTACCACAGCGTGAACAAGGGCTTGGTGGCAATTTATTTATTTTTTTACTGGTTTGGTTTGTCTTTGTTACATCAAAATTATTATTTCTTATTTTTCTATAAGGTTGAGCTTTTGTTTTTTGATGTACCTTTTTATGTGCGCAATGCCGGACAATTCAATGTCTTTTGAGTCCTGTTTTACATTTACAAAGCTTTGACAGTCCTCAGCCAACTTTTACAGCGTAAGGCTTGGTTCATTCTCTAATTCACTTAGAACTCTACGCCTTATCTCCGTGTCATTTCCTGAGATTAAACCTTGTACAAAAATTAGACACTTGAAATTATCTGCACTTAATTCAGCTAGTCTAAAATCGTCACAATGCTTGTTCACTATCGATGCAAAAGTAGCGTAGTCTTCCTCATCTTTCTTTACCAGGTTCATGCACTTCCATCTTTTGTGGAATAGTGTAGTTCTTGGACTAAACAGTTCTGTCAATAAACCAACCGCTTCTATGAAAGTTAGCTCGCTGGTTTTCCGAGGCAAAATGAAATCCACGAATTTCGTATGTTCTGTGGTATTTAGTTTTCTAAGAAGGAGGCGTAGCTTCTTCGCATCACTCCAACCACCGCAGTCAATTTTATATAGGTCTTCATATCTTCGGAAATATTCTTCAAATGTATTATTTTCCGTGTATGAGTAATTATCAATACTGTTCTAAATTTCGTTCTGCGAAAACGTATCGTCTTTTTCATTTTTTTGGTCACTGCGCGATATTGTTTGTATCAGAAATTCCAATCTTTCATCATACTCCTTTTTGTGTAATAAAATATTTTGGTTCTGTTGTAATAAAAGCTTTTGAAATCTTTCCTCAGTTTGTTGTTGCTGGGAGATTTGGAATATCATTAGTTCGGCGATTATAGACTTAATATCTTCCATATTCAACCATTTAGTTTCTGATTTTATTTAGAAAATTAATATTTTCTCATTATCTTATGATTTTATAAGAGTTCTTTTCTTTAAATTAGCGTTTGCTAGGCGCCGTTTTTAATTATGAAAAGATTATGAAACTTTTCCTTTTCTCTATATACGCGTATATTCACTTAATTTTTTTATTTTTTTATTTTGAAAATTAATATTTTCTCGTTATTTAATGAATTTATAAGAAGTTCTTTTCTTTAAATTAGCGTTTGCAAGACGCCCTTTTAGTTATGAAAAGATTATGTAATGTTCTTTTCTTATACACGTTTTTAATTTTAACGAAGAGAAAAAAAAATCTGTTTCACAATTAATTCTTTCTGCATTTTAAAATATTTCAGTACAAGTCGGAAAAGAGAGAGAGAAAATAAAACTGACCTTTTTTTTATCGTGCGTCATTTTTTTATGGAGTAACGCACGTGTGTTCATTTCATGTTTTTGTTTCTTATCTGTTTTTAAAATGAAGCACGTGGTGTCGGTTTCATTTTTTTTTTGTGTGTGTGTTCGTCAAAAAAAAACTCGCTGTGACGTTCGTCTAAAAAAACAATACTTGCTTCCTTCGTGTTCGGTATTTCTTTTGTGTTGTTTTTTTAGTTTTCCCACCCAGAGAAAAAACGCGCATTCAATTTCAGTTGTTTTTGTTATTTGTTTTTTGTTTTTTAACTAGTTTTCCCAAACTAGAGGAACGCGCACCCAATTTCAAGCTTTTTTTTTTTTCGATAAGCAGTTTTAAAACTTAGAGCACATGTCTATTTCAGTTTTCTTTTTCTTAAAAGAAAACAATTTTCTCTCACTTAAGAATTCAACGTGTTTTTTTTTTTTCAGTTGAGTTCTCTTTTCTTCTCTCGACCGTACGGCAAAAACCTTTGTTTTTTTTTTGTTTTGTTTTTGCGTGCGGTTTTCTGCATTAACTGTGTGAGTGCATTTTCACGTGGTATTTTCAGTTTTTTTACCCAAGAGTTCGAATTGCCTCGTCGCCATTTGTTGTGGACCTGGGTAAAGATGAATAAATGACACAGGAACACATGGTTTAAATGAACAAAGGTATATATTATATAATAGAAAGAAAGAGATACAAGGAGATGTTGCTCTCAACCGCCATTGCCGGTTTGCCTGGGAAGAAGAGAACAAGTGTCACGTGCTTCCCGTATTTATAAGGTGGACGAGTCTATTAGTTCTTAGTAGGTAGGTACGGCACCATAACAGATACTTATATCGTCTTCTCACTTCAAGAATATAATAATAGTAGATACTTCAAGAGATAAAAATAGAAATCAGCTACAAGTTTTATTAGATAGTGAAACGGTGCATAGCATGCCATTCTTCATCAGAGTGCAGAGCAGAAAGAGATAATGCACTTTCAATGGCCATACCATAAAGACAATGTCTGATGCAATCTATAATTGAAGAATTAAATTTTGGGAAAAAAGAAGTTGGGAAATATTTGGCCTTCTTTATCAATGTGCAAAGCAGAAAGAAGAATATATTTTCAATGGTCATGCCATAAAGAGAATGTCTGCTGAAATCCATAATGGAAGAATTACACTCTGAGAAAACCGAAGTTGAGAAATATTAGAGATAATCATTGATGGCACATGTCACCTCGGTGACTACTTAACCCTGGCTTGCCATAAGCATTGATTTGATATATATATATATATATATATATATATATATATATATATACATACATATCTCTCTATATATATACATATCTATATATATACATATCTATATATATATATAGATGTATACATATCTATATATATATAGATATATACATGTATATATATATAAGTATATACATATCTATATATATAGATATATACATATCTATATATATATAGATATATACCTATCTATATATATAGATATATACCTATCTATATATATATAGATATATACGTATCTATATATATAGATATATACATATCTATATATATATAAATATATATATACCTATCTATATATCTATATATACCTATCTATATATATATATATAGATATATACATATCTATATATATATATATAGAGATATATACATATCTATATATAGATATATACATATCTATATATATATAGATATATACATATCTATATATAGATATATACATATCTATATATATAGATATATACATATCTATATATATAGCTATATACATATCTATATATATATAGATATATACATATCTATATATAGATATATACATATCTATATATATATATATACATATCTATATATAGATATATACATCTCTCTCTCTCTCTATATATATTTTTATATAGATATATACATCTCTCTATATATAGATATATACATCTCTCTCTATATATATATATATACATCTCTCTCTCTCTATATATATATATATATATATCTCCCTCACTCCCTCTCTCTCTATATATAGATATATCTATATAGAATTATCTATATATATATCTATATATCTATATATATATACATATTGATATATATATATAGATATATCTATATATATCTATATATCTATATATATATATACATATAGATATAGATATATATATAGATATATATAGATATATCTATATATATAGATATATCTATATAAATATAGATATATATATCTATATATATATATCTATATATCTATATATATATATATATCTATATATCTATATATATATATATATATATATATATATATTGATGTATATATATATCTATATATATATCTATATATCTATATATCTATATATATATTGATATATATATATATATATATCTATATATATAGATATATATATATATATATAGATATATATATATATATAGATATATATATATATATATATATATATATATATATATATAGATCTATAGATATATATATAGATATATAGATATATAGATATATATATATAGAGAGAGAGAGTGAGAGAGAGAGAGAGGGGGAGAGATAGAGGGGGAGAGATAGAGGGGGAGAGAGATGAGTGAGGGAGAGAGAGATAATGGCGAGGGAGAGAGATAATGGGAAGGGAGAGAGAGATAAGGGGAGGGAGAGAGATAGGGTGAGGGAGAGAGAGATAGGGTGAGGGAGAGAGAGATAGGGGGAGGGAGAGAGATAGGGGGAGGGAGAGAGTGATAGGGGAGGGAGAGAGAGATAGGGGGAGGGAGAGAGAGATAGGGGGAGGGAGAGAGATAGGGGGAGGGAGAGAGATAGGGGAGTGTGAGAGATAGGGGAGGGTGAGAGATAGGGGGAGAGAGAGAGATAGGGGGAGGGAGAGAGATATAGGGGAGGGAGAGAGATATAGGGGAGGGAGAGAGAGAACAAGAGAGAAGACGAGAGAGAACGAAAGAGAGAGAGAGAGAACGAAAGAGAGAGAGAACGAAAGAGAGAGAGAACGAAAGAGAGAGAGAACGCTAGAGAGAGAGAACGCGAGGGAGAGAGAACGAGCGAGAGAGAACGAGAGAGAGAGAACTAGAGAGAGCGAGAGAACGAGAGAGAACGAAAGAGAGCGAGAGAACGAGAGAGAACGAAAGAGAGAGAGAGAGAACGAGAGAACGAAAGAGAGAGAGAGAACGAGAGAGAACGAAAGACAGAGAGAACGAAAGAGGGAGAGAACGAAAGAGAACGAAAGAGAGAGAGAACGAGAGAGAACGAAAGAGAGAACGAAAGAGAGAGAGAACGAGAGAGAGAACGAGAAAGAGAACGAGAGAGAGAACGAAAGAGAGAGAGAGAAGACGAGAGAACAAAAGAGAGAGACAAAGAACGAGAGAAAGAACGGGAGAGAGAACGAGAGAGAGAACGAGAAAGAGAGTAAGAGAAAGAGCGAGGAAAAGAGAGAAAGATAGAGAAAGAGAGAAAGAGGGAGCGAAAGAGAGAAAAAGGGAGCGAAAGAGAGAAAGAGGGAGCGAAAGAGAGAAAGAGAGAAAGAGAGAGCTAAAGAATGAGAGAGAGAGAGAGAGGGATTCAATTTCATCTGTCCATTCTGTATGTCTCGATTAAAAATCAATAAGAATAGATCGTGTGCAAAGAATTGTTAGAATTGTTAATCCCAAATATTGGATCAATAAATGAATAGAAAGAAAATCGATCTTTCTTTATCCTTTGTAACTTTTTGCTTCCTGTCTTTTGTCTGCGGACACCTTACTTCTTTGACGTCATAATAGCAAAGGGACACTCTAAAAATGACTTTAGTGGTTGTAGAAATACTAATGTCAATCAAGTAAAACATGAACTATGTGCGACGGAATGAGCCAGACTAAACATCTGCTGATGAGACTTTATAACTCTCTTGAACAAAGAATCGTTGGAACGTCAATCAGGACCAAAGAACTTCAACGATAAAGAACTTCAACGATAAAGAACTTCAACGATAAAGAACTGCAACGATAAAGAACTTCAACAATAAAGAACTGCAACGATAAAGAACTTCAACGATTGAGAAGTGCCATAGCAGCTCTATCATCAACCCCTCTAACAGACATAGATCAGATAAACGAAATCATCTGGTTTCAGTTTGTGTGTCTGTAAAACAAAATTCGAACGGTTCTTTTTTATTATTTATAACCTACTGTATGAAGTGTTTTTTGGCGCGATGGGTCGCATCATGGAATCCTATCCACGCAGACGAATAAGGAAGTCCTTGAATATTTCCATATGTCCTTGAATGGTCATGCCGTTGTTGTCTATTGATAAGAAGTGGTTGCTTTATTTTACTAACGAGTCACCGTTTATCAAGGCTGAAAAGCCACTTGAGGACAAGCGTTACTGGTTTGCGTCAGGTGGATAGTGAAACAAACACCTGGAAGATTGCAGATCATGGTTGGATCTGGACAGAATTTGATTACTTAATGAGACGGCTTAGCAAGAATTTGTTAACATTAGACTTGAAAACAACGATGCTGTAGTCAGCTGGAAACGCAGCCCTGTTGTATTGCGTTCAAGGGACGGAGAGGGGTTGGAAACAAACTCTGCTCATGGAAGTTTCGTTTTTCTAAACGGTGCTTTAGAATGTTTGTGTGAACAGAGATGGCGAGACATAGAACCAGCCATTTTATTTTTAGAACAGGTAGAATGAGTGCATACGGTTTAAGGTTGCTCAAACCTTCCTCCAAAATTGACTTGATCCATTTGTAATCTGTTTCTCCACAAATACTCAAACGCAAATCTAATTGCTATCTCTGACTATCAAAGCCATGTGACACACTTTATCATCAACTATATACAAGATCTGTGTGACGTGCGCGAAGGGCGTACATTTTGTAGTGCAGAGAGTTGTACTGAGCACCAGTTTGTGCGGGGAAGTACAAGAGTCGGGTTCATGAACAGATTCGTTTTGCTAGAATGTGGCACAACGCCAAAAGGGGGGAGGGGAAAGGATCGGTCATCTCTAACTTAAAAAACTCAACTTAGCTAGTTTCAATCATGACCATCATTCACCAAAATACCGCATTCATACTATATATCCATCGCTACTCACCATAAGAATTCATACCATGAAATCCTACTTAAAACCCATATGAGAAATATGCAACTAAAGTAGGACTAAAAATTTATATGTACAAAATATGATGATATATACAATGAAAATGAGAAAAAATTAAGTTAGTGATTGGTCCACAAATGTTAACATTTCTGTCAAAACATTGACAATTTTTATTCTATTTGTAAAAATAGAGACTTATAAGTAACTACGATACGTTTTAATTTACATGTCGTTTACGACTACCATTAATTTATTGTTGATAAAAACGGTGTATCCATCATCTGCCATTGATCGATTTATACTTAAGTACATGTTGATATATTGTAGGCGCGAGATTCACTACAAAACTAATCAACCGATAATCACAGCTGTTAAACGTAACGGATCGTAATGTCGACTATATTTAGTTTAATGCAAATGGGGTAAAAAGGTTGTGGAAGCCCTTCATAAAAATTCAGATACATTCGATTTATGTGAAATTTAACAAAAAATATTATAGATAAATAGTAATTATTCCAGTTCTTTTAGAGATTTTTGTAGGGTTTTAAGAATCATAATATGTGCATAAGCAAACATTTTAAATATATCAGATTGCCATTAAATTGGATCCATAAGACACCCATTAAATATATCAGATTTGCATTAAATTGGATCCATAAGACACCTATTAAATATATAAGATTTGCATTAAATTAGATCCATAAGACACCCATTAAATATGAGATTTGCATTAAATTAGATCCATAAGACTCCCATGAAATATATCAGATTTGCATTAAATTATATCCATAAGACACTAATTTAATATATCAGATTGGCATTAAATTGGATCCATAAGACACTTATTAAATATATAAGATTTGCATTAAATTAGATCCATAAGACACTCATTAAATATGAGATTTGCATTAAATTGGATCCATAAGACTCCCATGAAATATATCAGATTTGCATTAAATTATATCCATAAGACACTAATTTAATATATCAGATTGGCATTAAATTAGATCCATACACACCCATAAAATATATCAGACTTTCATTAAATTGGATCAATAAGAGACCCATAAAATATATCAGATATGCATTAAATTAGATCCATAAGAAACCATTTAAGCAAGATTTTTTGAATTTCGATTTCTTTTTAGAACTTGTAATGCTTAAGTCTTGTAATAGAGATGCTAGACATAAGGTTTGGTATCAATCTTCTTACCGTAACAAATAATGGTGCCAAAGTGTTCCGTTCGGAGAATTAATTTTACCCTCGTGTGATAGATATTTCTAAGATATAATGATGAAAAAAAACTCAACAGTAAATATATATTTTTAAGAAACCAAAATTAACACCACCTGAAGATGATTTGACAAATTAAATCGAAACTACTCGCAAAAAAGGAAAGTAAATGGAACAAGAAACACATGAAACTTACATACAGCAATTTGACCAAAACACAAATATAAACTATTCGGAAAATTAAAGGAGTAAAAAAAAACCTATCAAGAAAAAGCACTCTGTGTTATTAAATAACGTTTGCCTAAACACACACAATATATATATATATATATATATATATATATATATATATACATGTGTGTGTGTATATATATATATATGTTTGTAAATAAGAATAATCATACATATATATATACATATATTTATGAATACAAATGACCATATATATGTGTATGTATATATATAAATAAAAATGACCATATATATGTGTATGTATATATATAAATAAAACTAATCATATATATATATGTATATATATAAATAAAACTAATCATATATATATGTGCATATACATATATAAATAAAAATAATCATATATATATGCATATATATATATATAAATAAAAATAATCATATATATATTTGTGTATATATATAAATAAAAATAATCATATATATATATATATATAAATAAAAATTATATATATATATAAATAAATAGAGATAGAAGAAAAAAGAGTGATAAATATGCGACGATTGTCCAAATTTATTTCAAATTTCAATTGTTCAATGCAAGGTGTATTCAGTAATAAACTAGTGTTTATTATTTTTTCCTTAAGCCAAGGCTTTTTAAAGACTGAGATCCTATCATCAGAGGAGAAATACAGATAGATAAGTTGGCTTTCGAAAAAAACAAAGTTCAAATATTTGAAAAATATGAAAATTATTATTAAAAAAGTTATTATTAAAAAAACGCAGTGAATGAAAAGAAAAGAAAAGTTCCGTAAAAAAGATATGCAGTTTGTCCGGGTGGTAAATTTCCGTTGAAAGGAAGTCTGATGAATTGTAGAACGTGAAAAAAACTTTATGCGTAGGAGCAGTGTGGAGAAAGTGCTCAAAATTACAAGTAAATCCAAACACACTTAAAAGGGATTGAAAAGAGAAAGACTGGCCATTTTTTATATACTTCCTGGACCAAAAAAGACAGATGACATCTCGTTCAGAGGTTTAAATCGAAATGAAACAAAACGGTTATATTTGGGGTTAGGGGGAGGGAAGGTTTAAAGCGCTAGGGGTCATGAGGTTCGGAATTGTTTAAATAGCCGCTGTATGAGTTGGGAAGAAATAAAAAGGAAGAAAAAAGAAAAAAGAAAAAAGAAAAAAGAGAAAAGGGTTGGATATGGGGATGAAGTTAAAGTGACAGGGTGGTTGAGGGTGTGGGCGGGCGATATAGTCAAGGTTAAGATATAGGTTTTTGAGGGTGAGATTAATCTGAAGCGGGAAGGAAGTATATAGATTGCCGATTCTAAAAATAGAATTCAAATGAGTCAGCTTCTAACATTTAAAGGTCACAAGTAAGGCAGCTAAAAGCAAAGTAAATTGTAGTTACTAGTTACGGTTTCTAGGGATTTAAAAAGGGTTAAAACAGAATTAAAAGCATGGTAAAATAAATAGAGGTATGTGAATAATTAAAAATTAAAAATAATTAAAAATAAAAAATAAAAAATAAAATAAAAAATAAAGATTAAAAATTAAAATGTAAAAAGAAACTAGAAAATAGTTAATTAAAAAAAATATTTTAAAACCAAATTAAGGGTTAGATGAATAATTTGAAGGGAAATTAAAAGAGAAAAGGGGGAAAAATAAATTAAGGAAAAAGTTAGTAATATTAAAGATCAAGCCAGTCCTACTCATTTTATTAAAATTTAGGAGAGGGGAACAGTATAAGGGATAAGGATAGATTGTTTGAAACAATTTGTTTCGATTATAAGTAATAGGGGTGGAATTGGGTTAGTTCAATTAAAACTTAAGTGCAGTGTCAGTGTTATAATCTATAGTTTAAATGGTGAGTGAGCAGTAACAGGGTAACAATTAACAATTACGGTTTATAAATTTAAATTAGATTTATAAGGGAAGCTTGCAAGAGGTTTCCAAGTAGTTTGAAAATATGATTAGAGGAGATGGGGGTAAAATTGGTCAAATATAAGATACGGTGAGCAAAAGAGAAAGATCTATAGAAAATGGCTCGCGAGTAGTTAGAGGGATTAGGATTATTCAAAGTAGGCCAAAATATATAGTCATGCAACTAGCCAGAATCAATCAATTTGTTAAAAAATGTCTAGGGGGTATGGAGACTATTGAGGAGATAGGGTAGAAATGCTAGTAATAATTGAATTAATATAAGTGTTATGGGCCAAGGTTGGATTGAAATTAAGCAAACTTACATTTAATGCGAGTGTGTTAGAGATCTAATAAGAATTACAGGGGGATGTATATGGACCCAATTGGAGGGGAAATCGAAGATCGTAGTTAAAAAGAGGACAAAAAGAAGTTACAGAGGAAAATGTTGCTATTAGGAGGAGTCCAATATAAAGACGATATAGTGGTTGTGTGGGAGATAATAAAGAATGTGAGATTAAGAGGCCATGGAGGAGTGTGTGGGTAGGTTTACGGACAGAAGAAAAAGTGATAAATATAAGAGGTTAGGAGTAGAGCTGAAGTAAAAGGATAGTAGGAGCTATATTGCAGAGGAGGGATAAATGTCTAGATATTTAATATGTTAATGATCGGTGGGTAGTAGGAGGAATAATGCTAGTTCAATCCACGATAGGTGATACGGGTAGATATAGTTATTAGGTGCAATGGGGAGGAACAATTTATTAGGAAGGTTAATTGGTGAGATTAGGGGCGTTAAGAATAGAAGTTACAAGATTACCCAGGGATATAGTTTAGAGATTTGTCAGATGCTAAAAAAAGGGGGGAGTTATTGGCTGGGAGGAGGAGTGTCAGAGGGAGTAATGAAATTAATGTATTTAAATTTCCGCTTGTGCCTGCAATTTGAGATAAGTTCATTTTTGGAGTTAATAACATTTAAGTTCTTGGGTGCAGTAGCTATCATATAAGTTTCCAAGGTACATAGTTGGCAGAAGGCAGAACCAGGGGTATATGAGTTTGACTTTTTTAATATAGACCAACTTAGGGAGTAGGGAATCTTTTTGATGTTAAAGCTTTTTATTAGGTTGGAGAGAGAAGTGCTAGTGGTATTATTATTATTGTGTTTAAAAGAGTAGATATGGTTAGAGATTCGAGTCTTAATGGGAAAATCCCTAGCACCAATATAGGTATGTATTTTGTGGGGGGGGGGGGTTGTTGTTATATTATTTGTGTTGTTTATATTATTGGGGATGCTTATGGTTTGTATGCTCGGATTCTGGTCGAAATTTAAGTTAGGGCTATTTGTTGGGAAAGATGAGGTATCTTGGGTGATAAGATCAGATCCATTATTAGTTAGCGGTAGTTGTTGGTCAGTGTGAGGGGTGCTATTTAGTGGAGGGAGTTGCTGATGGGGATGTTTGAGGAGAAAGGGGGGAGATTGTATGTTGGTATTATTTTGCATATTGGTATTATTTTGTGTAATGGTGTATTGTTTAACAGTACAGGATATATAACGTTACTTTGTATGCAATCACCGTTTAATGGGCATTCTCTAGATTTTTGGCAGTTGCAGTTATTAGCGGGGTGTATGGTAGGTGCTGTTTGTTGGGCAGATTTAATTTTTGTTGTTGTTAGATGTGATGATGGTTTGTGCTATATTGGGCATTGTGGAGTAAGACATTTTAATAGAGTTCTTATTTAAAATAGTGCTGTATTCATGTGGGTGCTTGAACGAGTTATCTAAAATTTTGAAAAATTTCTTAGCTATATTAGTTTTTACATTGCAATTATAGGGTGGGTTAAACCAAATATTATTCTTTCTTCTAATTTTTTTATTTTTATTTTCACTGTGTTCTTGAGGGTTCGCCATCTTAACTATATTAATAGTTTTAGTGGGTCTATTTACATATTTCTTGGGTTTCCTGGGTATCGTGGTGCTAGTTCGTTGTCTATCCTGTGTAGCCATTTTGTAGGTAATAACATTTAAATGTTTATTCCCTGGAGAGGGGGATGTTTTTCATATTTAATTTTATCAGTGTATCCCGAGTTAAGGAGTGCGTTATTATAAAACCTAGAATTTTGTTCGAAGATGGGTTTATTAGCTTAAAGTCTTGAAATTCTATTTGAAATTAAAGGGACTATTGAATTAATGATGGATTTAGAGTGGTTAGAATGCTAATGTACGTAAAATAGGGTTAGATTAGGTTTGTGGTAAAGGCTAAATGATTCGGAGTTAAGGTCTAGTGTTAGGTCTAGGAAATTAGATATTCTTTTCTCGGGTTCTATAGTTATGGTTAATCCGAAGTTTTTAAAGAAATTGTGTAGGTTTTTTTTGGTGTTGTTGTATTGTCTGGATCTCTCCCTAAAAATAAAAAGCGCATCGTCTCTGTAAAGTCCACCGTGTAAGTGTCCGAATTCAAGCTTTAATTGTCTCAATAAATATACTAGGCAGTAACCTGGGCAGAGTCTGAGGCTCCCATGGTGATATCAAAATTGTTGGGGCTATCCTTCCTAGTCCAAAATTTATTGTCGAATTCTAAAAGGGATCTCCTGGCTAAAATTATTAGATCAGTTTCAGAGTCTGTGATATCCGAATTATTCTTAGCGAAAATAAGGGCTTTGTTTAGTAGGATAGGGGAAATGGACTGATAATAATTGTCAATGTCAAAGGTGATGAAGTTCAAGTTAACATTAGATTTATCTTTGAGGTTTATGCACCAGTTGGAAACCTCTCCAGATGATTGCCAGAGGGAGTATGTAATTTTAGCTTTTAATGTAGGAATGATTCTATCTAGGATATTTTTGCTTATAATGCCTATGTCTGATTTGGATGGGCAGATTAGTCTAATGGAGGAATTTTCATGAAAATTTATTTTGTGGTCTTTTAAAGTACATCTGGATGTAACAGGGGTGAAGATTTCAGCGTAATTCAGGATGTTAAAAGAAGTTAACAAGGATTTTGCCTCATTGTTAATGCTATTTAAAATGTTATCAGAAGACGTTTTATATGATTTGTTGAATTCTTTGTAGATTAAATCTTTGTAATCAGAATATTTCAATTTGTAGAAGTTTTTAGTTTTATCCACTGGGACTATAATGTCATGGAGTTTTAAAAAATCTTTTTAGTGAAATTGTTGATTTTTTTGATGAAAGGGTTAGGATGCTTATTGTGTTTTTTGAATTTTATGCGTCTAATTAAGTTGAATAAATCATTTTCAAAGTTATTGAGGAGATCGTTTTGCTTGGTAAAAGGAGATGTTTTAGGCCGTACCTGGATGTAGTTAGACGTCCCATTTTTTTTAGTTCCCTGGAGGAGTTCATGGGGAGTGTAAATCCTGTGTGTTCTGGAGAAGAGATGGTATTTCCGTCATTTTTCCGGTTGTTATTTTTTGAGTTTAAGTCATAATGGAAGGTCCCCCATCTTACGTTTGTAATACACTTTTTCACGGATTGTATAAGTTTGCGAATGTAGGCTTCATTTGAAGGGATGGGAATGTTTTTAGATGATAGTGGAAGAAATTCCTTGCTGAACATTTCACAAAATAGGAGAAAAAAGCTCAACTTAGGAGGAGCTTAAAGTAGGATCAAATATAAACCAAAGTAAAACTTCCAGTAGATGGAACCTATTGTGAAGAGGATTAGCTCAATATACGAGATAAAGCAATTGTAGAGATAGAAGAAAAAAGAGTGATAAATATGCGACGATTGTCCAAATTTATTTCAAATTGCTCTATCTCGTATATTGAGCTAATCCTCTTCACAATAGGTTCCATCTACTAAAAGTTTTACTTTGGTTTATATTTGATCCTATATAAATGAATATATATATATATATATATATATATATATATATATATATATATGTATGTATATATACAAAAATACTCATATATATATGTATATATATAAAAATAATCATATATATGTATATATAAATAAATAAAAATAATCATATATATATGTATATATAAATACAAATAATTATATATATATGTATATATATATATATAAATAATCATATATATATAAGTAAAAATAATCATATATATATATATATATATATAAGTAAAAATAATATATATATATATATAAGTAAAAATAATTATATATATATACATATATATAAGTAAAAATAATCATATCTATATAAGTAAAAATAATCATATATATATATATATATATATATATATATACTGGCATAAAGACTTTAATAGGGAATACTATGTGCTGTGACAGTCATGTCATAATATCGTAGTACTTTTTTATTCTTACTTTTTGCATTTTATAAATTTTAATATACATATATAAATATATATATATATATATCCATCATCATCATCTAGTCGTGGTGGTGTAATGGATACTCCTTACTATCACGCCATCTCGATCTATACTTTATCAAACCTGGTAGGTCTTCATAGGTGCATTGGGAGTCTTCTATTTGTTGGAGGTTCTATGTGGTTTACTCACTGAGCCACATCCCTTCTTTGGCATCGACAGAAGATCATCGCTGATGATTTCATCATTATCCCTCCAGCAAATGTGGTTCTTTTCTTATTGATCAGGGTTGAAATCCGAGGGAGGTGTCTATAGAGGTGCTCTCTCGTGGGGCGCTCTCTCTCCAGGTGATGTTAGGAGCAGCTCTTAGCATTCAATCAATTTTCTTACTCAATCTTTTGGTTAGAGTCCAAGTGCTACTTCCATATACGAGTACCGAGCACAATAGATATACACACATTACTAAATCCTAGTGAATGCCGTACAAAATACAGGTACCTAGATTGTCACTATACATATGGGCGCTACCACACTATCCCATGACAATTGGCAACATTGTTTGAGAATGAATAAAAGGTACCCCCCCCCCCAAAAAAAATAAAAGAACTCAGCCAATTATAAAGATGTAATGACGCATCTCAAATTTCACTTGAAATAAACAGAAAAAACATGGTTTTCTTCACATCAACTAAATGCGTCTTCAAGTAAAAGATGCTTTCGGCACTAAAATATGGAAAGTTGAATAAAACATGAATATTTTAACAGATTTTAAGCTCGTCTTTTTTTTTTACAAATTTATTTTCCAATGCCGCTAACATATCATCGTATCAATAAGTATTTGTTTTACTTATTATACATTCAAAACCTTGAAAGTAAAAGTTGTGTTCTTGCCTTATCATTGATCTTTTGTTTATGTTAAAATTTAGAAATCAATAGAGAATTGTAATTTTGAATAATTTTAAATACACTTAACACTACACAGGGAACAAGAATCCTCTCGATTATATATTCGGTCCATGTATTGAAAGTTAATACAGAAAACACAACAACAAATAGTATTTTAAATAAGTGTATACATAAATTAACAGGGCTACTCATTTTCCTAAATTGCGTATATTACATAATTAAATAAAAGTAAAAATAAATGTGCCACGTTTGCTTGCTGAGAGAGTGTAACTTGGCGGTTCACGCCGTTGGAAATGGCTGCTAACGTTTTGACACGGAACACAGCTCCGTGAGAAGCGAACGATAGGCACACCCCGTTAATAAAAGTGGTTGCTCCGTCGTCTTGCTTTACGAGCCTTAAGCGGCGTCATTAATTATCTCCTGAGAATTATTCATCTGGCTGAGCGAACTTACGGGTTTCTGAAATTGAACGTTGTCTGAAGGACAAACAATGATTTTATAAAAATAAAACTAATTACATTTCAGCTTCTGAAGAAAAACATGAAACCTTGACAGTCAAGTTAGTAAGCGTCACGACCCGCCATGGACGAAATCAACATCCAAACTGTTAAAATCTCCCTCACTCCGATAAAATTGAGAGAGAGAGAGAGGGAGAAAGAGAGAGAGAAAACAAGTATACAAGAAAAAATAAAAAAACAAAATAGACTCATTGCTTCTCTCAATTCAACAGTCCCAATTATCAGGTTCACCTTGTGAGATTTTTGACGTGTCCAAATACTGAGAGCCATCGATTTCATAAATATCTATGAAATTTGAGTCGGCTCAAATTTGATTGAAGCCACTTTTGTGACATTTTGCGAGCGAAAACACAATTGTGGATATTTATGTATTTCCTTGCGAGAGCAATCAAAGCCTGGTAAAATGGCTTTTAAATGTAGTGAACTCCGAGCTCCAACAAAAGGGTCACTATCCTGGTTACATAAACAACCTGCTTAATACTTCAGAATCTATTAAATAAGGATCAATAATTTTATTATTTGAATTATTCGGGCAAGTTCTATCATTTTGGATGTTATTCCCAGAACGTTTCAGCTGATAATTCAGACTTTTTTTAGAAGTTGTTTTTTTAAATAACACTCATAAGTAAATTCCTATTTTATGTGCAGAATGTTGGACACGTCTCGTAGCTTTCTCAATAACGCGTTTAGGAAAATTCTACATGTGTATAACCTTTTATTTTTTATGTTTCGAAATTTTTCGATAAGGATTGATAATTTGTATTATTTGGATTATTCGGACTTCTGTTCTCATCTTGGATGTTATTCTTCCAACGTTTCAGCCGATGTAACATCCCATCGTCTTGAGACGCGTCTTGTTGAGCTCTGGAATCTTCATTTAGAATTCGAAAATGTGTACGGAGTTTCGAACAGAACTGTTTAGTTAATCCATCGCGGTAGCTTGCGCTCGTTCTGTCCGGCATTTCCGGGTAGACATCTTAAGTAATTCGTAATTGTATTCTAATATCGCCAGCAGTGAGGATTGAACTCCAACCTTCAGAAGACTGTCACTTAGAACTGATTATACTCAGCATATATGTCTATTGCGCCACGACATTAAGATTTGCAAGAGTTTACATCGGCTGAAACGTTGCGCATATAGCATTCACGAAGAGAGCAGTAATCCAAATAATACAAACCTTCGTAATACTGCAATTGGAAATGTCTACGGCCATGTTGGAACACAATCGGAGAAAAACATTATGTTGAGGTTTGAACTCATAACCTCTGTTTTAAAGTACGACGGTTTGGATTTTGTTTGGTTTGCGACATATCAACTATCTGTGGGTTATTTATTGCAGAATAAAGTTGTCAAATTATATAGTTAGGATAATTGATATTCACAAAATCCGTTGCTCTCAAAATACGTTGCTGTCAAAATATGTTCCTCGCTTAAAACGTTACTCTTTGGTATTGGTAATCTTCTTTGTTCTCAATAAGATGGACCCTCAGTTACCGCCTTCTAGTATCTGGGAAGAAACTAAATAGGAGAAATAAGGTTTTGATATTTTAAATAATCAGATTGAATAATACGGTTAGGGGTGAACTGCTGTCTAGACGAAGTAAGGACCAAAATGAAAGTATAGCTCAGTCACCAAGATCCCGGCCTAAAGCATCACGGGTCACAACCTAAGGCCTGTTTTCCGGGGGTGGGGGCTTACACATCGGCATATGGTGCAGTCGGCGAATGTATGGCCCCGTCGAGATGGTTCGGAAGTACGTCAATCTAACCGATTGACCCACGGAGTTGCAAGATGTGTGTAAATCCAATGTATCATGATATGAAAGATGTATTGAATAGAACGGGTTAGGGTTTGTTTTATGAACATTCTAAAGTTAACCCATGTAGTCTTTACGTTTATTAAAATATAATTTATCATGTTTTGTTAATTTTATTGTCAGTATTCTTAAATGTGTATATCTACTCATCTATCAGCATTGTTTGCACATTAAAATCAGTCAATTGAACTGGTTATAACGATTCAAATGGTGCATACATTTTCAAAGACGCCTAGTATTTATACAATATCTCTTTGTGAACTTGTGCTTCTGTACTAAGTGTCTGTGTGTCTTGACCATATATAACATCTGTTTTGCTCTTTCACACTCGAGTATTATCTGAAAATGTTTTCTTAAAAGTGCTTCCCTAAACTTGGCTCCCCCAAAATATTTCACCCAAAAACAAGAATCCTTAAACAAGTCCTCCAAATAAGTACTGGATATAGTCAAGTAGAAATTAAAGATCAAATCTATTGAAATTAGATCGAATTACATTGATTGGTATGGATTAGTATGTTGCTAAGTTTACGTTATTTGACCAACACAAGTCTGTTCAAGGTACACCAGTATATTTCGGTTCTTGGCCTTTTGGCTAAGATCAAAGTGTAGTATATGTTCCGATGGATACTGCACCCCATAGACTGGTATTGTATTGGCCTTCGGGGCTTGATTTACGCCTGTCTATGGGTCTGTCTTGTGAAGTTCTAGGAAGTCCACCCTCCCAGGCTTCGCCTCCCCTCTTTGGGGAGGAGTAAGTTTATTACTTACTGCCTGAGGCGCCCTTACCGGGGAATGCCGATGGGGCTGCCCAGGCAATTTTTAAACCCCACTTTCTCGACCCGACCTTGGGTCACATCTTACTTGTGGGAGTAAGATAAAAACTGGCCTTGTGCCTAACTCCTGGAGAGGAGTAAATCAATACACCAGTATATTTCGGGATCAATTGGTTTATGTTTGAATTTGTTTAGATATATTATTGAACAATAATTAATGTATGTTTTATTTTACACCTAAAAACAAGTGTCGAACATTTCTTTGAATACATTGCACTCTGAAAGAAACAATTAGTTAACTAACCAACTTATGATTAAATATTGAGGTAAGGGAAGAAGAAAAAACATTGTAATCTGATAATCGGTAAGTTTGCTTATATGTTCTTTTGTAGATTAGTGGCTCTTCAAGGACATATGTAGAGTGATGAGGTGGTGTGAGTTAAATGTCGAGATGGGAAATAGCCATTTGGTTGAGCCAGCTGTGTCTTTATTTACCTGACTGACTGACTGATTTGAAATGAAAATGTAAAGGGTCACAAGTTCCAAATAAAATAGCAACATTTTTTTTACAATTAAATGAAGTCTATTTAACAGAATATAAATGCAAGAATGTAAGGCAACAAGGCAAATTGGTTCGGCAGGCACGTATTAGAGTAGAAATGTAAATGAGTTCAAGTTGGTAACCTGCTTTTGGGGCCCAGCTCCCATCTAAAAAAAGATATAGAATTAGAAAGCTGACTCTTGTGATGGCTACATTATATTGAACGCGAACTGGTTTAAACAGAAACTGAAAGCTAAGCATGCACAAAGATGGGAGGAAACCATTTTGTTGAGTCGGCCATGTCTGTATTCATCTGACTTGAAAAGTACGATATAAAAAATACCAACATCTTTTGAACCCATTATTTCGTTTGTTTTTACTATATGACATTTCTCTCATTCTATACACACGTATATGCATTGAAACTGTTTTCCTAAAGTTTAGTTGTTTTGTATTACGGTGTATAAACACTGTTCGGGTTATTTAATGCCGAATCAGGTAATTCCGGTAAAAGTTTTTACGCTTCAAGTACTTAATATCTTAAAATATTTATTCATGGTGCTTGGTTTGGTGGTTCTGTTTTACGGCATATCAACACTTTTCGGGTTATTTAATGCCGAATCAGGTAATTTCGGTAAAAAATGTTATACTACAAGTACTTTATATTTTCAAATATTTATTCATGGTGCTTGGTTTGGTGGTTTTGTTTTACGGCATATCAACACTTTTCGTGTTATTTAATGCCGAATCAGGTAATTTCGGTAAAAAATGTTATACTACAAGTACTTTATATTTTCAAATATTTATACATGGTGTTTGGTTTGGTGGTTTTGTTTTACAGCATATCAACACTTTTCGGGCTATTTAATGCCGAATCAGGTCATTTCGGTAAAAGTATTTACGCTTCAAGTACAATATATCTTAAAATACTAAATCATCGTATTTGGTTTGGTGATTTTGTTTTACGGCATATCAACACTTTTGGGGTTACTTAATGCTGAATCCGGTCACTTTGTTAAAAGTATTTATGCTGTAAGTACTTTATATCTTCAAATATGTATTCATGTTTCTTGGTTAAGTTTTGTGGAAGAAACCAAGTTTTTGTTTTTTAGCTTCGCAGAGCATAATTGCGTTTTGCAACGGGAAAGGCAAAACAATAACAACAATAACAACAATGTTTGGTGCGTTTTAAGTCAAAACGCCGGTATCTTCAGACAGCCTGACTTTGCTTTCCTAAAAATGTCATCCTAAAACGGGCTTGTTCTAAAAGACCTACTCCTATAAACTGGAACCTTAAAAAAGTGTCCCTCCAAAGTGTATCACAGTTTTAAGCAATGGCAGAGCCATTTTAAGAAGAACCAAATATCTACCATATCGAAGTCAATTAATACTACTGATCTTTCTTGTTTTTTCTCTTATTTTTCTGACATGTTTCCCAACAGCGATCTCGATTTAGACGGTAACGCATGTGGCTGTTAAAAATAGATTATGCTGAACGGATTGCAAATAAGTATTTAAACACATTCGAATATAAACAAGCTATTTATGACTATCGATTAAGACGTTGTTTACCCACTGGCTGCAGTTTAGTCTTTTCGATCGAGAGGAGTTTTTTTTTGTCATCTACGTGTAAACTGATATAATATTGGCATTCGAGAATAAACCTATTTCAATCACAACATAAACTCCAGCATTCTCGGCCGGCGCCATTTCAACTCTCACAGAAGCATACGTTGTTGCGCGGATACCATCGTATTTAGAGGTTCTGTCACTTGCAATACTATTCCTAATCACGGTCATACTCCACAAAATCACTGTGATACTCAATTTTCGCGTGATGGCTCCTGAAAATCTACACGTAAAAAAAAAAAAAAATGAATTTTTAATTTAAATAGCACGATTGTAGATTTTCAAAATACTTCACTTTAATACATTCTAATCCGTGCTTCAAAGATGTTGTCAATTTCCTTACTTAAAAAGTGCCAATCTGCGCATAACATAGCCAGGACTACTCTTATCCTAACGTCTTAAGAACGTGACGTCTCTTTTTGCTCATATCGTGATTCGACCCCTCGGGGTTAATACCATCAAAATGAGGAGGAAGAAAAGAATAAAAACTATAAGACAGTCTCGCCTGACAAAGTTGTTCTACAACGAAAGCTTGCAAAAAAGTTAAATAAATGAATTTTTCATTTAAATTGCACGATTGTTGAATTTCAAAATATTTCACTTTAATACATTCACATCCGTGCTTCAAAGATGTTGTCAATTCCTTACACACATACACACATATATATATATATATATATATATATATATATATATATATATATATATATATATATATATATATATATATATTAAGTTTTACGTAAATAAAATAAATTTATGGATATTTGTTTCTGGCTATCAGCCGTCATCGGCATAGCTAACGTAGACAAGGATCGAACCCTCGATTACACTGTCTGTAGTATGGAGTTTTACCTCCGGACGATAACGTGTTGTCCGGGATATGTACAATTTTTATCGCCTAAATATATTAACTTACGTTGTTTGTTATTTACTGGCGATGGAAACAGCGTTGTTTTTTTTTTGTATTTGGGTAAAAGTCCAGACTACAGAAAATATAATTCTCTTAATAAAATTAATACACCCAGCCTGTAAAGTAATAGCAGTCGACCACCTCAGAATTGAACCCACTCGCCGGTCTACAGATTAATTCCACTACACACAATCACCCCTTGATACAAATACGCCATAGAAACAAATAAACATGCAATTTCCGTGGTCAGTAATCAAGTTATATTAAAATAATACTAAGTCACACTTAAGACAAATACATTCATAGACAGTCCGTGTTAACTCGGTACTTTACCCCCAAAAGAGACACGTGAGAGAATTCACCAGACGATGAAAGCCGTGATCTTCCATTTTTCGAACTGTTTTCATTTCGTGAGTCACCGAAGATTAGAAATGGGTGACAAGGGCCTTTTCGAAACTGTAAATATCTTGCCATATCAATGAAACTATGGTACGTTTCATTAAATATGAAATGTATAGTTTTAAATAAAAAATTATATATATTATATATATATATATATATATATATATATATAGAGAGAGAGAGAGAGAGAGAGAGAAAGAGAGAGCGATGTCAATGTTAGTGTCATAGAAATCAGTATATTAAGTGTCAAATAAGTGTCAAATAAGTGTTAAATAAGTGTCAATAAGGATTACATCTTTCCCATAATCTAAAAACACCATAGTAATGTTCCTTTGATTCAATCTGGGATCACTAGGAACAATTATCTACAAAAAAACTGAAATATATTAGAACGTTCAGACACGAAATTAATTTTAAATAAATTTTCTTCGTTCTATGAAACAAAAATAAAATTAAACAAAGAATATCTCACTGAATTGTGTATCAAAGAAATTTTAACATTTAAATAATAAGTTTTATTTCTAGTTTTTAAGATTTGAAATAATAAAAACAAAACGAATTCATTTTTAATTGCTAAAACCATTTGCTGTTTTGCAGCTGTCTGTATCTTACAGACAGCTGCAAAACAGCAAATGTCAATGAGTAGGTTTTTTAGAAAACACAACCGCGCTAACAGTTGTATTTATTAATTTACATAATACTGTAAATGTTATTTTTAACTTTTCGTTCTAGACAAAAGTTGTAAATATGGATGTATTTGAAATTATTTTATGCTAGCAATCTACCTCCACCAGGATAACGCGAGGTGAATACCGGTAGTAATCGATATGTTCTCTATCTCTCAAACACTAAACTGATCTGATGTTGAATAGCCCAGTCATTTCATCCCGCCGCCTCCATAAGACATACATCTAAGTATATCAGTTTATCTGATCGCAACATTTCAGTACAAATCTATTTTAATCACAGCATAAAATTCGACATTCACAATCAGCGCCATTGTAACCTTCACATAACCACCCAGCCGCTCTTTAGGGTGGCTATTTCATACCAAAATCAAAAAGACAGAGTCGTGGGCATGCTAGACCTTGTTGTCTGTCCATCTGAGGTATGGTCCTGTGCAGTTCGAGGAGGTATATCTACCCAGGCTTTACCTCCTCGCACTTTGAGACGGGGGTTTGTTTATTGCTAATCGCCTCAGGTGCCCCTACCGGAGTATGCCGACGGGTTTGCCCAGGCAATTTGTGTTTGCTTTTCAAATCCCACTTTCCAGAACGTATGTCTCATCTTCTCCGCCGTGCGAAGGAGGTGAATAAAACCCTTGAAAGGACCATACGTTCTAGCGCTATTACAATCGTACAACCATTTGCTTTCCGTCATGAGTAGCACTCCTGAACATTGTGATAGTAGTTTCCGAAAATCGACATCAATTTCAGTTTTCATAATTACGGATGTAAAAATAACCGATATTCTCTTCATCCATCGTGCATACTAACCTAGAATTTTGTAGAAAAGACTGATCAAATAATATCCCGGCCACTCAAATAAAAAAAATACTCACGTCACCTTCCCCAAATAAAAATACCCACGACTTTCACCCCAAATACCCCTACAACTCCCCCTAAAAAATACCCCCGCCACTTAATGAAAATACTCTCGCCACTAAAATCTAACATACCCCGACCACTACAACAAAATAAATAATTCATACCCCGGCCACTAAAAAATAAATAAACATACCCTTCCCACTAAAAAAAAAAAAATAAACATAACCTGGCCACTAAAAAAAAATAAACATACCCCGGCCACTAAAAATAACAAAAAAAGCATACCCCGGCCACTAAAAAAAATAAACATACCCAGGCCACTAAAAAATAAATAAACATACCCCGGCCACTAAAATAAAAAATAAAACATACCCTGGCCTCTAAAAAAAAACACACAGACAAAATGTGGTTTGTGGAAAAAATGTGTCATTACATATGACATCATTTTATGGGATTGAGTATTTGCATAAAAGATCGTTTCCCTTATATTTCTGCAACAACTTCAAAGAGTTCTCCACCCGTCAGCAAAAATAAAATAATTGAACATTTGTGTTTGCTGTCGGCCACATATACTTTCAAACTACTCGACATAATTGGATCGCATTTGACATAAAGCATCCTAAAATAGTGCTACTGATATCATACACAAAATCTCTTATTGGCTTCAAAACTATTTGACACAATAAATAAGCCTTGATATGCCGGGTGCATCATACAGCATGATCCAAACAATCCCAGTAATGACATCATTAATAAAATGTACAACACGGTTTCTAATCCAACAAAAGTCGTACAAATAAACTGTAGTCTCTGCATGACGTCCATCAAATTACAGTCATGGATGTCATGCAGTTTTGTTTTATCACCGTTCGATCATATGCGGGAACACCTTGCTGATCGTCTCATCAGAGAAAGCTGTGATCCTGAATGAGTTTCACACCACTCAGCGAACTTTAAATACCTTAGATTTTTATCTGTTGGGTAGATAATGTACAGAGTGTCCCAGACGTCGCGCACCATACATTAATCTTCATGAAGTGGCCACCCTGATGACCAAATCTGTCCCCGTTGAATTTTTTTTTGAGGAGCATCTCAAATCTGTTGTGTACTAGAATCATTTATCTGTCAACAAAACATTGTGTATTGTTATGCAAACCTGGATGATGCGTAACTTCTGGGACACCTTGTATATCAAGTGTAAATAAGAATATAGATACTGAAGAAAAGGTATATATAGGAGCAACAGAAAATCACTTAGAGAGGAGATATGGTTATCCCGATGACATTCGAAAATGAACAAAATACAAAAATGGTGCTACGTATCTGAATACATCTTACTAATATAAATTAAGAACTCTTTAAATTCGCTGCAGTATAAATAGTACACACTTTGGATTATATTCAGAAGTAAATATTTTAAAAAAATATTTAAAAAAAAGAATCTAGTCAAATGCAGAAATATAAATATTTGCTTTGTTATTAAAGTCTTGATTTTAAACTAATAAGAACAATTCTTAGACTATACCTAAACTGAGGAGAGCCACCAGAAACAAATCAGGAAAGTGCCATGAGAGAGCCACCATAGACAAATCAGGAAAGTAGCATGAGAGAGCCACCAGAAACAAATCACGAAAGTGCCATGAGAGAGCCACCATAGACAAATCAGGAAAGTAGCATGAGAGAGCCACCAGAAACAAATCAGGAAAGTGCCATGAGAGAGCCACCATAGACAAATCAGGAAAGTAGCATGAGAGAGCCACCAGAAACAAATCACGAAAGTGCCATGAGAGAGCCACCATAGACAAATCAGGAAAGTAGTATGAGAGAGCCACCAGAAACAAATCAGGAAAGTGCCATGAGAGAGCCACCATAGACAAATCAGGAAAGTAGCATGAGAGAGCCACCAGAAACAAATCAGGAAAGTGCCATGAGAGAGCCACCATAGACAAATCAGGAAAGTAGCATGAGAGAGCCACCAGAAACAAATCAGGAAAGTGCCATGAGAGAGCCACCATAGACAAATCAGGAAAGTAGCATGAGAGAGCCACCAGAAACAAATCAGGAAAGTGCCATGAGAGAGCCACCATAGACAAATCAGGAAAGTAGCATGAGAGAGCCACCAGAAACAAATCAGGAAAGTGCCATGAGAGAGCCACCATAGACAAATCAGGAAAGTAGCATGAGAGAGCCACCAGAAACAAATCAGGAAAGTGCCATGAGAGAGCCACCATAGACAAATCAGGAAAGTAGCATGAGAGAGCCACCAGAAACAAATCAGAAAAGTGCCATGAGAGAGCCACCATAGACAAATCAGGAAAGTAGCATGAGAGAGCCACCATAGACAAATCAGAAAAGTGCCATGACCGGAGTGCCAGAGTTATTGACAATTTTGCATGTCATATCCAGTTATTTTTTTTTTTATTATTATTGAACACCAATAAAACAGACTGTTGGACATTCATGACTGAAACTTGGTGGACAAGTAAAGCATAGACTGACATTTATTGTACCAAATATGGTTTGATTGCAGAAATAGTTGTGAATTTTATTAAAGATTCCATGAGTGACATTTGTATTTTTGGTACTTATGGGTCCACAAATATCGTGCACATTACACAAAATTTTGATATTGTTAAATATCTAGCTCAGATATACCGAAATTAGGCACATGGAGAGAGAAAAATTCCTTGAGAATGTCTTACAAGGAGGAACCAAAGATTGGAGCTCAGTCGAGCATATCCCATGGGAATAACGATAGAGCAGAGAGAGACTAGCATCTCTTGAAGTAGATATAAAATCAACAGCGCAAAAGAAAACAGTCGAAATCTAAAATAGCGTGGAGTATTTCTTCAATCTCCGCAGATTGCCCGTCGTCTTCGTCGACAGAAACAGCTGTTGGTCTCTGACTAATATATAGTTAGCTCATTGGATAGTAACGTCGTGTAAAAATGGTCGAAGTAGTGATCTAGTCATAGCCGTGGTACTTATTTACATGCTTCTCTACGACGGAAAAGTTATAAAAAACTGTTTTTAATGTCGGAAAACACAGCTCCATAAAAAAGAGCACTCTAGATTGGGACAAAAGTAAAACTTTTCTCAGTCTAAATTGATTTGTCTTTCACTGATAACGGACAGAAAAATATGAAGTATAATATAAGAAGAGATCTACACTCTACTCTTAGCAATAAAAATGCCAGGGTCATCTCAATAGTGTGTTAACAGCAAGAAACAGTGTTTCGCTTTCTTATTCTTTTGATGTGATGATAAAGGAGTATTCCTCTCTTAATTAAATGTAAGCGACAACAATATTATGTCTGCATAATGTGTGTTTTACAGCACTTTAAATTTACATACACCAATCCCCTCTGCTCGGGGTGGAACGAAGATAGAACTTCGAAGAAAGCGACCGACTCCTCTCAGTTCACCGGTCAACGAGGCAGAAGTGTCTCTTGATTCGTCTCATTTCAGACGTCCTGTTAGTGACGTCTCTAGTTTTTCACTTCAATAAAGAATTTTCTATTCTTCTACTAAATTAAACCTCATGTGGAAAACACCGTTTTTATACGATTTTTACACTCGTGCATCTAAAATATTGCTATGAAAACGCAGAGAAAAACTAAGAAGATGAGGGGTTATTTCTGGTTACCTTCTTAAAGAAATCGAAAGAACTTTTATATGTGTGATTGGAAATTTTGTCAAAATCTATTAAAATGTATATACTTGAATGAAATGGTTTCTTACAAAGACAATACATAAGATAGACAGGTTACTTTCGTACGTGTGGGGAGAGAAAGAGGGAGAGAAAGAGGAATAGAAAAAGGGAGAGAAAGCGGGAGAGAGAAAGCGGGAGAGAGAAAGCGGGAGAGAGAAAGCGGGAGAGAGAAAGAGGGAGAGAGAAAGAGGGAGAGAGAAAGAGGGAAAGAGAAAGAGGGAGAGAAAAAGAGGGAGAGAAAAAGAGGGAGAGAGAAAGCGGGAGAGAGAAAGCGGGAGAGAGAAAGAGGGAGAGAGAAAGAGGGAGAGAGAAAGAGGGAGAGAAAGAGGAATAGAAAAAGGGAGAGAAAGCGGGAGAGAGAAAGAGGGAGAGAGAAAGGGGGAGAGAGAAAGAGCGAGAGAGAAAGAGGGAGAGAGAAAGAGGGAGAGAGAAAGAGGGAGAGAGAAAGAGGGGAGACATAAAGAGAGAAAGGAGAAGAGAAAGGAAAAGAGAAAGGAGAAGAGAAAGGAGAAGAGAAAGGAGAAGAGAGAGAGAGAGGGAGGGAAGAGAAACAGATAGATAGATAGATAGATAGATAGATAGATCTACCTATTTACATTGGTACTCTGGACAAGTCTTCATTGCTTGAAGTATTGCCAGCTAAGAGACATAAAATCGCTGTCAGGAAGTCACGTGGGTTTGTCGATTTCCGTCTACCGGTTACTTCCGACCCTCAAGGTGTACCTCAAACTTTTCCGAAATAGTACCATCCCCTTCTACATCATATTTACATATATCAGTGTGTGATATATTCTTTTGAGCACAACAGAAATACAATATGGCAGGTAAACCCCTACTACTTATACTAATGCTAATACTACAATTAACAATAGTCATGAGAATAATCGTCATGAGAATAATCGTCATGAGAATAATCGTCGTAGTAATATTAATCGTAGTAATAATAGTCGTAGTAATAATAGTCGTAGTAATAATAATCATGTAAATAATAGTCATAGGAATAATAGTCATAGAAATAATAGTCATAGGAATAATAGTCATAGGAATAATAGTCTTAGGAATAATAGTCATAGGAATGAACAATTATAAGTTTAAAACTATAAAGCAGTATATTTACAAACTTTTCATATTAATTCATTAGGATGACAGTTGGTATAAATGTATTTTAAATTCTATGTGCATAAAACATTAGGTTCTCAATTTTTTTCTATTGGCTCATCATTTATTAAGCCAATTGGCACTCGAGGACAACCACTTTTCCTAAATACTCTCATCCCAATCTGGATCTACTATTAATTCGGCTACTCGACCACACCTCGCCATTTTCACGTACCGATGTTTCCACGAACCATTCGAATGCAATCAGATGTACGGGATAAACTTTCTATTTCATTCGCACTTCGGCCAGCGAAAGGTTCAGCGGATTTTCCAAGCATCCGATTATTTATGAAAATCTAAATTTCCAAGAACCAGTCGTCAGCAGAAGAATTCTGCAGCTGTCAAAACATTCAGATTTTAATATCGGTGAAATATCGATTTTAACGTTCGGTGTTATTTTATTATTTATAGCTGCAGTTAGCCGGCGTTGTCCATGTGAAGATATATTGATGTTCAGAAAGCATAGAAATAATAATTTAAAAAAAAACGGTCTCTCCAGTAAAGATAGTTGAAAGTGTACTATAGGTTTACTTTCAGCAGCGTCGTAACCCTCGCTTCCCTTATTGTCATTTAGTATCCACATTCCATTAGCGATGTTTATGGCAAAAGGAGAAATAATTGCTGTTTTCTGGGACGGAATCTATATCTAACACTTATCGTTAGATAGTTTTTGACCTTGAAGTAGTATTTTTTTTAGCTCTTGAATTTGTCTTTTTAGCTTTGTGCCTTGTATAGAGAACTTTCCATAGAAACAATCGGGAGACATCGGCTACCTTCGGTGGCGACGTCGTCAGATCTCAACAAGGAGAATAAAGAATTTTTGTTAAATGCCTCAAAAAACAATAGATTTTTTACAGGCACACCGCCTGAGTTCTTATACAACTGAAAAAGGCTTGTTAAGCCGAATAATTTTGATTTAAATAAATGTCTTCATTTATTAAAAACAAAAGTAAAATACCCCGCATCGTATTATCTAGGTTCTGATTTTAATATTTTTTTTATTTTATTAACCGATGCTTCTAATGTAGTCCTATTGCATTTAATATTCACACACACACACACACACACACATACACACACACACACACCAGCGTTTTATACCTACACTTATCGGGACTTATAGAAAAACAGTCTCTCCAGCAGAATCGTAAGAAATCAGGTATATTCGGTGGCAACGTCGTTAGATTTCGATAATGTACAAAACATTTAAAAATGTGTGTGTACTACTGAAGAAGTTTTGTAAAGTTGAAATGTTTTTGATTTTAATAAATGTTTTCATTTATTTACAAAAAAGGTAGTCGCATAGTTTATTCTTTGGATTATTCAGACATCTGCTCTCATCTTAGATTTTATTCTCACAAGATTTCAGCCGATTAAATCCCGACCTTCCTCAGGTGTATCTTATCGAACTCGGGATTCTGTACGGAATTTCAAACGAAACCCTTTATTTAATCCACGAAGGTGGATTGTTCTCTTTCCGTCAGCCATTACCGAGTAGACGTCTTTAGTAATTTACAATTGTATTTTTTGTATTACCCGCACTGAGGATTGAACTTAAGATATCTGCCCGGTCATGGATGACGGAACGAGAGCAATCTACCTGCATCTGATTATTAATACAGAGATGCATCCGTTGACTAAAAATAACCAATATGCAACTGCCAAAATTGAATGAAGCGTTGTTAAAAGAAGTTGCGTAGGCGACTTGCCGTGTAGGTATCGTTATTATACAATAACGGTTAATTTTCATTGATTCTGCATAAAAATAATAACACCGACTCGAAAAATATCTTTAAACGAACATCTACGCCCATGCCACGCAATAGGCGTACACTTTTAATAGACTCTATTAAGGTTATATGCAACAGGTTGCTTTCTAAACGCTAACAACGTCTGAAAAAAAAGAAGCAAAAACGTTGCCCATAACAACGAATTTGACTATCATATGCTCTGATCGTGATTACTAACTCGTACAATGAAGAGCCGGTTGAAACACGGACGTTAAGCAGTTATTTGTTACTCGTTTAATGCTGTAATTAATCTCATCAAGGAAAGTGTTATTGCATTTGTTAATGTGAGTAGGCGCGTCCCTCGAGGCGAAAATTAATGTACAGTGTGAGAGACAAACGGATCGATGAGCGATAACGAAGATAAATGGGTCCAATCATGGATGGCAAGGCACATCAATAGGCAGGGTCGGGGCTACCCAAGATGTGAAGGGATGTAATTATATGCGTGAAGCACAAATAAAAATTAGATATATTATTGGATTGATTAAGACAGGAAATAGAAATTAATCCGATCTCCCACGGATATGTATCTTGTATAAAAGCACAACTATTATTATACTAAATATGAGTAAATCAACGTTTGTTCTCTAAACGTTGATTTCCTACTTACTTTAATAACTTAAAATGCATATTAAAATATTATGTAGGATAAGGTTTAAGTTATGTTTAAAAAAAAAGGTTTTATTGTTCTAACGGTAAGTGGTAGATTGACAAATTCCAACCAAGAAAACAGCAATTCTTCCCTCTTTGTCAGAAACATAACTCATGGAATGTGAGGACTAAGACACAAAAATAAAGGATGTGAGAGTAATGAGGCTGCCGAAAGTAAACTAAAAGGTCCGCATTCTACTCTCCCTATTTTTATTAGTCGTAATTTGTAATTAACTGAACAAATCTCCATCTTAGCTCTTTGTGTAGTTCACTTGCTCCCACTCGATGTCGTGTGTTCAACTGAAAATCGATAATTAAACAAAAATACAACTAATAACTGTCACCAATCGTAACATATTTAACTTTTGACAAATCTGTATATTCTTAGCTTACTGAATCTGTGTTTTGAGTTCTTATTTTAAAATGATTTGCAATATAAAAAACAATCCAATCTCACGTGGCAGACATTGTTTTTCAAAGCCTTCTAAACTGCGATAGAAACTTTGAAAAACAAGCACTTCAAAAAGTTCCAAAACTGAAAAGCTGCGCAGATCGATAAACAATTTAATTTTCTTGCGTTTGGTAAACATTTTTTGTTGTAGATTTGTTTTGTTTACCCGTTTTTGTCTGTTAACTATACTGCACAATCATCAAACATTATAATACTCTGGAATGTGTATTGAGGTAACTGCTGTTAATCTTAAAAGTCAGCTGTTCGAATAACTTATTTGTGCTTTCGGCGTGATAATTAATTTTCTCTATGAATGAATTTTTTGTTTCATTTTACTTCAGTCGAAGTTCTCACAAATCAAGGTGGCCCCTCCCTGGGGCTAATACTTGATCTCTATATGAGATACATAGATATTCGAATATTCCATTAAAGCTCTCCTTTACCTGTCAAACGTTGAGTTAGTAAAGAACTTAAGGACATTAATTTTCCTCTCCTCAATTGACCATTAACTTATGTTATAGTATATATTTCTTCTGGTCTCTGGTCTTACTGGATTCTAGGACAAGAATTAATCTTGTCTGGTGGAGTATTCAGTTAAGTGCTGTTACTTGAGGTAACCTTACTTGCAGAAGGTGCACCATTCCTCGTATGAGCCAGTGTATAGCCGTGTTGAGGGGATCTTATTTGGGTTTTGAATACTATGTTACTTTGAATATTTGGTCAGGGTTTACTTTCAGGGTGCAGTATCCTCATGTCAGGTTGCCTTGACAATCCCTTGTACAGAAATACCGAAGACACCTGAGGATGGTGTCTAGTAGCTAGTTCAAACTCCCCAGTAGGTAGCTCAAACTCCCCAGTAGGTAGTTCAAACTCCCCAGTAGGTAGTTCAAACTCCCCAGTAGGTAGATCAAACTCCCCAGTAGGTAGTTCAAACTCCCCAGTAAGTAATACAGTTCATTATATATATCAAAGTCAAACTCTGGAAAGGATGAAGATAAGAATGTTCTTCATTATGTCTCTATAAATTCTGTTATATTCGAAAGCGGGATAAACCAGCTAGTTTAGCAGACAGGCTAAATTTGCTAGAAACGAAAATCTTCAGAGAGAACACGAATTCGTGTTCATAATAATAAAATAGACAGAAATAATGGTAATAAAACGAAGATTCAGAGTCGATTTCTCCTCGCGAATGTCTCTGCTCTTACGAAATCGTTTGATACTTCTTGGTCTTTCTGTATTATCAAATGTTTCTTGAATTCATAGAATAGATCCATTACTCTTTCCGCTCCTCGTAAAGTCGGTTCTCTCTATCGCTCCAAACACTTTCTCACACCTGAAGCTATTGTCCATCTCTATATATCTATTCCATGATAAATGCCAGTATACTGTAATCATATGCTCTTAATAGGGTTGAGATGAAAATTCATATACACTAAATGTACAAAAGCAAGGAAATTCCCAAATTTTACACTTTTATTTTCATTAAGGGCATGACTACATACCAACCATTTCATTATCACATCACTACAGTATAAATCTCTATGCATGAGTGGATGAAGTGTGTGATGAAGAAACATTCCTACCAGTAAAATACATAGCCCTGTTATGCTCGCATACCCTTAATGGCAATAAAAGTGTAAACATTTGGGAATTTCCTTGCTTTTGTACATTTAGTGTATATGGATTTTCATCTTAACCCTATTAAGGGCATATGATTTCAGTATACTGGCATTTATTATGGAATGCCATTACTTTTGTGAATACTATGCCTCAATACTATGGTCATTTTAAGTTTTTTTTTAATTTTCTGGAAAACTAAGGTATATGGTAAACTGAAATTAAAATGCCATCAACTAGACCATAGAACCTCTATCTCTATCAAAAATCAGCTGAATCCATCAAATAGTTGATGAGATACAGGGTGGCACATACGTACGTACGCACGCACGTACACACAGATAACAATTTTATGATTGAACTTTCTGGATCTCTGGGTTGCCTTGACTAATGATACTAAAATTCGACACACTTATAGAACCTATCAAATAAAAATGTTGTGCAAAGTTTTAACTAATTTGGTTTATTGGTTTTTGAGTAATGATTGAGATTTCCAGCATAGGCCATTTTTGAAGTCTATTAAGAGATAGAGCGCTCTCGCGCCTCCCTTGATTATCAAACCATATATGCAATACTGCTGTCATATGTTTGTAGGTGAATGTCTGTCTCATCTGAAGGTTCATAAACGTGTCTATTTGCCCCACCCTTTCCTTTTCTTTTACAGACATGATGTTGCTTGTCTTAGTCTTTTCTATAAATACTATTATTGCATGTGTTCTCTAGAATTAGATGATCTAGTCCCTGCTTCTTTTGTTTCAGCTCGTTTCGCTCGTTGGTCAAATGGTCTTCATCAATTCGCCGTTTTGATACCTCATTGTAATACAGCTTCCTATTCCAGTAGCTTCTTTCCAAGACCTGCAAGCTTTTAGAACCCTCATCCTGTTGACTTTGTTCTTCCTACTTATTGGTTATTTCAAGAAAAGTCCAATAGGCAACCTCTGTTTTTGCGCTAATCATATTTCGCTCTTGTTAGCTCCTTACATCACGTGGCTTCATGCCATGTCTGGAACGATTTCTATACAAAAAATAAAACTGAAATAGACAGACATAACCACATAATGTGTCATGTTTTAATATATATGATCTAATTTTACGCAAGTTGTTTCAGCTCGTGTTTTAGCAAAGTCAACTAGATTTCACAAAGTCAAAATACATTTTTACGTAATAACAGATCTCGCTTTCTCTCTCTCTATCTCTCTCTGTGTTCTCCAATCTTCTCTTCCTGCCTCCCTGTCTTTTCGTCTATCTCCTTCTCTTTTACATAGCCTCTCACCATTTCCTTTATTATTCGCCATTCATCCAACCATCTAAAATATACGGTGTGTCTGGTGAAAAGCAAGCGAGATACCTCTGTCAAACTAGGCAATCAGCAAAATCCCACCCCTTAACTTTAGAAGTCCTCAGATGTCGGAAAGCTTTTTACCATAATAGCTTATTTCATTAAACTACATTCCTTTGGATTCCCCTCCCTGCTCGTCAACTTCAAAAACATGCAGAAATGTTAATGTAACCTCTCTGTACAACTCCCCACTCTGCGTTCTCCTATAAACATAGCCCATAATTCACAGGACCTCCTTACGCTTCAGTGGCAATGGTCCTTGTTAAGGGTGAATATTAATAATCACCTGTAACATATAGATTTACTCACTTCTTTTGGCTAAGATCAAAATGTAGTATCTGTTCCGATGGATACTGCACCCCATAGACTGGTATTGTCTTGGCCTTCGGGCCTTGATTTACGCCGGTCTATAGGTCTGTCCTGTGCAGTTCTAGGAGGTCCACCCTCCCAGGCTTCGCCTCCCCTCTTTGGGAAGGAGTAAGTTTATTGCTTACTGCCTGAGGCGCACCTACCGGGGAATGCCGACGAGGCTGCCTAGGCAATTTTTAAACCCCACTTTCCCGACCCGACCGTGGGTCACATCTTAGTTGTGGGAGTACGATAAAAACTGGCCTTGTGCCTAACTCCTGGAGAGGAGTAAATCAATTCACTTTGAGTTGTCATAAGACTTATTACCAGTTACCGCCCATTAGCAAACACAGGTCGTGTTCCCTAGAGTCCGCATAACAAACCTCGCTAGATTACCAGTACTTTCCGTACTTTTGATCATTATTGCAGATCACTGAGTTCTCGCAACAGTCGTTTACTATAGAGTTCTCGTTCACTAATTCATATCTTATGAATCAAATGATTCCGTTGTTGGATTTTTATGATCCGAATACTTTCTAGAAAAACAAACCGAGTACTTATAGGAGCAACTGCGTAAAGATTTCCAACATCCCTGAGTGAAAGTTGAATTAATTAGATTCGAACTTGGAACACCCAGATCACCAATCTTCCTGTAGTGTATCTATATATCATTCGTTTCATGTACTCTTTCGATTTTTTCTTTTTGTTTTCTTTTCTCTTTGTTGAGGATGGAACATCCTACCGAATAAAGAGAGCCACGGCTATTTCAGAGACTCAAACCAAGACATCTTTTTAGAATTCTAACCGACCCTTTAAGTGCAATTTTGAGCTCTCTCTTGCACTTTGTTCACCAGTTATATTCGCCCCGTAGGATTTTTAATTCTTTTTCATCAGTCCGGTGGCTCTTATTAATACTGGAATTAGTTTTATTATCCTAGTATTCCAGCTTTTTTATGTCGTATAAAAGATCTCGGTATTTAGTATTTGTTTCGATCTCAGCTCTGTTTAGGCCAGCATCATTAGGGACACTAACTTTAACTAGGGTTGCTACTCTCTAGTTCTTGTTCCATATCACTATGTCAGGTTTGACAATTCCGTTTCTAAATATGTAGCTGTAGGGATTGCATTGTCATAGTGGATGGTGTATGACTGATTTTCAGCAGTTCGTTCTTGTATATGTTCCCAGGACTTGCTGCTACATTGGATTTTTTTGCAGATGGTCCAGTTGAGATATTTACACATTCTGAAAATATACTACGCTACCCTTAAATGAGTATGTAATACCTGGGTAGATTTTCACATGCCAACAGAAAAAAATACTACACACCCTCTGAATAGAACACTGACAGAGCGTACACAAGTCTGAAATAGTATAATAAACTGAATCCAGCATTAAAATAAAGTACAATATTTTAGCACTAATAGAAGTAATAATATAGTTTTAGATATACAGATACAAAACCTTCATTGGTAAGTGGCAGTTTCCCAGCAGAACTTTACAACTGGATGTCAGATGGTTCACACTCTACTACTGGGTAACAGAACCCGCGCTTTTTGTCGTTGTTGAGTCTACTTCTCTTAACAGCATTGGTCATCAATCCTTGACCTTGGGTAGCCATTATCATCCTCTCCCGATCATAGTGGAGCGACCCTCTTTCAGCCAGTCTACAGCGGCTTATTTATCTATCGATTTTGGGGATAATTTATCCAGAAAATATTTGGCACTCTTGTTGGTTGGCCCATTCGTCTAGTTTACTGCAAGGCAAAGTCTTGGTACATTTCTAGCGCAACTTTTAGGCTATTTCCGTGCCAGGAATGTTTGATGTTTCTTTCTTATTTGTTAGACAGTCTTCTCCTAAATGTTGGCCAGTTTTGTGATGTAGGTTGCTCTACTGATTCTTTTTTCTTTATGTTGATGTACCATCATAATGTTTGGTTACTTGAAGATATAGGCCAGTTCTCACAAAAAATGCCTCGACGGTGTTCAATTTCTAAGGCACACACCTCCTGCTTCTCTGGACAGATACAGTCTTGCTAGACATTGGTTTCTGTACATTACTCTGTACAGTGTCAACATTATTTTCGTTTTAGTCTCTAGCCTTTTAATGTCCTTCTGTGGCCAATCAATGCAAAAGCTGAATGTTCTCACTGGTATGGCAACTTAGTTAATTGCAGTTACTTCGTTTTTGTTTGTAAGCTGTGTTTTGAAAGTTTTTCTTACACGGCTTACATATTCTCTGTCAAATTTTCACTCATCTTGGCATGTTGAATTGATTCGTTTTCTTCTATGCTAAGGTAATTGTATTTTTCCTTCTCTTCTAGGTCTTCTATGGTAGTCTCTTCATCAAGCTGAATATTTTCCGTTTAAATCTACTTACCAGCTCTGAGGGAGTACTTATCTTTTTTTTCATTTTTCTTATCTTTTTGTTTGTGCTGGGGATATGGCATCGTACTGGATACCAGGCATACACCCGATATTTCAGACACTGTTACTGAGATATCTTTTTTTTAAGATTCTAAGCGTCCTCTTAGGGGCAATTGTTTTATCTCTCTTGCACTTGGTTCACCCGGTAAAATCGGCAGGTAGTATTTGAATTTTTTTATTTTTATGAGTCTTGTTGCTCTTATAATTACTGGAATTATTATGAATCTTCGAATGTCTTGTCAGGCCTCTTTGAGATTTGAAGATTAAATCATCAATTTCTTATAGACTGGCGCTAACATCTTGCTTCTCTAGGCAGATACAGCTATAGTAGACACTGGTGGCTGTATATTACGTTGTACAGTGTCAATAAAGTGTGCCGATCCTCTTTTGAGCCAGTCTGTATTTCTACTCATTTTTACAGTGTTATTGTTTATAGTTAACCAGTATGGTTGTTCGGCGTTATCTGATTATGTAAGTTGGTTTCCGCTCTCAACGGTTTCCCTTAATATTTCAGTTATTTTCATTAATATCATGCTTTAATTCCGATTTCTCAGTTTTTTTCCTAGTTTTTTCATAACCGTTCCCTATTGTCATTATTATTAGTTTATACCTGCTCTTAGTTTTACGAACTCGGGAATCTTGCTGTCGAACTTGGTACGACATTTCGAAAAAGAAAAATTATTTAATTCACAGGGTGACAATCTTCTGGAAGTTGAAGGTTCAATCCTCAGTGTGGGCGATACTAAGAATACAATTGCGAATTATTTAAGACTTCTGCCGCCCGGTGATGGCTGACGGAACGAGAGCAAGCTACCCCCGTGGATTAAATAAAGGTTTCCGTTCGAAATTCCGTACAGATTCGAGAATTCGACAAGATACATCTGAAGAAGGTCAGAGGTTACATCGGCCGAAACGTTGTGAGAATTTAAAAAAATAATATTTATGTAATGTTATTCATGTTGTGTTATTTTTTTAAAGTTCATATAACACACATCCAATTAAAAATACTTTAGACTTACGTGAGATTCGCACTCCGGAATTGATATCGTAAAAGCTACAGTTGTTGTAATGTGTTCTCTGTCTATTACTTTTTGTCAACCAATCATATTCTTCTTTTTGATTACGAACAAACTCTAAAAACACCTGGACTTTATAATATTATATAGAGTATTATTATTATTATTATTATTATTATTATTATTATTATTATTATTAATAATACTAGTAGTAGTAGTAGTTTTATGTATATACTACACCCTCGAAAACAAAGGAGAATATAATCCTTGGGAGGAATATATGCTCACAGAACAGCGATTACACAACCTCGTCCAAGAAAAAGGAAAAGGAGGTACGTAAGAGGATAGTATCATGAGTAAAAAACATATACTACGCTACGATCCAAAGGAGGTGGTAATACCTCGGAAGATGGTATCATGGCAACAGAAAATATACTATACATCCTATGAATAAGCATTAAAACTGAATTTAGCCTTAAAACAAAGCACAATATTAGATCAATTATAGAAACGATATTATTTAAGCTCATGAAAAGTTGATACCAAGTCGTCATGAATAATTACGTCGTAGTGATTTCGGCTCTCAGTAATATAAGTAGTTTCGGCTTCAGACAGTACTAAACTTACTCATCATACAGGGTGACCCCCAAAAAACGGGCCCCAAATCTAATTAGGCCCCGTTTCTTTGTGTTTCGTCCGAATGAAATGAATTTTGGGGCATAACTAGTTTATTATATTCACAACATCATATCAAAACACTAGGGTATTTGGCCTTTTTTCTCCGTTCTACAGCATGTGTTCTAGATGGACTCCTTTTAGCTCCATGCATTTCTTGAGGCGCAGAACGAAGTTGTCCATGACGTTCTTACAGACTGAATTGGGAATAGCTCTCATCTCCTCCCTGATGGCTTCCTTGAGTTCCGTGATGGTTCTGGGTTTCCTTGCGTACATTCTGTCCTTAAGATAGCCACAAAGGAAAAAAGTCTGGGGGCTTAGGTCCGGGCTATGGGGTGGCCACTCAAAATTAGTCTTGAGACTGATCACTCGGCCTCCGAAGTTCTCTTTCAGCCAATCTCAGGACAGGTTTGAGGTGTGAGAACTTGCTCCGTCTTGCTGGAACCAGAACTTGCTCATGAGCGACAGGTAAGGGGTCTGGAGCACACTCTTGAAGGTTTTGAGGACCTCCACATACCGCTCCTTGGTGACTGTCACTGATGCGCCAGATTCTTCGATGAAGATTAGTCCGATGATGCCTCTGACCGAGATTGCAGCCCACACCGTGCAATTAGGAGTAGGAGAGTGCAGGGGCTTGGTGGCTACTTCATTGGGTCTGGAGGACCCTCAGAAGACATTTGTCTTGGAGTTCGCCTTTCCGTCAAGATGGAAGTGGGTTTCATCTGAGGTCCAAAGGAGGTTAAGGAAACTTGGTGTCTCCTCGATCTTATCGAGCATCTTGACTGCCACAGCGCTCCTCTGCTTCTTGTATGAGGCTGTAAGGGTCTGCAGCGTCTGTATTCTGTATGGGTAAGCCCTGATATTGTTCACCAGCACTCTCCTGCAAGTCTCACGGGAGATACCGAAGTACTGACTTCGCTTACTCACAGAGCGTTTCAGACTCTCCTGGAGAGACTCTCTCACACTTTCGACCAGCTCGGCTGTCCGCTTCCTGGGACGTGCCGAGTGGCTTGGACGGTTCTTACTAGCAGTGTTGAAGTTCTCCACGGTCCCACACTTCTCGAAGTGGTCCACCCAGTTCTGAATTCTGCTTTTGGGTGGAGTCTTTTCACATCCGAACAGATGCATGAAACTGTCCTGGGTTTTCTTAAACGAGACTGTCTTGTAGTAAAATTTAATACAGTGTATTCTTTGCCCCAGCTCCCACTGAGGTTTTGGTGTACTCACGGTCATTGATTCTGCCATGTCCTGTAAAATAAGGGCAATCGGTGAATAAATAAAGGAGATATCACATAAAGTGTACACGGGGCCCGTTTTTTTTTTAGTCACCCTGTATAAGGGCATTCTCTCTGTATCTGTGTGTGTCTGTCAGTCAAAATATTTTTTAAGAAATATCTTAGCTTTTTAAAAAATGAAAAATATTGCATTAATACTAAATAAATCACAAATAAAGTGGATGCCATGACTGGAAATCGAAACCAAAACCCTCAGATCTTCAGTCTGATGTTCAACGAACTGAACTATTTTGATTTTCTTATGAATAACAAAATAATTATAGCTTTGACGTGATGCCATACATTTATGAATTACGTCATTTTTCGAAACATCAAATTCAAACATAAGCGATGATAAAAAAATTAATGAATGAATGGTTAAAAATTACGAATTCTTTTTAATAGTTCAAAACAATTTTCTTCTAATGACGTACTGACGTTAAAAACTATTTAAAATATATACTATAACTTAGTTCATATATACATATATGCGTGATTTAAGTTCAATTTAAAAAGAGACATTTGCACTGTTAGTCCACATAACATCGGACGTCACTTCTAGAAGACCAGGTAGGATTATTACGAAAAAAAGGTTAATACGTTGTATGTATCTAAAGCTCGGTCGGGGCTTGTTATATCAAGCGAAATATTAGATAAAAAAGTCAAGATGAAAAAGAAAAAAAAAGTTTATTTAGAGTTTAATAAAACTATCTGCATCTAACATGGTTTTTTGATCGCATTTTGCTTCTTTCTTTATGTTTATATATATATATATATATATATATATATATATATATATATATATATATATAATACTGGAGAAACTATTAAAAATATATTCTTATTTTGTTCGTATATCTATATCTATCTATATATAATACTGGACAAACTATTACAAATATATTCTTATTTAGTTCGTATATCTATCTATCTATATATATATATATATCTATATCTATATATATATAATACTGGACAAACTATTAAAAATATATTCTTATTTAGTTCGTATATCTATATATAATACTGGACAAACTATTAAAAATATATTCTTATTTAGTTCGTATATCTATCTATCTATATATCTATATATATATATATATATATATATATATATATATATATATATATATATAATACTGGACAAACTATTAAAAATATATTCTTATTTAGTTCGTATATCTATATATAATACTGGACAAACTATTAAAAATATATTCTTATTTAGTTCGTATATCTATCTATCTATCTATATATCTATATATATCTATATATATATATATATATATATATAATACTGGACAAACTATTAAAAATATATTCTTATTTAGTTCGTATATCTATATATAATACTGGACAAACTATTAAAAATATATTCTTATTTAGTTCTTATCTCTCTCTCTCTCATATATATATATATATATATATATATATATATATATATATATATATATATATTACTACTGGACAAACTGTCTAAGCCTGGAGAGTCTCGTATAAATTAGTAATAAAACTATTAGTATAGTTTCGACTTCAGACAGATACCAAATCTCTATTAGTCATAGAAGCACAATAGTACAATTAATTGAAGTAATAGTATAGTTTTAGCTTCAGACATACATCAAATCTCTATTAGTAATAGAACTACGATAGTACAATTTATAGAATTAATCGTATAGTTTCAGCTTCACAAACACACCGAATCTCCATTAGTAATAAAACTACAATAGTACAATTTATAGAAGTAATAGTATAGTTTCAGCTTCATGCGGACATATACATAATCTCCATTATTAATAGATTATTATTTTTGCCATTATTATAACCGTAAGACTTTTTAATGAATAAAAGGAAATGGAATACATTATCATGATATACATCAAACAAAGAGAGAAAATTACACGAGGTGTTTTATTAAATTAACTCTAATCTCTGTTCATTTGTCAGGTCTTCCCGTGGTTGGTTGTCGATGCGATAACGGGCACTTATACACGGAGAAAGAAGTACAAATGTTACTACGTCCATTCAAATTGCGCGATTAGCGATGAAAATTATATTTCAAATTTGAGATTGACATACCGACGAATACGCTATTTCAAAATTAGCGTGACAGACTGACAACAATTTTATTTCAATCTTAACTGTTTCTGGTCGACGAAAACGCAAGAGACAGGCAAAAATGACATTGCAAAGAAAAGCTCGACAGAATGACAAATATGCTATTTCAAACTTAACTATGACAGATCAACGAAAATGCTATTTAAAATTTAATCCGACATATAAACGAAAATGCTATTTTAAATTTAATCCGACAGATCAACGAAAATGCTATTTAAAATTTAATCCGACAGAAAAACGAAAATGCTATTTAAAATTTAACCCGACAGACAAAAATTCTATTTCAAACAAATTTCAGACCGACGAAAATATTTCAAACATAAACGCGAAAGACGATCACACACTTAAGCGTGACAGACCAAGAAAAATGGTATTTAATCTTTGACTAATTGAAAAAAGTATTATACATTTGAGCTTGACAGACTAAAAAATGTTTTTTTTAATAAAACAGGACATATTTTCAATGCTCTAGACGACCACACACTTAAGTGTGAGAGACAAGATATTTGAGATAACAACACACAAGATGAGAGCAATAGTCCAAGCAATCAAAATAATACCGACTGCAGAGAGTTGTAATACCTACTAAAAATCATCCGAGATTGTATTCGGTTTCTGTTTACCAAGATGCCTTGACAAAGATACGTCGCTCCTAAAAGTAAATCCTGACCAAATATACCAAATAACAGTATTCGAAGCCCAAATAATATCACCTCGGCATGACTACACGCTGCACCTTTTCTCATTGATGCTACTTCAACTAACAGCACTATACAGAGTAATTCTTGTTCTGAAATCCGGTAAGACCGTGAACAATCTTCAAAGTAAACTATAACACAATAAAGTGCTCAATTAGATAGAGGACAGCAATAATATTCCTCGTTGCTTTACTAGTTCCGGGTCTGAGAAGTAAAGAAGAACCTTAAATGAACACTTTGCTATCCACGTGTCTTATACAAAAATCAAGTGTTAGACCTCAACATACCGCCTTGATTTCTGAGAGTTAACTACCCGAAAGGGGGGAAAAAAATAGGCAATTTGCGCATTTACGATGTCAAAGTTTTGTGTAACATATTGGTTTTGTTTACTGCATATCAACAATCCATGGCTTATTTAATGCCGAATAAACTTGTGAAATATAATACTATAAATAGGATAATTATTTATATTCCTAGAATACATAGCTCTTAGAATACATAGCTCTTAGAATACATAGCTCTTAGAATACATAGCTCTTAGAATACATAGCTCTTAGAATACATAGCTCTTAGAATACATAGCTCTTAGAATACATAGCTCTTAGAATACATAGCTCTTAGAATACATAGCTCTTAGAATACATAGCTCTTAGAATACATAGCTCTTAGAATACATAGCTCTTAGAATACATAGCTCTTAAAATACATAGCTCTTAGAATACATAGCTCTTAGAATACATAGCTCTTAAAATACATAGCTCTTAAAATACATAGCTCTTAAAATACATAGCTCTTAAAATACATAGCTCTTAAAATACATAGCTCTTAAAATACATAGCTCTTAAAATACATAGCTCTTAAAATACATAGCTCTTAAAATACATAGCTCTTAAAATACATTGCTCTTAAAATACATTGCTCTTAAAATACATTGCTCTTAAAATACATTGCTCTTAAAATACATTGCTCTTAAAATACATTGCTCTTAAAATACATTGCTCTTAGAATACATTGCTCTTAGAATACATAGCTCTTAGAATACATAGCTCTTAAAATACATAGCTCTTAAAATACATAGCTCTTAGAATACATAGCTCTTAGAATACATTGCTCTTAGAATGCATTGCTCTTAGAATGCATTGCTCTTAGAATACATTGCTCTTAGAATACATAGCTCTTAGAATACATTGCTCTTAGAATACATAGCTCTTAGAATACATAGCTCTTAGAATACATAGCTCTTAGAATACATAGCTCTTAGAATACATAGCTCTTAGAATACATAGCTCTTAGAATACATTGCTCTTAGAATACATTGCTCTTAGAATGCATTGCTCTTAGAATGCATTCCTCTTAGAATACATTGCTCTTAAAATACATTGCTCTTAAAATACATAGCTCTTAGAATACATTGCTCTTAGAATACATAGCTCTTAGAATACATAGCTCTTAGAATACATTGCTCTTAGAATACATTGCTCTTAGAATGCATTGCTCTTAAAATACATAGCTCTTAAAATACATAGCTCTTAGAATACATTGCTCTTAGAATACATAGCTCTTAGAATACATTTCTCGTAGCAGGAAATTTCACAGTGAGAATGGGAACTTAATCTTAGAAAACATTCTTAGAAGGAAATCTTCCAGAGAGTGTTAGGGTTACTCCAGAAAAAATAGTATTACTATTTGAAAACATTCTTCCCTGGATGTTGTAATATTCTTTGTCCTCAACACGATTGACCCTCACCCACCGCTTACTAGTATCTATTTGGGAGTTAAAAAGAAGTAAGGTTTTGATTTTTTAAAAGAATCAAATTGAAATGTGATTGGGATGAACTTTTATCAGGTTGAAATTAAAGTAATATATTTTTTACTTCATCAATTTGAAGCCTCCTAAGTTGTACATAGTTCTAGATTTTTTGGTGAATTGGTGTCTTAATACTTTGCTTTGCCTTTCAGATATAGTAGATAGTTGGAAAATATTAAGTTTAACGGTATCAACCGTCAAAAATAGATATTAATGACGAGCATCTTAGACATTGCATGCACTATGAATTCAAAAAAAGGAAACTCAGCTGTAGAAGCTACTAGGAATATTGGAACTGTCTATGGGATAAATGTTCTGAATGATCGAAAATGTCAACGGTGGTTTGCAAAAGTTTCTTCGTGAGACTTTAACCTGTCAGATCGGCGACGTTCGGGAAGACCAACATCAATTGATAAAGACGCCATTAAAGACGCTGTGGAGGCTAATCCAAAGTTAACCAGCAGAGAATTAGCTCAACAATTCAATACAACCCATGCCACAATTATTTCATGCCTTCGAATTAGAAAAAGTTTTAAAATGTGGACTCTGGGTTCCCCACGATTGGACTGACGCCAACGAAATCAAAGTTTGACTGTTTGCACATCATTGCTTTCCAGGAATCATCGAGAACCATTTTTGCAAAGCATTATGACTGAAGATGAAAAATAGGTTCTTTACAAGAATACCCAACGCAAAAGACAATGGTTAGACCGAAACCTAAGTCCACAGCCTGTTCCAAAACAAGGACTATATGCATAGAAGGTTATGCTCTCTTTATGGTGAGACATGAGAAGACTGAATCATTATGAGTTACTAAAGCCTAATCAAACAATCACAGCAGTAAAATATTGTTCGCAGCTGGATGATCTAAGAATTGCTCTATCAAAAAAAACAAAAAAAAACGACCAGTATTACTCAATAGGACGGATGTAGTACTTCAGCATGATAACGCAAAACCTCACACAGCAAAACTCAAGCAGGAAAAGGTAATGAGTTTCAATTGGGAATTTTTGCTTCATCCGTCTTATTCATCTGACATTGCTCCATCCGACTACCATCTTTTACGGTCGTTGCAGCATCACTTAAACCATAACATTTATGAAAATTACAACTAACTCAATAATGACCTAAATTTTTTTTTCTCTCAAAAATCAGAATTATTTTGAAGAAGGCATCAAGAAGCTAGTTGATCGTTAGACACAAGTCAAATAAAATATGGGAAATTATTGTAAAGATTAAAAAATGCCCTAAAGTGAACGTTTCAGATGAAATAAATGTGTTGGACAAAAACGACATTACTTTCTTTCCAACCTGATAAATAGTAGGTCATGACGTGACCAGCCGATTGATTGCATGGGATTGCAGTCGGCGAATTCGTGCCGCCAGATGTATAAAAGATCGACGGACAAAGCCACTCAGAGATGCGAAGTCGCACATGAAACTTGTAACATATTTTCCTGATGTCACACAAGATGGCGATTCACTGTTAACTCTAGATTTCATAACAAAAGGAATCGAGAAGCGTTTAAAATCGCCGTAAAACTGATCTGTCAATTAAGATTTGGTCAAGATGTATCGCCGTCAGATTTTAATTGAATCATCTCGATGGAAAGACAATTATTCTTTTTTCGATTCTTGAAAAATAAATAAAAATCGACGGCAAAAAAAGTTCAAATAAATGTCATTCAATTTAGTGAGGTTCAATAATGGCAATAATTACGCTCTAAAAGTGCGATGCCGAAATGCATTCAAAATAAACGACGAGTTTTTGCTCACATGATGTAAGATTATGGTGACCTGCCAGTGTTATTATTACTGCTATTACCAATAGGAGAGACTTTTACTTGTCGATAACAACGGTCAGCATGCCCTGTGGACACCTATGCATTTTTATAACCCCCACGTGCTCAGTGCGATAGGTTTCCAGCCATTTCTGAGTCGATTCCTATATACAATTAAAAAGCAAAGTAGTTGATTATAAAGTAACGTTTGAACTTTTTCTTCCTTTGTCCTTCTTTATTTCTCTATTTTTTTCCTGTCTTCTTCTTTTGTCTTTTACGTCATCTCTTTTTTATTCTATTTTGTTTTTGTTTTTGGGCCCCGCGTTTTTCCTCGATGAAAACCCGTGTCCGCAAGTTGTACCCTTGGGGATGGCCGATCTCACTCAGCACCAAATCGAAATATGTAATATTTTAACTTTCTAAACGTTACTAAAAAAGTTCTTAAACCTATTTGTATCAGTGCATTCCCACATACGGGGTTTTTATGTACTTTAACTCTTAACATGTGTGCGGATGTGTTTATTATACGTGAGTTTGTGTTCTCAGATTCTCTATGCGTGTGTGTGTGTTCATTCATTATATGCGTCTGTGTGTGTTCATTCATTATATGTGTGTGCGTGCGTGACCATTACTCTTTTTATTTTTTTCACTGAAGCAAATTAAAATGCTTTACGCGTCAGTACGTGAGTGTGCATTCATTGATTCATTTATTAGTCTGTCTGTTTCCCTTTTCAAGCGACAAATGTCCGAAACGTCCATTTCGATATTAAAGCGTGCATTTTCCTTTTGATTCTCTGTCGTTTTTCATTCTCTTTCATTCTGGCTGGTTGCGTTGATTCGCTTCGTTCTCTCTTTCTGTGTGTTGTTGCACTTCTATTCACCGACTTGTTATTGTGTTTCAAATAGTGGGAATCTTTTACAACACTCAGCAGAGTAAAAACGCTCAAAAAACAAATATTCAACAAATAAAAGTAACTGTAGGCGATAAAAGTTATTTTCAAACTAACCTGTGGCATTTGTTTGTATTTTTAACCCGTTCCAATTGCTATTTTATTAGAAATTAAAGTGTTCGGCACACGACATCGCACAAGACAAGATGGCGGCTATGTAACGACAATAAGGAGCGGCCATATTTTTTTTAGTGAAAATCCGTGCCCAAAAAAAACAAGATATTTTTTTTTACATCTAATAAAAAGCCATTTATACTACGTGAAAATACAAACAAATTTCATAGGAAAGTAGAAAAATATCTAATCTCGACGTAGGTCAACTTTACTTGTTGCATATTTATGTTTTTAAACCCTTTCTCGTTCGTTGTTTGGACCCCGTTCGCGGCTCTGCTAAGCATTGTAAAAGATTCCCGAAATAGTTTTGAATAAATGTCACCCTGTGCGTAGTTCACCTTTGGGTTCTTCTTTCGTGTTTTCTTTTTTGTTTAGTTTACAGCTTCAACTCCTGACTATCATACAGATTGGGTTAAGACCAAAGCACTTGTTTTCAATCGTTCTTAGTACGAGCTGCATTTAACAGACTAATTAACTCAAGACCTTTCATTAGGAATATTACTTTTTCTCATGGTGCCAACTCGCTTTTTTGCAGACCATTGGCTACGTTACGTAACAAGGAATTAAAATTATTAAAAAATGGATAGTCATTTTGAATTTAAAAAAAAAGGTACCTCTTTTTACAATCTGATTGTCATTTTGTAGATGCTTTTGTTCGGTAAGTTATTATCGCTTCCCATTAAGATTATCTGCTCTTTTCATTTTCCCCATGAAAATATTGTATTTTTGAAGTGTAACTTTTGTTAGCTATTGTGATATCTTTGTTGTCTTTATTGGTTTTTGTGTCTTTTATCTTTTTGCTATTTTTTTCTGATTCTCGTGATTTGCTTGCTTGTATTTTGCTCTTGCATGCCACCTCGTGTGATTCCGTGTTTGCAAGAAACGTCATAAGAATTTATAAGAATGTATTTCAAAATGTAATCAGATTTTACATCTCGTTTTTATCAGTGCGAGATTGTACGTAATCTATCAAATATTAATGATGTTTTGTATCTGTTCAGCGACCCGATAGCAGACAAAGCCGTATAGCAATATAAAAAACATTTCTTAAGTAAAATTTTATGAGGAATTTAATGGTGGTATTTATAATAACCTGCACGCTTGCGTGCGTGCGTGTGTTCACTGCACTGCTCTGGATCGTCCCACATGTTTTGCCGGTCAAAAGCTGTTGTTTGACTTACTCTGTGCCGCAGCAAAGAATTCTCATTCCAAGTAAAAGTTCAGTTTATAAACAAGTAACGGGTTTATTTGTTAGAGATTAAAAATGATACTTGCTTTCCTAGATTGAATGGTAGACTTGCAAAATGAGATTCCTTAATCCGGCGAAATCAAGTATAAGTCCAGTCAACACAATCATTTGGCTAAAGGCCCCAAATAGGCCCACCTTGCCTGAAGATACACACAGCTAGCTCTCTAGCTCTCTCTCTCTAGCTCTCTCTCTCTCTCTCTAGCTCTCTCTCAATACCAGCCCTATCAGAAAACCCAACTTCCTGTCATTCCCGGGGGGGGGGCGTTCCTCTACTCCGATCTCTTGGAGTCCTTTCCTTCAGACCGGAAATCTTGCATTCCAGACTTTCTCAGCGGTCACTATTAGACCACTCAAGCACTGGCCACTTGAGATATCCACGATGGATAAAAGAAAAACAGTTTATTCATAGGGGCTTATCACGGAGTCGATCTGCGAACATTATTTTATGTTTTAGCATGATTCGCTGTTTAATGCGACACTTATTTATTTTTCAAATAGAAATTAGATTCTGGGTGGCCCAATATAAAATCATACCTTTTTATTCTGTCCTTTTACTTTGATCGAGCCTCTATCATCTGCACCGTCTGCCATTCGCATGCACAACTAAAACTTGCAGCCTACTGTATTTTTACATTTATTTGGTATTAAACTTTCTTACAATATCATGCGAGTTGTATTAGTGAGAGACATCCATAAACAGTAATGACTACGTTTTACTTTATTGTTATTGTGTACTTGACCATTCAAATCTATATTTTATTTTGTATTGTATCTGTCTGCTGGTTCTCGATCACGCTGACATCCTGTTTAGAAGTAGTTCACCGGAAACCACTTACAGGTTAAAATTGTCTCCATTACTTTACTTCCGCTACGTGCAAGTTCAAAAGAAAAAAGTATAAATAAAATTGTAGATAAAGTAATAGCCGAGATGAACTGTGTTTTCTTAATACTTCATTACAGTTATTAATTAAGGAAACGGATGACAAGTTAAACATATTGCAATGGTTGCCACGACATGCCAATTGCAAATAACCACATACGTCAGAAATGTCCCAGGTTAAAGAAGTATTTTTTTAATCTATTATTGTTAAATTGATATAATTTAAAAAAAAATTTTTTTTCATAAATAAAAAACAAAAACATTTCATTATATTTAAAAATATTGATTAGTTTTAGAAAAACAATACACACTATTCGTTTAAAAATTATTTTCATAACACAATCATAGTTTATTTTAATTTTATTAAAAAATAACAAACGTATGATTAATGAAAAAGTTCACACTTGAAACGTTGATGGAAAGCAATAAAAAGATTTTGAAAAACCAAAACCACGTCATTTTTTTTGTTTTTGTAAATACATTTTTTATTTATTTAAAAGAATTGAAATTTTTCAGTATTTTACTCCTTTGTCAAAAGTATAAGCATTTAATTTCATTTTTGGTTTACTTTTCTTTTTAATCCCTCTTGATCGGGACATATTGTAAAAAAACATTACAAACTATTTGTTTAAAAAGTTATGATAAAAATACAATTCTACATTTGCAATGACCAAACATTTTTTTATATTGTTATTTGTTGACGTAAAATCTACAGGCTACGGATTTCCATCGTACACTGTTTTACCCGAGGTATTTATAAACACGATGACAGGATGACCGAGAACGCTTCCCTTACGCCTGTCTGTCAATCTCTCTGACCGGGGATGTAATTGACTACAATTTTCCACACCAATATAAAACAGTACTTTTTTCTTGTAAAATATTACGTAAAATTACGTGGTGGCATTACGGTTTTATCAAAGCTTTAAACTATACTGTGGTGATCCTTCATTCATAAATCGCAAAGACAGCGTTTTGTTTTATTTGCAAATTTAAAATAGAATCAACGAGAGAAGGAATATATCGGACCAAAGAGAGAAGGAATATATCGGACCAAAGAGAGAAGGGATATATCGGACCAAAGAGAGAAGGGATATATCGGACCAAAGAGAGAAGGGATATATCGGACCAAAGAGAGAAGGGATATATCGGACCAAAGAGAGAAGCAATATATCGGATCAAAGAGAGAAGAGATATATCCGATCAAAGTGAGAAGGGATACATCGGACCAAAGAGAGAAGGGATATATCGGATCAAAGCGAGAAGGAATATATCGGATCAAAGAGAGAAGAGATATATCCGATCAAAGTGAGAAGGGATACATCGGACCAAAGAGAGAAGGGATATATCGGATCAAAGAGAGAAGGAATATATCGGATCAAAGACAGAAGGAATATATCGGATCAAAGAGAGAAGGGATATATCGGATCAAAGAGAGAAGGAACATATCCGATCAAAGAGAGAAGGAAAATATCGGATCAAAGAGAGTAGGAACATATCCGACCAAAGAGAGAAGGAACATATCCGACCAAAGAGAGAAGGAACATATCCGACCAAAGAGAGGAGGAATATATCCGACCAAAGAGAGGAGAAATATATCCGACCAAAGAGAGAAGGAATATATCCGATCAAAGAGAGAAGGAATATATCCGATCAAAGAGAGAAGGAATACATCGGATCAAAGAGAGAAGGATATATCGAAAGCAATACGAAAGTTTCTGAAATTTTATCAAGTCATGAAAGTTTATGAAAAGTCTAGAAGCGTTTTCAAATCTTTTTAAAACATGTCTAAGGCACTCTTAAACAGGCATCATTCATAGGCATTTGTAATTGGGACTTTTAATCCTATAAACTGTCGGTCTATTTTAAATGCGTCTAGTTTAACACATTTACTTAAATTCTTTTCTCGTTAAAACACCCTGTCTTTAACATTTCAAATTAAGCATTTTAAACAGTTCTTTTTACATTTTTTTCTCATTAAACAGTTCATTAAGCATTGTATCTCATTTAAAGACTTTAAACATTGTTCGTTAAGCATATCAAATTAAATATGGTGCACTTTTTCTTACTGTTTTAGTTCTTCCAGTTTTACAGATTAGGACCCCAAAAATGTGATGCACAAAAAGTTACCTTACATTTTCTTTTCGTCGTCTGGTTGTGATCGCCGTTGGTGCCGTCGGTTTCCATTTTGTATATCTGGCAGTGATCGATGCTGGTGATATTTGAATGTGGATGCCATTTTATATACAGGCAGAAGACAAACGCGGAGACAAGTTTTCCTCAGAGATTCAATTCTTTTATTCTGGACTTCGTTGCGGAAGGGTGTTTTCCATTCATTCGCTCGATTCTCATTCATCCTTCTCGTCGGTGGATGCGACTATGCACGGGTATTTCTGCTGGGTCTCGAAGAGATTCAGCCATTACGACGCACGTCTACATTGTCGATTCGAAGCTCTCACTTCCAGAGCCCTTCTGTCTCACTTTAGTATCCACAGAGAGGTCGACCGTCCAGCTCGCTTTCAAACCCGTAACTATTTTTAAAAGTGTATATGCTTCACGTTCATTATATGTTTAAGTATTTATAAATGGTGTTTGACTTCGTGTGTTTTGTAGAGAGAAATATTTTTGTTTTTAGCTTTGCAGAACATGATTGAGTTTTGCAAAAGGAAAGGAACAAAATAATAATATCAATATTTGGTGCATTTTAAGTCAGGAAGCCAATATTTTCAGACAGCCTGATCTGGTAGCACCAGATACAATAACAAAAAAGCCCCAGTTGACTAAACCTATTGTAAAAAAATCACCATTTATATGAAGTTAGGGATGAGTATACGTTCATGTAAAAAATGTTTTAGAACAGCTTTTCGAGAACGAATTATGTTCAACAACAGGTTTCACTCTAATAATATCTTAATTGTAATCTTCGTACGGAGGCGTGAAAGTGGTGCAAAATCTTTGTTGAGGCAATTAATTTTACCCTCCCTAGTACGGTATTCTTTTATTCCATTGTATGCGTTTCATTGAAAACAAGTTGCTATGTTACCTATAGCTGCGTAGTTCTCAGTTATTAGCTTCATGTATGTTCCCTGATTTATAAGTTTTCTGATAAAGAAAGAATTGTGAGGTTTTCTTTTTTACAGAAGTCTGCACTCTTCGAATGCTTTTGTTTCTCATTCCTTTTGTCACTTTTCCTATTTTTATTCTGTCTTCATCTTTTTTTCTCTGCTTGTCTGGCGCTGTTGGTGAATGAGTACAAAAAAGAACTTTGAGTGACCGAACAATCTCAAAGTTTGACGTTCTCGTGTAAATGATGCGATGCAATGGCGTAGAACAACATACAAGAAAAGCTAAAAAAATCTTTCAAATACAAACACAGCAGTCTCGTATAACTTTGATATCAGAACATTCTTCGAATTGTCTGGCCTTTTCAAAAACAAAACATATATATATATATATATATATATATTTATATATATAAGCCATAAAGTATATATATATATATAGAAGAAGACAAAGTGTCTATATGGATCGTCATAAAATATATATAATTACATGTATCCACAGAAAATGTTATCAGGAGATATAATATATGATGTGTCAATTTTCAGTATTTACTAAAACGGTGCTCAATACGCGAGTAGAGCTAAGTAGTAAGTTATGAAAATATATTTATCAAGCTAGGAATAAAAACGAATCTGATTGGTTAGTTCGCTAGACCCAACATCACGTGTATGAATAAAAAACACCCGGTAACACGAATTCCATGCATTTTATCATGACGATTTCTTACGGAAGCCTGTGTAACTTAATTGACATAAATATATTTATCTCAACTTATATATTAACCCATAAAAAGAAATATATATATAAAAAAATACTTAACAAAATACTTAGCAAAATACTTAAAATACTTAGCAAAATACTTAAAATACTTAGCAAAATACTTAACAAAATACTTAACAAAATACTTAACAAAATACTTAACAAAATACTTAACAAAATACTTAGCAAAATACTTAGCAAAATACTTAGCAAAATACTTAGCAAAATACTTAGCAAAATACTTAGCAAAATACTTAACATACTTAAAATACTTAACAAAATACTTAAAATACTTAACAAAATACTTAACATACTTAAAATACTTAAAATACTTAGCAAAATACTTAACAAAAAATAGTTTATTAAAAAATACTTTATTTAAAAATACTTTATTTAAAAATACTTTATTTAAAAATACTTTATTAAAAATACTTTATTTAAAAATACTTTATTAAAAATACTTTATTAAAAAATACTTTATTAAAAAATACTTTATTAAAAAATACTTTATTAAAACTCAAAAACCTACAATAATCAACACTACGCATAAAACCAGTGACAACATTTTAGAATGTCTAACTGAACACAATTCATTCCGTGACTTTAATTCTGGCATCCCTAAATTTAAATTGTTAACATCACTCCTAGATCTGCACTGATTTATTCTTTTCACGTCTGACTTCACATGTACGTTCTTCGCCGCTTTTTTAAATTCTCGCTTTCTCCACATGTGATCCTGCTCATTTGTTTTTATCACTGGACGAAGAATCGAAAACGTGCTTGATCCATATGAAACAAATTTTTGTTAACTTTAACACGAAAATGATCATTAGAAAAACTGAAATTAGAAAACATGTATACTAAACTAATGAATTCTTTTATTTAACAATGTTTGGTTAAGTTAAAGAATGCTGACTTAATACACACAATATATGCCGTCTTGATATTTACGCTGTGATTGGCATGAAAATAAATTAATTTCTCCGTATCACGTGATACTTTCCTATGGCCGTGAGGTTAGAATGAAAGCGAGCGGATTGAAAGGTGACTCTTTGAACCGGGGTCGCACCTTGTGATTGTCTGAAATTATCATTTTCCTGCACTGATGAGAGAAAAAGCTCGACACGACGTCTTCTGCAAGTAAATATAGTTTAATATTTATTCATAACTTATTAACACAAAGACACGTGCATATATAAACCGTTTTCTTGTAAAGTGCGTGGATTATTATTTGCACGATAATGTACTAAAAGGCACATATGCGGTCTCAGTTTGAATTACCTACTAGACACTATCGTCGAGTGTTTCGGTCTTTCTGTACAAGGGTTTGTCAGTATCACGTGACATGGGGACACTTCACCCTACGTGTAAAACTGACCTACTATTCTAAATAACAGTATTCAAAGCCTAAATAAGATTCCCTCGACACGGCTATACACTTGCTCATACGAAGTATGGTGTACCTTCTATAAGTAATGTTACCTCAAGTAACAGAACTAAGCTGATACTCCACCAGACACGATGAATTCTTGGCCTGGAATCCGTTACGACCAAGAGACCACAAGAAATATATACTATAACATAAGTTACTGGTCAATTGAGGAGAAGACAATGTTCTTTATTTCTTTTGTAACTGAAACGTTTGACAGGTAAAGGAGAACTTTAATGTAAGATCGATGTATCTTATATAGATATCAAATGTTAGCCCCATGGAATTATATATTTAAAAACCATGTTACATATTTCAGAGACGTACCGCGGTTTCATCGAGATGGACTGACTCTTTTTCCTTAATAATGCTGTTAGAGTCCACTGAAATTATCAGTGACTGACGAGTAATAATATATATATATATATATATATATATATATATATGATATTCTACGCATGCTTCTAGGGATGTGTTTTTTTTATTAATTTGTGTATTTGTTTATATTAGGTTCAGAGAAATAAAAGTGAAAATAAAAATTACGTTTGTGTTATAATCATAAAGGAAGTAATTAGAGTGGTTATCATCTCGCAGACAATTTTCACTCCATAATTATACATAACTTATTATATAACTACATTTCTGTATAAATAAAATAATAATAGCGGAATATAAACATATTTAAAAAATACCTAACCAACTACGCCCTCCATTTTGCTTCTCTTCCAAAACAAACATATTTGACAGTCCAACATCTAGCATACACATATCACGCACAAAGCAATCGCATTTCAGATTTAGCATTTTTTTTTTACTTAAAAAAACTTTCTGATTATTTCCGATTAAAAACGCAGGGAGTTTGAATTAATCAATAAAAAAAATATTTAAGTATTGTTTTATGCCTTTAACCCCACTAATCATTTTCAACACCCCTACCTACCTCTCCCTCCATTTCCTACTCTCTCTCCCTCGATACCCCTCTCTTTACCCGTCTTCATCCTTTTCTACCCCCCTCCTTATCCTTCTTCTTCTCTGAATGTAAGGAGATAGGGGGGAGGTAACGAAAGAGAAGGAAAGATAGGGTGAGAGAGAGGAAAAGAGAAGGAGGGAGAGAGGAAGAAAGAAGGAGGGAGAGAGGAAGAGAGAAGGAGAGAGAGAGGAAGAGAGAAGGAGAGAGGTAGAGGAAGAGAGAATTGATTTACTCCTTTCCAGGAGTTAGGCACAAAGCCAGTTTTTTACCTTACTCCCACAAGTAAGATGTGACCCAAGATCGGGTCGTAAAGTGGGTTTAAAAATTGCCTGGGCAGCCCCGTCGGCATTCCCCGGTAGGGGCGCCTCAGGCAGTAAGCAATAAACTAACTACTCCCCAAAGAGGGGAGGCGAAGCCTGGGAGGGTGTACCTCCTAGAACTGCACAGGACAAACCTATAGACCAGCGTAGGGGAGAGATAGAGGAAGAGATAAGGGGAGAGATAGAGGAAAAGAGAAGGATGGAGATATAGGAAAAGAGAAGGAGGGAGGGAGATATAGGAAAAGAGAATGAGGGAGGGAGATAGAGGAAAAGAGCAAATGATAGAGGGAGAAAGAGAGGGGTAAGGATGGAGAGGGGTAAGGATGAAGAGGGGTAAGGAGGGAGAGGGGTAAGGAGGGAGATGGGTAAGGAGAGATAGGGGTAAGGAGAGATAGGGGTAAGGAAAGAGAGGGGTAAGGAAAGAGAGGGGTAAGGAGAGAGAGGGGTAAGGAGAGAGAGGGGTAAGGAGAGAGAGGGGTAAAGAGAGAGAGAGACGTGGAATGAGAGAGGCGTGGAATGAGAGAGGCGTGGAATGAGAGAGGCGTCGAATGAGAGAGGCGTCGAATGAGAAAGGTGTGGAATGAGAAAGGTGTGGAATGAGAGAGGTGTGGAATGAGAGAGGTGTGGATGGAGATAGGTGTGGAGGGAGAGAGGTGTGGAATGAGAGAGGTGTGGAATGAGAGAGGTGTGGAGGGAGAAGCTGCTGCTATCAATATGACTGTCACTACTATTACTACTACCACCAAGACAAACGTGTCAACAAAATACAGCTGTTACGCGCGCAACTAGATTTCTTATAGAGACGAATTACAACAGTCTACACTTCCCCTATCTATGGGTAATATTGTAAAGTTGTCGTGCATGTCTGTTTCGAGTGTCAAGACAGAAGATAACTATTTTACCTAGTCGGTCGTGTCTGTGCGTATCTTACTTGAATAAGAAAAGGCCCACCAGAGTTAAAAGGAAAACACCAACGTCTTCTTTACAATAATATGAATATGTCTTTTATTCAACTAGAACAAGGATACAGGAACGTAGACATGTGAGTTGCGTTACTTCGTCGGCAGACATAAAAGTAATATAATTCAGTTAGTCTTGTGTTTTTTTTCCGTCCCTCGTCACGATTACGATGATGACGGGAGAGAGACCATGCCAGTTTGTCTGGGGTTGACATCTCGACATGAACTGTTTTGTATTTGCCCGGGAAATAGCTGAGTAGAACTTAGTAGGCTTCCAGTGCGCATGTCAGTTGTGTGCTAACCGCGTGTTTCAATATGCCTACCGAACTAACTTATTTATGTTCATCCCAACCTTACTTACGGTCGTCTTGGACTTTTCACGAGAACAAATGCGGTTATTGACTGTGCAACCCAAGCCTAACAATTATTCTTAAGAGCGCAAGAATACTTTTAGAGGATATTCATTACATTTCAAAACCAGTGTCCAGATTTCACACACGCGGTATTGGTGTTGCCTGGTTGTGTCTTTGTACGTATTATGTTTCGACCGACTCTGAAGATCAAACTACTGAAATACTCTTTTCTCCCTTGTAGTGCCTTACATATGCCGCACATTGGGTTGGCGCCAACTTTCAAGATCTTTTTCCGATGATAATAGTTAGTGGTGGTGCTTAAGACTAATTAGCACAAATATGTCGACGATAGGCACCAAGTAATATTTGTTGGCACACAAAACAAATCCCAATGATGTTCCTACAAGATAATGACGGGAAAATTCATCGAATGAATGCAATTCAGATATTGAGCACATATTTTGGCCATTGTTACAATCGACACACGAATTAAGAAAAAAAATTTCACTACGTAATTTTAAATGTCACTTAATGAGCGAGGGAAAAAGTTGGCGAGTAAAAGAGTTTTAAGATAGATGCCCCTAGCCCACCCATTTAACTGTTGCATGCAAATAGATGCAACGGAGTTCAAAATAATAATTACTAATCAGAACAATTGTATTTATTATATTTATTGTCTAAAAGTAAGGATTACAAGAATTAAATTACAACAGTACTATCGGGTACTGATTTGGTTAGCTCATTTTAGGAATGACACACTCCTTTACAGGTACTATATAGTTTTTACAATCTCACATTTTTCTCCTTAAGGAACTTCCTCCATCTTTTCGGTATACATGTCGATTAACTGAACGTTGACTCCCCGGTACAGGTCAAACTGAACGCCGACTCCCCGGTACAGGTCAAACTGAACGCCGACTCCCCGGTACAGGTCAAACTGAACGTTGACCCCCCGGTACAGGTCAAACTGAACGTTGACCCCCCGGTACAGGTCAAACTGAACGTTGACCCCCCCGGTACAGGTCAAACTGAACGTTGACCCCCCCGGTACAGGTCAAACTGAACGTTGACCCCCCGGTACAGGTCAAACTGAAAGTTGACTCCCCGGTACAGGTCAAACTGAACGTTGACCCCCCGGTACAGGTCAAACTGAACGTTGACTCCCCGGTACAGGTCAAACTGAACGTTGACTCCCCGGTACAGGTCAAATCATATTATGTACTGACAAACTGAATTCCGTAAAAAAGCTTCTGTTTGTTTCATCACCAACGTTAATATCCTGTTTCTTCTAGTTTAAATGAATGGCTGTCTCCTTGAGATGCCCCCTTATTTCTTTAAGAAAGTTCATAGGACTAACTTTCACTCCAGATCTATAATGACACTTTTATATTCAATATGTTCCTAAGGTTACTGGAAAAATGTCGGCGCATTCTACCGCCCCATAAAGTACTTGATTCCTGATGCAATCTTCTACCTTCATCAGATACGTCCATCAGATACGTCTCATTCTTAGGGAAGAAGTGTTGCTAATATTTCTAAACTATCGCTATTTTCATGGTAGCTGCTCGACTGAGTTCCAATCCATAGGGCGCGACTCCCTGTAAAAATTTGCAACAAAAAATTCGCCTAACTACAACAACTGTAAATGATTTTCCTTTCTCCCTCTGTCTACCTAAACCTAAACGGAACTTTCATGAGCAAAGTCTTTTTTTCAAGAACTACCGTTAGTTAAACACAATATCACGGAACTGTTTCTCAGCTAACTACAGCATGGTCGTTTTCAAGTCCAATATTAACAAATTATTGTTGAGCCGTACTCTTAAATGAAATTTTGCCAAGTTTCAACAATCGTCTCAAATCCGGAAGGTGTTTTGTCTCACTGGTTACTTGATACATTTATAATTCTAATCCTCGAGTAACTTTTGGCCTTGATACATTTGGGGTGGGGGGCTATACACAAACACTGGAAGGAAGGTAATAGAAAAAGTACACACCATTTAGTAATCTTACATCTTTGAGTAAATAATAAAACAGATATGAACTGCATAACAAAACCGTGAAAAGTCAATCATCCAGTTGTATAAGAGTAAGATACGTTCATACGATGGAGTACTGTTGATAGTTGAGATGTCGTTCAAAATCGACTTCGCAATCTAGTGGGAATGACTTCTGTTCTGTTTCTCACAGAAAAGACGTCCATAACGTTTTAGTATATCGTTATATCAATGGAAGGGGCTCGACTGAGCTTCGACCTTTTGTTGCTCCTTGTAAGACTTTCATAGCGAGAACTTACCACAACTGCAAATAACTTTCTCATCCTTTGTCTGCATAGCATCAAGCGTCATTTACATGGACATGGTTTCTTTCAAAAAAACTTCCTATCTGTGGAACACGTTGCTACGAGATTGCTTTCCAGTAGATTTCCACATGGCATTTTCAAAATCTAATGCCAATAAACACTTGTCATCAACAGTCTTCATAAATCATATTTTATACATGTAATACATCATTTTAAATCCTCTCATAATATTCTCCATCATTCAGCTCACAATCGATCTCATTAACGATTATACTCAAGTCGATTTTAGCCTTGCTGAATGTTTGTTCATTAATCAAATATAAAATATGATTTTTTTTAATGAAAAATCATGTTATGGCGTGGAATGCGTGCGAGTTCGTATGCCTGAATGCTTACCAGCGCAAACGAAGAGGTTGCACACATCCTTGAAAATGTACCAGCACGGAGAAAATGTGGGAATTGGTCAGTCACACATGCGGTGAGGATATGAACAGTAATTCCATATTAGTTCATATATTTACAACTGGTCTTTCAAAAATCAGTACTTGTCCAAATTAGTATCTAACCTAAAATCGACTTAGCGTCGGTAGTTTCTGGATCTTTACGTAACGGCTGGAAAATGCCAAAGCGCTTATCGAATCAGAATGTGAGAAAATAAGTAGACATTTTTTATTGAATCGCGAAATTTACTAATTGGAAGAAAAATTGATCAAAGTATGATGAATGTAACTAACCTTAACCCTATCACCATTTTAACACTTGTTAAGTGAAAAAACAAACCTTTTCATGCAGAAAAAAAAACATTTTTATAAGCCTAACACTGTTTTAACACTTGTTCAATAGTATTTTTCTTCAAAGAACATTTTTACGTGTAAAATGAAAACATTTTTCCAGTTGTACGTCCAGCCACGTTTTAGATTTTTTGGACGCTGGCAACAGACTTTTCATTCGGCTTTTTTCCGGCCGTCTACGTAAACATCCGGAAACAACCGACGGCAAGTCGATTTTAGCTTGGGTCATAATCTAGGCAAGTACCCAGAAATCTATAATATAACTTCGAGATTATGTTCTTTATGTGTAAAAGTAGCATTATTATGTGGACTTACAGTTATAATAGACCTAGATTACTGCCTTAATTTCGCTTGAGTTCTGTTTCTTTCCCTGTGTGATTTCTGAGTTGTGCAAATCATATTTATTTACTTGTATATCAACTTTCACAACACTGACTATCAAAGGGGATCCTGCCAATCATAAATCTCAATTTTCTTCTCTTCTTGAATGATATTTTGTCATCTTTTTGTTGGTGCATGAGGCGACACCAGACCCAGGCTTACTTGACCTGTGATCCTGTCACAGGTATAGTTTATCTAACCCATGTGTTGAAATAACAGTGTACTATTATACACATCGTACGTGTTAGATGTTTAAAATAAAAAAAATGTTCATTGGTATTTGTTTCAATGGCCTATAACTCTGAAACCCAACGTTTCCAGATTTTATATACACATATATACATACATATATATATACTATATATATATATATATATATTACTTAAATAATACCTGTCTCTGGACGGGTAAAATTAATTCTACAAAGAAAACAGTTTTGCACCACTTTTATGTCCCATTACGAAAATTGAAATCAATGTTTTGATACAAAACCTTATGACTAGAATGCTTATTCCAATGTTTCTCAAAATTCACTAGATTATTTACCAACATTTCAGGCTATAGTTTAAGTGATCGTAAGAACGAATGCAAATTCTATTAATCTTGCTTAATTGGTGTCTATTAAATATGGCTTAAATTTAATACAAATCTGAAAAAAAAGGAATTAAAAATTAAGAGGTTGAACATTTCATAAAAGTCGGGGGTATTAAAATGTTAACCCCTTTCGCTAAAACTAAATTTTTACTAAATATAGTCAACATTACGACCCATTATGCCTAGCAGCTGCTTTCAAACATTAGTAATGATCGGTTAATTAGTTTAGGAGTTTATCATATACATAAAAACATGAAAATATATACACACACCTAATTGTATATAAATACTATAAGAACCGTTCCAGAAATGGTAAAATTCATATCTAGAATGAAACAGTTTTACATTATATTAATGTCTATTTTCGAATACTAAAATCAAAATATAATGCAATTGAATCATATTAATTGAATCCTTATTTCAATTTTGACACAATCCATTACATGATTTTAATTTTAGAAAGCTTTTAGAATTTAAAGCTAAACCTTATGAAGTCTTAAAAAAGAAATAAAATTCAGGGAATTCATGCTAATCTAGTGTCTGATGAATATGGATCAAATTCATTCTGAATTAGTGTCTGATGAATATGGATCAAATTGATGCTTAATTAGTGTCTGATGAGTATGGATCAAATTCATGCTGAATTAGTGCCTGATGAATATGGATCAAATTCATTCTGAATTAGTGTCTGATGAATATGGATCAAATTCATGCTGAATTAGTGTCTGATGAATATGGATCAAATTCATTCTGAATTAGTGTCTGATGAATATGGATCAAATTCATTCTGAATTAGTGTCTGATGAATATGGATCAAATTCATTCTGAATTAGTGTCTGATGAATATGGATCAAATTCATTCTGAATTAGTGTCTGATGAATATGGATCAAATTCATTCTGAATTAGTGTCTGATGAATATGGATCAAATTCATTCTGAATTAGTGTCTGATGAATATGGATCAAATTCATTCTGAATTAGTGTCTGATGAATATGGATCAAATTCATTCTGAATTAGTGTCTGATGAATATGGATCAAATTCATTCTGAATTAGTGTCTGATGAATATGGATCAAATTCATGCTGAATTAGTGTTTGATGAATATGGATCAAATTCATGCTGAATTAGTGTCTGATGAATATGGATCAAATTCATGCTGAATTAATGTCTTATGAATATGAGTTAAATTCATGCTGAATTAGTGTCTGATGAATATGGATCAAATTCATGCTGAATCAGTGTCTGATGAATATGGATCAAATTCATGCTGAATTAATGTCTGATGAATATGGATCAAATTCATGCTTAATTAGTGTCTGATGAATATGGATCAAATTCATGCTGAATTAGTGTCTGATGAATATGGATCAAATTCATGCTGAATTAGTGTCTGATGAATATGGATCAAATTCATGCTGAATTAGTGTCTGATGAATATGGATCAAATTCATGCTTAATTAGTGTCTGATGAATTTGGATCAAATTCATGCTGAATTAGTGTCTGATGAATATGAGTCAAATTCATGCTGAATTAGTGTCTGATGAATATGGATCAAATTCATGCTGAATCAGTGTCTGATGAATATGGATCAAATTCATGCTTAATTAGTGTCCGAAGAGTATGGATCAAATTCATGCTGAATTAGTGTCTGATGAATATGGATCAAATTCATGCTGAATCAGTGTCTGATGAATATGGATCAAATTCATGCTCAATTAGTGTCTGATGAATATGGATCAAATTGATGCTTAATTAGTGTCTGATGAATATGGATCAAATTCATGTTGAATCAATGTCTGATGAGTATGGATCTTATTCCGGCTGAATCAGTGTCTGATGAGTATGGATAAAATTCATGCGTAATAAGTGTCTGATCAATATGGATCAAATTCATGCTGAATTAGTGTCCGATGAGTATGGATCACATTCATGCTGAATCAGTGTCTGATGAGTATGGATAAAATTCATGCTGAATTAATGTCTGATGAATATGGATCAAATTCATGCTTAATTAGTGTTTGATGAGTATGGATAACATTCATGCTGAATAAGTGTCTGATGAGTATGGATCACATTCATGCTGAATCAGTGTGTGATGAGTATGGATAAAATTCATGCTGAATGAGTGTCTGATGAGTATGGATAAAATTCATGCGTAATAAGTGTCTGATCAATATGGATCAAATTCATGCTGAATTAGTGTCCGATGAGTATGGATCACATTCATGCTGAATCAGTGTCTGATGAGTATGGATAAAATTCATGCTGAATTAATGTCTGATGAATATGGGTCAAATCCAGTCTCAATTAGTGTCTGATTATCGCTGACTTATCAAATTGTTCATAGTGACCGAGTGGGTTAAGGCGTCGGGAGTTGGTTTACAACATGACTCGTGTTCCGGGATTTCGAATCGTGCAACCGGTATAAATAATTATCCTTACACTGATGATTTCCGAAAGGACGAAACGTATACCTATGTAGATAAAAACATTTATAATTATTTGTCGCCATCGACCTAGGCTGTGCAGTGTAGTGAATAGTATTTACACAGCCGTCATCATAGTTTCAATGCATGTTCCGTCAGTAGTTAAACACTTTCGACGACAGCTGCCTACAACAGGTTTACACTCTTGCTGATTTATCAGATTTTTCAATCGTAGCCGAACGGGTTAAGGCGTCGGAATTACTCGTGATCTGGGGTTTCGAATAATGAAACCAGTATGAATAATTATCTTTACACTGACGATTCCCGAAAGGATGAAACGTATATGTATGTAGATAAAAAAAAATTCATAATTACATATTAGTAATTGAATAAAAGACCTGTTTAATGTTTAATGTGATAGTAATTGCTTTCACGCTGTGGGGGATGTCAGATGAATCTAACACGAATTTCCTTTTGGTTTACTTCGTTCTACATAAACGTTCTGCAGAGAATTTCTGCGGGTCACCGAGGTCATCCAATTTGGCAGCTATTTAAACAATTTATAGTCATACTTATCGATTCAATCCTGTTCAAGGGTGCACTTATCCCAGTCATACCGACGATTATCCGCATTTCTGTCGCATTAAATATACATATAATATAATAAGGAATCTTTGTTCTTGCGTTAGAATTTTGAACACGTGTTTTTTGATGCAATAAACTTTGGTAACATTGTTATTCAATTGCTTTGTGTTTTTGAAGAATCTGGTGAATTAGATTTACCCGAAGGAATGACCTCGTCTTCGACGGGTGTGCGTATAGTCTTGCACTAAGTTTTCAACCAAATTCTATTAATTTAGTTTCCTGTAAGCAGTTCCATTTTATGTCTAACGAGAGGCTGCATTTTATATTGTTAAACATTTTCAACGTGTTACCAAAGACATATATATATATATCCGCCGCCTAGCTATTTACATTTAAAATTTCTCTCTATTTACTAACTAATTGGCTATGGCCGATGGGATAAGACACTCGACTACGAATCAGTGGCGATTTGTGATCGGGGTTCGCGCCCACCGACCGTTGAAAATTAGTTCCTACACTGAAGATTGCGTTAGCATGAAACATCGATGTCGGTAGGTATTAAAATAAATAATAAATATTTATTTATATATATATGTAAATTATAACTGTTTATAGACCAGTCACAATGAGTTTTTCTTTTGTACAAATAAATATATTCATTTATTTGAATTCGAATTGTTAATCCATAAAAGACTTCGTCAGGAAAATAGGGATATTTTTCTTTGTTGTTATTTAGCCGTATTTTTCTGTTCTTATTGAAGATGTCAATGCATTCAAACAACCAGTGAAAATACCCTTCGTACGAATAGTAGAGCAATAGCCCGCTAGACTGATGATTCCCGGAAAAAGAATAAAACGCATGTGTATGTGGATCACAATTTAATATTTTTTTTTAATCTTGTTCATAGCCCCGTTAATACTAAGACGGGCGCTTTAAGAGACTTATTAGGCTGTCAAATTTAACTGCGTAAGTCTATGTTCCGGCCTAACATGTCGTTGAACACTGTTGATGACAGCCGTCTAGATGTGTCCATTAGCTTAGATATTAATAGATCTTTTTATTATTTTTGTCCTTCAATGTAATTAGTTTTTTGGCCGCGGGGTCCTGTATGTATATTTTAGGCCGGATTTTTCTTTTGCCAAAAGTTTTGTTTTGATTAACACCGGTTCGCAGTTTTGATTTTGGATGCGGCGGCCAGTATAAAGATGATACCTTCTATTTTACTGAAGATGGAAGTGTATTTTATACGATGTTATTAAATAAATCTGAACTCTTCTAGTACGGCCCTGATACCATTGAAATGCGAAAAGAAGCTTATAAAGGATGTTTCTATGCTGATCTTGTGAGGATATGTTGTAAATGTGATCAACCATGAGGTTTTTTAAAAATTATTTTCGAAAACATCTGTAATGGTAATTTTCAATTATACTTCCCAAATACAGTAAATCAACATGGAGAGGAAATATATTTTTCTTCGTTTGGGAACATCATGTATACAATCATCAACAAACAGTATCGAGACAGTATCTCATATCTCTACAAAGCCACCATCCGCTCATTCATGGATTATTGTTGTCATATCTGAGTTGGTGTACCATTCACCGGTCTCTCCTTCTTAGACAAAGTCTCTCACTATCCATCAAGCTGCAGACCATGTCCCATCGCTGCAATGTTTCATCCTTGAACATTTTTACAAGTACTCCAATGGATGTGCTCTGATGAACTTGCTGCTCTGGTGTCTCCTCGACGTAAATAGACTCGACAACCCCGACAATCATCTAAATCCCATCCATTCACTGAAGATTCCTAGATGACGGAATACCTTCTACTCCAATAACGTCTTTCCTCCTGCTGCCGGCCTTTGGAACTCCCATGGTCCCTGTTTCCCCGACGGTACCGACATGCATAAATGTCAAACTAATGTAAACAAGCATCTCGCTGCATAGCTTAAAACTAAGTATGACCCTTCCCCCAAATTTAGCTCTTAATTCTCAGTAGTCCCTTAAGTCTACAGTGGCAACTTGCCTTGTTTGGGGTGAACTATGTTAAAAAAGACTATTTAGCGGAGCTGGACGTGGCCAGTGTGTTGACAGTGAGATTCGAAACTCGATTGTCAATTCACTATCAACATTAATCATCAGTTAAGAACATTATCCTTAAAGTATTCCTTTACCTGTCAAACGTTAAGTCCGTAAAGAAGTTAAGAACATTACTTTTCCTCTCTCCAATTGACCAGTTAACTATGTTATAGTATATCTTTCATGCAGTCTCTTGGTCCTACCGGTTTCTAGGGCAAGAATTAATCTAGTCTGGTGAAGTATTTAGTTAAATGCTGTTACGTGAGGTAACTTTGAGAAGGTGCACCATTCCTCGTATGAGCCAGTGTATGACCGTGTTGAGCGGATCTGATTTGGGCTTTAAATACTATGTTATTTTGAATATTTGGCCAGTGTTTACTTGTAGGGTGAAGTATCCTAATGTCAGGTTGTCCTGACACACCAAGTACAGAGAGACCAAAGACACTCGAGGATGGTGTCTACTAGGTTATTTAAACTCTCTTATGTACGTGTGTGTTGCATGATAATTATATAAATATTCGAACGCAATGGATACAAAAACAAATTTAAAAAAATAAAAGTATTGATATATTCTTCAACGTTTCGTCAAGACTTTTTCAAGATAACTGGTTTAAAGAAATAACAGAAGTACACCATTTAAAAACACAAATGCACCACACTTTTTTCTGATATTTCTTCAAATCATTATATATATAACACTCCAATAAATATTTATTATTTGTCGCTCCTTGAACGTAGAGCACTGTAATTGGTAGTATTAACAAAGCATGACGTGACTTGCTCATATTGCATCATTCCTTCCCTTAATAGAAGTAGAATGCCTCGACGTCAAAGCCGCCGTTAAAGTGCTACAATTATCATAGTTTATTCGCTGTTTACAATTGGCCCAGCGGTTAGTGACGTCGGACTGGAGTTGAAAAATACTTGAAGTCCGGGGTTTCGAATCGCATGAACGGTAGTGAATAGTTATATCTCTATGCTGATGATTCTCGATTGAAAAAGGACGAAATGTATACGTACAGAGATAATAAACAATAACACATTTATTTATATATATATATATATATATATATATATATATGTGTGTATTTCATTATACTACATTTCATTCTAGCTAATTTCACTTTATTGCCTGTATGACTTGTAGAATGTTTTCTGTCCGAATGTTATTTTGCATATATATATATTATATATATATATATATATATATATATATATATATATATATATATATATGATCTTACATGGGGAAAACGCATCCCCCAATTATGCAACCCCCTCTACTGCAAATCAATGCTGGCTAAATATGTGTTACATTGAAAATTATATTCCTTTTTTTCTCCTATTCCATTTCCCCTCCTCTCAATACGGACATGACAACATTTTAACATTTTATGGCTCACTATCCACTGAAGTTTTGTAAAATGTCCAACATACTACCGGTACTTGTTGATCCATTTAAGTATGAAGATTTAAGAGGAAGTCAGATATATGTTAATGGGCACACTATAGTCACTTATAAGGATTTTATAATTTCATTGGCTATACTCTTGTTTTTTCCTGCTACAAACAACCATCATTACACTGAGGAAGGTCGTAGGAAACGGCCAACACATTTGTATTGCGGTACGTCAACTAAAAAAGATATAAATATATGTAAACATTTATATATTTTTCACATTAATGTTTACATACTATATATATATAGTACACGTATTGTATTTGTAGATGTAAAGCCGTTGAAACTCGAGTGTTTATAAAAAGTGCTCAATAACAAGTAGAGCTGTTTTTAAGTAACATTTTGTATTCATACACACATTATTGGTTACATATGTGCATACATGTTTCGGTTGTACTCCTCACAGAGAGTCAACCTCTTCATACCAAAGAAGACATATATATATACATATATATATATATATATATATATATATATATATAAGTTATAAAAATATATTCATGACAATTACGCTACATAGAGGCTTCCGCGTTTAATCCCTGTTATCTAAATGTTTCAGCCTAAAAAATAGCCTTTCAGGCATGTATTGTTTAATATAAGAGACAACTCGTGTTTAGATATCCTTTGGTAGATCCTTTATATAGTCCGAATTAGGATCTTAGTTTCGGATGAGAATTGGCTGATGAATTTGCCAGAATTTGCATCTGTCTTCTAAGTACTTTCGGACCCATCTGGGTCCATCTTCAAGGGTAATGAGGCTAATCAGGTCTAGACCATGTGTAGTATTTATAGAAGGTGTTTGGCGGGTATTATGTATTAAGTACGAAACTATATTGGAGCTATAAACATTTTAGAATATATATATATATATATATATATATATAGCATGTGTATCGAGACATCATTTTCTCATTTATGTAAATATTGTTCGAAACAGAATTCATCTGTTTAATCATAGCTTTTTATTTTTTCAATTTTCCTAATGGTCTTTTTTGTATGAAAAAAAAAAAATAAATAAATGTTCCATAGGTTTTACATATTTCACGAACGTTTTCCATTCTTCATTGAATCATCTTCAGGTGTCAAAAGCAAATGAACAAAAAAGCTGGAGAAATAAGAGCATTTTAAAAAGACGGTGGAGAAACGCGTAAACAACGTTTTCCGCATTGTTCCAGGAAGTCGTTGGCGATTTTAGATTCAGCAACGCTTGATGGCATCACAAAACAAAATCGCATTACGTTAAGCATTTTAAAATGTTACCATTGGTTTCATATGTGATGTTGTTAATTTTAGGTTGTTGTGTTTTTATGTAGATAGCTTCGAGTATTTTTAATGTCTGTGTCGGAATGTATGATTTTAGTGTTATTAACTACGATTTGTCTTAAATCAGAGGGAAGGCAGTTATGTTTTTGTAGATGTTGGTAAATTGAGCTAGAGTTTACAAGATGCATGGTGAGGCGGCAGGAAAGAGTAGTGTTTGTAAAACCAATGTAGCTATTAGCTTTATTATTATTATGGGAGTTACATTTATTACTTTTTTTTGTTTTAATACCATAAGAACAGTTGAAACAATAAGGTATGATTAAACAGACGAATTCTTTTAATTTAACAATGTTTTGGCCAAGATCAAAGTGTAGTATCAGTTCCGATGGATACTACACCCCATAGACCGGTATCGTCTTGGCCTTCGGGGCTTGATATACGCCGGTCTATGGGTCTGTCATGTGCAGTTCTAGGAGCTCCACCCTCCCAAACTTTGCCTCCCCTCTTTGGGGAGGAGTATGTTTATTGCTTACTGCCTGAGGCGTCCGTACCAGGGAATGCCGACGGGGATGCCCAGGCATGTTTTGTAAGCCAGAGTGCTCACTTTCTCGAGCGCTGGCTTTTCAAATCCCACTTTCCCGACCTTGTGTCACATCTTTCCTTGTGGGAGGAAGATAAATATATATATATATATATATATATATATATTTATATATATATATATATATATATATATAAACAGGACTGCAAATATCTAAGAGGATTAACTGAACGATTATTATATGAATACGTGTATTGGTCAGGCGTGTAGCAAAATCAGCCCTCAAAATCTGGAATATTGCTATAATGACTAAACTAAAAACTCAAGACATCGGCCGAATTCATTGTATTCTACGGATCAGACTCTTGGACACTAAATACAACTCGATAAAAAATCTGATGGATCATACATCATAGTATGCTATGCGTCGTCTACAAGATATCGTGGCGAGACTATGTAACGAGCAAAGTACTGTACGGTTGTATTCCACACATATATGCAGTCGTTGAACGGCGACATTTACCGCTGAATTAACATGTCTCTTGACACGATGAACTTGCTGGAAAAGTGTTTCTGGGGTTTCAAGAGGTCAACCGATAGATTTGGAGGTCTGGTATCACGATCAAGCCACTCTTTTGAAGAAGGACCCTGGCTTGTCAGTATCGGAGCTTCTGATTGCAAAGAGTAAGCGAGCATCAGAAATGTTTCAATATCAATAAATGGATTCCTCAAATATATATATATATATATATATATATATATATATATATATATATATATACTAGCAGGGCTACCCGGCGATGCCAGGGTGCAGAATCAAAAAGCAATGTTTGTATACTCAATTGATCGGCAGATTAAGTTAGCACTTTGATCACTGTTCTCACATCACTTGAGTTTATACTCTTAAAAGCACGTATCCCCGTAATATTTGCGATAGTAGACGTAGTGCATACATGAAAAAGTAGATTACAATCTCATAGCTCAATAGTCAGATTAGTATAACTTGTGAGGTGATTTTTTATACATGGTTTCCTAAGACGAATGAAACCAGGTAAAGTAAATAACTTTTTTAGCTCCTTTTCTTAAAATACAAACCACAAAAACATAATTGTCGATTTTATTATTTTATTTTTTATCACATGGTGGGTTACAGCTTTACTCCTTCAAAGGATAATTCCTATAATCTTTTATTTTAGTGTACATTTTTAAAACATGTTTCCAGTTAACAAAACCACATATACAAGTGAATAAAATGCATAATTACCATATGCTGTTTATGAAAAAAAATATTTTATGAGTAAAAGTTTTAAACTGATATGGAAAGTTTCAAAACTTTAAAGAAAGTTTAAGGAAATGCAAACTGCAATCATTTAATAATAATCAGAAAATCATCTGACATTAAGATTAGAAAATCTTTTTATAAACAATATTTTTTGTTTTATTTTGATGTGCATACACAAAAAGATTTGTTTTTGCATACACACGTGATGCTCCTACATAAAGTTGACCATGTGAAAAGCATGGTTCTTCAAGTTGCCATCTGGCAACTTTTAGAGTGTTGCCTTGACTTTTATTGATGGACATAGAGAAACAAAGTCGTACAGGTAACTGCAACCGCTTAAAGTGAAATACTTGATGGTATAATTGGTATCCCTGGAATAGAAACAATTTCACTTTTGCCACAACAAGTGAGAATGATTGCCTCAATGCAGTTTATCATCAATTTACATTTTGGTTTTTTAAATACTCGAACTTTAATGCAATGAATTATATAATTATTGATCCCAGACAATGCCGAAAAGCACAAATGTCACTGAATTCTTCATTTTTTCTCTTCCTCCATTCCAACTCGTAAAGCAGGTTCGTTTATGTTGCGTCTATATTATATGAAATCATGTTCATCTATGTAGCGCCTCTATCATATAAAATAACTCATAAAGCATGTTCATTTATGTAACCGATATATATAAAAACTCATAGCAATTATGAGTTGGCGATTTCTTTACATAGAGGATATTGGCGGGCATTGACTGAAAGTGGCGGATATTAGCGGGTCGCGGTTTGCATCGTCTGCTAAAATGTAAAATTATAAAAATGCCGAGTCATTTCCTGTTTCTAATTATGAGTTGGCGTTTTTTTTACATGGCGGACACTGGCGGGTAGTGGCAGGCAGTGTCAACTGAAATGTAAAATCTAAAAAATACTGACTCATTTCCTGTTTTGAATTATGAGTTGGCTAAGTAAAGCCTAGGTTAATCACCCTCCCCCTTATTTCTATAATTATCGTGTTAGAATTTTGAATTTCCGCCCCTCGACCCCGCATTCTGTCTATGTCATTTCCGGTTGAATTTGAGGAAATAACTTGCAGTTTTATTTTCAAGAATGACTTGCAATTTGTTTTTAAAAAGACTACATGATATAATTGTTTCTATTTAAATTAATGCATAATTAAATTTAAATTAAGCTGAAAATAGCTGAAATAATTGACCTCCCCCAGACGAAATATGTCCTATAGCCACCTTATGAGTGAATGTAGAGATTCCAGGTGAATTTTACATTAGAATACACTTTTAGATTTTATCTAGATTCGCTAAGTTTTTTTCTATAGGGCACACACACACACATTGATATATATATATATATATATATATATATATATATTATAATAAGCTACAGACAGCAGTGCTTCATACTTATGCCATCTTCAGTGTAGGACATGTTAATTACTGCTAGTCAAAATATTCAAATCCAGCTGCAAAGTCACCTTTAACTCCTGATATTTAACCCCTAGGCTATCATCAAGTAACATGAAAACGAAGAGCATTTAAACTATATAAATGTCAAATCAGCGAATATATGCAGTACGCTAAGTCAGATAGTGTTCAACAGCATAGGCTGGCACATCGCATTACGCCTAGTGATACTGCTTATTTTTTAAATTCTCCTAAAAACCTAATCCTTGCCTTTAAGGGGAAGCGGTAATACAATTTAAAAACATAAATATTTATTATTATACTTACCTGCAGTTTTTCATGCAACTTTCAGTGTAGGAAATGTTCATTACCGTGAGCGAAGGATTCGACACGTGTGTGTGTGACCTATCAGTTAGTATTGAATCTTAAATAAGTAAGACTAAAGTTTGGAAGAAGGTTTTATAGTAAAACGTCGTATTTCAAATAAACGACTAATTTTTTTTAAAAGAAAAATTAAAAACCCTTCACATTCCTCCTGACTATAATGAAGCTGGCATATTCTAGAAATCGAGCGACACATTTGTGTTCTGAAATTATTTCTCAAATGTTCTAATGTTTTGCTATTCTAGAAATTTCTGTTACACACATTTTTCTTTATCCATTCTCCAATTGCAATTCCCGGACTGTGTTAATTGTGATGACGTAATTCCTTAATTTTAATTATTTCCTAATCTGTTACTTGTGGGTTTTCTGAAGCCATTATTTGATAAAATTTTCCGACATTTTCGCAAATACAGAGGTGTGTTATATAGTATTACCATTTTATATAATTATATAGTATGGTACATAGTTTTATTGTATTATATAGTGATTATTATATATTATGTAATATTGTGTTATTATGTTGTATAGTTATTATATATAATGTTATAGTTATATATAATTTTATATCATTATATAGCTGTATTATTTTATATCGTTATATAGCAGTATTATTGTATATCGTTATTATATATCATTGTATATAGTTATTATATATCATTGTATATAGTTATTATAAATTATGCTTTATAGTTATAATAAATTGTTTTATAGTTATAATAAATTATGTTATATAGTTATAATAAATTATGTTATATAGTTATAATAAATTATGTTATATATTTATAATAAATTAGGTTTTATAGTTATAATAAATTATGTTTTATAGTTATAATAAATTATGTTTTATAGTTATAATAAATTATGTTTTATAGTTATAATAAATTATGTTATATAGTTATAATAAATTATGTTTTATAGTTATAATAAATTATGTTTTATAGTTATAATAATTTATGTTACATAGTAATTATTAATTATGTTATATAGTAATTATTAATTATGTTATATAGTTGTATTATTCTATATAGGTATTATATATTATGTTATATAGTTATATCATGTTATATAGTTATATCATGTTATATAGTTATATCATGTTATATAGTAAAATGTTTAATGTAATATTATGTTATATAGTTATTATAATTTTATATAGTTAGTATATATATATTTTATATAGTTATCATATAATTATATTATTTTATAATTATATATTATGTTATATGGTTATATTATGTTATATAGTTTTATTATTTTATATTATGTTATATAGTTTTATTATTTTATATTATGTTATATAGTTTTATTATTTTATATTATGTTATATAGTTTTATTATTTTATATTATGTTATATAGTTTTATTATTTTATATTATGTTATATAGTTTTATTATTTTATATTATGTTATATAGTTTTATTATTTTATATTATGTTGTATAGTTTTATTATTTTATATTATGTTGTATAGTTTTATTATTTTATATTATGTTGTATAGTTTTATTATTTTATATTATGTTATATAGTTTTATTATTTTATATTATGTTATATAGTTTTATTATTTTATATTATGTTATATAGTTTTATTATTTTATATAGTTTTATTATTTTATATAGTTTTATTATTTTATAATTCTATATTATTTCATATAGTTTTATTATTTATATAGTTTTATTATTTTATACTTCTATATTATGTTATATAGTATTATTGGTCCCCCGATTTATAAAATCGGGGGACTTATGTTTTGAGGCATGTCCGTCCGTCCGTCCGGATTTTTCTCCGCAACCATCCATTGAACTCTCTGAAATTTTGCATGAAGTTGTAACTTAGGTCAGGTTAAAAAGTGACATTCTCCGATTTTTGTAAAAAAAAATCTGGTTAGCCCCCCAGGGGGTCAAAATCCCTGAATTTAAAAAAAATGACATTTTTTGCCCCATATCTTTTCATCCATCTATTCCATTTCTCTTAAACTTGGCCGAAATGTGGACGCAATTGTTCCTAATAGAAATAAGTATCGCTGACCTTGGAAAAAATCTGGTTCGCGCCCCCAGATGACCGTTTTCTCCCATAACGTTTGATCCATCCATTCATTTTTTTCTGAAACTTGGCAAAAATTTAGAGGCAATTGTTATGGATATAAAATTAGCATCTTTGACCTTAGAAAAATTCTGGTTCGAGCCCATCAGAGGGTCAAAAAATGCCCCAAATTGCCTAAATTTATTGCATTTTACACTCGCCACATCGAGTCACATACAGAGGGGGACCACGCATGTGCGGCTTGTTATTTTATAGTTATATATTGTTATATAGTTTTATTTTATATAGTTATTATATATTATGTTATATAGTTTTATTTTATATAGTTATTATATATTATGTTATATATCTTTGTTATTTTATATAGTTATTCTTTTTTATATTATATAGTTTTATTATTTTATATAGTTATAAATTTGTATAGTTTTTATTTTATTTCATTTTATAGTCATTATTCTATACTATGTTATATAGTTTTATTATCTTATATAGTCGTTATCATATCATGTTATATAATCGTTATCATATTATATTATATAGTCATTATCATATCTTATATAGTCATTTTATATTATGTTATATAGTCATTATATATTATGTTATATAGTCATTATATATTATGTTATATAGGCATTATATATTATGCTATATAGTCATTATATATTATGTTTTATAGTCATTATATATTATGTTT
>OY744545.1:12601601-12666601 GCA_963556195.1 Sepiola atlantica
ATGAATCAAAAATCAGTCCGACGGTTAATTTGCTTTTCAAACCGATACATGACCTTGTGTCGAACCGCCTATAGAGGGAAATAAATAAAAGGGGTCTTAAGAATAGAGTAACATTCAGGGAATCATGTTTAATTTGTTTCTAATGAATATGGATCAAATGAAATGTAAACTTGAAAATATTTAAACTTTCAATAGGAGGCTGTGTCCAGCTTATGCTCCTTTAAAACCCTTCAAGGTACACTAATGAAACCGAAATAACGGGTACATGTATTCATGGAGGTCTGGTACCTAATGTTACTTGTCACAAAAAATCGGAAGTACCTGCATTTTTACGAAAGGTTTCAACCTCCTGATTGACCTATTTACATAAACTTGTGATGAGAAATGTTATACTTACCCAATTAAAAGCGCCTGCCGTGTCTGGCGGCCATCAAACTAAATATAACAAACATTTAGACACCGTATATTTAACAGTTGTGTTCCAAAAGTCATAATGATCGGTTAAGTATTTTAAGAAATGAATCCTGTACATAAAGATATTTTTATATTTTTATCTAACATAATAGTTTCTTGATTAGCTTTCGTCTTCGAATATGTGAGGACATATACCATTCTCATTTTTATAAAAATAAAGCACCGTAGATGTTAATAAAAAAATTCATTTTTAATATAGTGATGATTATATATTATTTAGAACAATTCCGTGTTAATAAAATCGATTTTACTTGAAAAAATGTATCCAGTTAACTACATTATCATTGAATAAGACATTTAATATTTTCACAAAAAAATAAAATTATCTCATCAATATATTTTTATAATAACATTTTACTTGAAAAAAAAATTTATCCAGTTAACTACATTATCATTGAATAAAACATTTAATATTTTCACAAAAAAATAAAATTATCTCATCAATATATTTTTATAATAACATTTTACTTGAAAAAATTATTTATCCAGTTAACTACATTAACATTGAATAAAACATTTAATATTTTCACAAAAAAATAAAATTATCTCATCAATATATTTTTATAATAACATTTTACTTGAAAAAATTATTTATCCACTTAACTACATTTAAGATTTTCCAAAAAAATTAAATGATCTCATCAATATATTTTTATAATAACATGTTACTTGTAATTTTACGACGTAATTATCTGATATTTTTCTTGAAAATGAAGTCATTGGAGTAAGAATTTGTTTAATCATGAAAACAAAAGAGTAAAATAAAATTCAGACATTTGGCAATTTAAAAAAATGTAGAACTACATTTTACAAACGTTATACTTCAAATTCTACGGAAGGACATTGATATATGAAAAGACTGGAATTGCATCCCACATCACTATTTTCAGAGATCCAACAAAAGCGTCTGCATCACATAATAAATGAGAATTGTTTTCTATGAGTATAATTTATGATTATAATAAATAACAGATAAGTCACTTGGATGGCACAATAGAAGTTAAGAGAAGTGTAACTTATTAAAACTGTTGGTGCTGCTGCATTATGAAAACAAACCAAAGTTGCTTCCTTATTTCTAGAAGATTGAATTGAAAGGGGAAATAATTCGAATTTTTTTACGAGGCCTCATAACGAAATGATTATATTCGAATTTTTTCTTACGGAAAACCGTAACATAGATGGAGAAGCAAAAGAATTTGTAAGAAGATACCGGGCTGAAATAATAACGTTATAATTTAGAAACCTATTCTAGAGATGGGGAGTTGGGGTGATTAACTGTTCGGTACTTTTATCTAACAATGTATTGATTTACTCCTCTCCAGGAGTTAGGCACAAGGCCAGTTTTTATCTTACTCCCACAAGTAAGATGTGACCAAAGGTCGGGTCGGAAAGTGGGGTTTAAAAATTGCCTGGGCAGCCCCGTCGGCATTCCCCGGTAGGGGCGCCTCAGACAGTAAGCAATACACTTACTCCTCCCCTAAAGAGGGGAGGCGAATCCTGGGAGGGTGGACCTCCTAGAACTGCACAGGACAGACCCATTGACCGGCGTAAATCAAGCCCCGAAGGCCAAGACAATACCATCGGAACAGATACTACACTTTGATCTTAGCCAAAAGGTCAAGAAATGTAATAACTAAATATACGGTAAAAATTAAGAAAAGAATTAAGGCAGTTTGAGTTATCTCCCGTTCCGAAATAAAATATTATCTCCCTTTTCGATTCACTCTAGAAATAAGGAAGGAAATTTGGTTCGTTGCCATTTTTCGTTTTTAATTTTACTATATTTTTGCAATATTTTTCTTGTTTAATGAATCTTGATTATGATCAGATAGGGACATACAATATTATTTAGCTGAATGTATTTTTTTCACTGCCGGTGGAGGAACTTCTCCTTGGTTTCTTTCACCCTTGTTGATCCCTGGCTACGTGTGGCCACGTAGGACCGAGTTAACTATCGAGTTCGTCTCTCCACTGCGTTTTTGCCTTTCTCTACGTCTTTTCCATTGCGTCAGAGTCCATTCTGTCGCTCTATATGGCCACCTGTTCTCTGTACCTCTCGTAAGGTGACCTGTTCATCTATGTTTTGTCATTCGTATTGCAATGATAATGACATTTAATCCAGTTTGCTGTCTAATCCAGGTGTTTCTTTTTCTATCATGTAATCTGATGGCGATCATAACGCGTTATATTTTTTATTGTGCTACGCTTAGCTGCATTATTAAGTGTCCATGTTTCGCTACCATATGTCATAACAGGCATCATATCTTCATTAAACACTGTTTTGCTTAATGGTCATCGTAGACTTTCTACTCTTCATTATGTTGTCTACTTTAGAAAAGGCTGTCCATATCTGCGTAACGTCTCACTATCTCCCTAGGCAGATTTAGTTGTCAACTACCTCGACATTTTCATCTTTCACTAGGACTGGGACTTTTGTGGCATCTTTGTTGAACGTGACCTTGATTTTTCAAGTGAGCATTTTAAAACGAGCTATATGTCTAACATTGTAAATGTCGTTAAGAATCTTTGTTAATTCTTGAGGTGAGTTATTTGTGACAATGATATCGTCGGATAATTCTCGATGAGCAACGTGTTCTCCATTTATATTGATACCTCTGCCTTCCCAGTCAATTTTATTGGTCACCGAATCTTGCAGGCAGGATCATAGGACGTTTGGTAAACTGTTGTCACTTTCTATATTGATCGTTCACTATCCTGTTGGAGTTTAAAGTTACTTTCGCTCCGTCATAAAGATCATGATACATGTTGATGTAAGAACTGTTAATTCCTTGACTTTTCAAAGCTGTGGACATCGGAACAATGGAATATTAAATGGTCTTAATAAGTATTAAAACTGTAAATACCTTTTTAATAAAATAAATAAACAGTTTATATTTAGATAATAAAACTATGAATAAATAAATAAAGGGAAAATGATTATACAACTATTTGTTCAAATATAAGGTTGAAATAATAAAATGGCCGTTTGGGTCTTCCATACTTGTGAAATGAAGGCAGACATTTTTATAATCTAAAAATTCTTATTAATACTTAATTTATTTATATTCTAGTTTATTATAATCCTATTAATAGGATACATTTTAATGTTTCTTCTTTATTTGAGGGGTATCATACAGTTTGAGTGGTTCCGCCCTAAATGGTTTCGTTTTAAAGAATTTAAGGGATAAGCACAACATGTCCATTTCTATAAACTATTACAAAACCAGATTTTCTATATACGTTTATAAATAATAAAATAAATTACTGCGGTTATAATCTTTCATATTTGTCATAACCTCTGGCTATTTTGTTAAATCTATTAAAAGTCTGACTGGATACTGAATTTTAATTTTACTTTTTTTTAGATAATTATGCAATTTTTGTAAAAAGTGTTTTCTTTATGAATTCAGTATTTTGAGACTAATTTACTAATGATCTTTGAAATAGTTCTGGAATAGCCCGAATAACTAAAATCTTTCAAGAGATTTTTTAAATAAATTTCTTAAAATTCCAAATTTCCCTGAATTTAAGTATTTTTAGCCGCTGTGAGTACAGTTTTCATTTTAAATTTTATTTTCAGACGTAAAACTACTTTCATTTTAGAGATTAACCTTAGACTATTATCTTTCAAACACACACTTTAACAGAAAGAAATAATCAGATTACATTTCTGAATTTTTTAGATTAGGATTGATAATTTGTAACATTTTGGTTATTGGGACTATATTTCTCATCTTGAGTGTTATCACAACGTTTCCGCCGCTGTAACATCCGGCCTTCTTTGGCAATACTGACTTACTAAGAATACCTAGTATAGACTTGTATACAATATGGGAGCCATTAGTTATAAATAATAGATAAGGTTATAATTATATATATATATATATATATATATATATATATATATATATATATATATATATATATAGTGATATGGTGTATTAAAAGTACTGATATATAGTGATAAGTTGTAAGACTACACATAGAAAAAAAAACAAGTATATGTTTAATGCTCCCAAAATTCATACTAGAACTGTCTGCAAGGACTCGTGGCGCAGTACTAAGTTAAATTTAGTTCAAAGTGATAGTACTCTGAAGGTTGAAGTTCAATTCTCTGTACCGGCATTACGAAGAATTGCGAATTACTGAAGACTTCTCTCAGTTATCGCTGACAGAACAATGACATGCTACCCTCGTGGATGAAATATAGGATTCAGTCCAGATTTCGCGAGTTCGACAGAAATAGTCGAAGTTCGAAGAGATACACCTGAAGAAGGCCGGAGGTTATACTTAAGATGAGAAATGTAGTCCGAATAACCAACATTATACGAATAATCAGATATGATTAATCCGTAAAATATATATATAGTCAATATAAGCCACGTTCACTTTTACACATCGTTGCATGTAATTGTTTCTTTGTTATCGATAGCTTTCTTCTAAAAAAATCAATAGTTGATTCTAGTTAGTTTTTCTTGTATATCGTTTCAGCATGTTAAAAAAGAATAAAATGCAATTGATTTAATACCTTCCTGAAAATGATTAAGCTGGATCATAATTTTGAAATAACAAAAAGGGGATGTAACTCTGTATTCGTTCACAGTTGGAACAAGAAAGTAATATTTCGGAAAAAAAACAACGGCATCGTGTTAAAATGGAAAATAAGAACAACTCGCGAGAATAACACGACCAGGAACGCCGAGTAAGTACAGTTAATTGCATATATAGAAAATGCCAGCGATTTAAGTGTTAAGATAAATCATAATCTCACACGGGTCCTTCATGTAATAACATTTTATTGATTGCTTTCGAGATATTGTCCGTGTTTTCATACGACAGTTCCGTCAGACTATTCAAGCTGAAACAGCGATTAATGCATTTCCTAGGAGCGTGAAATTAATATCTCTTCTATGGAATAGAAGTGTTTCAATTGCTAGTGCCTCTAAACACGATATTCATGTGGGTGTGCATCAGGGATAGATTCTTGAACCTTTATTATTCCTGATTTATTAAACAAAGTTCCTGGTAAAATCCTGTCCGAGATGGGTATGTTTGTTAATGAAAACGCTTTATTCGCGACGCGTGGACAACACAAACGATCACATATTCAAAGCAATGGCTTAACTCTTAGAAAATGATCGACTTTAATAATTATCTCTACGCTGACGATTCCGGATGACTGAAATGTACATATATATATATAAGAACAAATGTACCTTCCTACAATTTCACATAGAGGATTTCTATCCGTCTATATCAGAAAAACTCTTCAACATCGACCTAGAATTTGCCGAGATGTATACTGATATATCCAATAAATAAAACTATTATTATAATAAACTAGGAGTATATAAATAAATCTATTATAATAAACTAGTAGAATATAAATTAATCTATTATTATAATAAACTAGTAGAATATAAATAAATCTATTATTATATTAAACTAATAGAATATAATATATTATTATTATAAATTAATAAAATATACAAATCTGTTATAATAAACTAGTAGAATATAAATAAATCTATCATAATAATAAACTAGTAGGATATAAATAAATCTATTATTATAAACTACTAGAATATAAATAAATGTATTATAATTAACTAGTAGAATATAAATAAATCTATTATAATAAACTAGTAGAATATAAATAAATATATTATAATTAACTAGTAAAATATAAATAAATCTATTATAATAAACTAGTAGAATATAAAATATATTATAATAAACTACTAGAATATAAATAAATCTATTATTATAATAAACTAGTAGAATATAAATAAATCTATTATGATGAACTAGAATATTAAAACAATCTATTATAATAAACTAGTAAAATATAAATAAATCTATTCTAATAAACTAGTAGAATATAAATAAATCTTATAATAAACTAGTAGAATATAAATAAATCTATTATTCTGATAAACTAGTCCAATATAAATAAATCAATTATTATAATAAACTAGAATATAAATAAATCTGTTATTATAACAAACTAGTAGAATATAAATAAATCTATCATCATAATAAACTAGTAAAATATAAATAAATCTATTATAATAAACTACTAGAATATAAATAAATCTATTATAATAAACTACTAGAATATAAATAAATCTATTATTATAATAAACTAGTAGAATATAAATAAATCTATTATTATAATAAACTAGTAGAATATAAATAAATCTATAATAAACTAGTAGAATATAAATAAATCTATTATTCTGATAAACTAGTCCAATATAAATAAATCTATTATTATAATAAACTAGAATATAAATAAATCTATTATTATAATAAACTAGTAGAATATAAATAAATCTATTATTATAATAAACTACTAGAATATAAATGAATCTATAATAAATTAGTAGAATATAATTGAATCTATTATTATAATAAACTACTAGAATATAAATAAATCTATTATAATAAACTAGTAGAATATAAATAAATCTATTATCCTGATAAACTAGTAGAATATAAATAAATCTATTATTATAATAAACTAGTAGAATATAAATTAATCTATTATTATAATAAACTACTAGAATATAAATAAATCTATTATAATAAACTAATAGAATATAAATAAATCTATTATTATAATAAACTAGTAGAATATAAATAAATCTATTATTATAATAAACTACTAGAATATAAATAAATCTATTATAATAATAAACTACTAGAATATAAATAAATCTATTATTATAATAAAGTACTAGAATATAAATAAATCTATTATAATAAACTACTAGAATATAAATAAATCTATTATTATAATAAACTAGTAGAATATAAATAAATCTATTATAATAAACTAGTATAGTATAAAGAAATCTATTATAATAAACTAGTAGAATATAAATAAATCTATTATTATATTAAACTAATAGAATATAATATATTATTATTATAAATTAATAAAATATACAAATCTGTTATAATAAACTAGTAGAATATAAAATCTATTATAATAAACTACTAGAATATAAATAAATCTATTATTATAATAAACTAGTAGAATATAAATAAATCTATTATGATGAACTAGAATATTAAAACAATCTATTATAATAAACTAGTAAAATATAAATAAATCTATTCTAATAAACTAGTAGAATATAAATAAATCTTATAATAAACTAGTAGAATATAAATAAATCTTATAATAAACTAGTAGAATATAAATAAATCTATTATTCTGATAAACTAGTCCAATATAAATAAATCAATTATTATAATAAATTAGAATATAAATAAATCTATTATTATAACAAACTAGTAGAATATAAATGAATCTATCATCATAATAAACTAGTAAAATATAAATAAATCTATTATAATAAACTACTAGAATATAAATAAATCTATTATTATAACAAACTAGTAGAATATAAATAAATCTATTATTATAACAAACTAGTAGAATATAAATAAATCTATCATCATAATAAACTAGTAAAATATAAATAAATCTATTATAATAAACTACTACAATATAAATAAATCTATTATTATAACAAACTACTAGAATATAAATAAATCTATCATCATAATAAACTAGTAAAATATAAATAAATCTATTATAATAAACTACTAGAATATAAATAAATCTATTATAATAAACTACTAGAATATAAATAAATCTATTATTATAATAAACTAGTAGAATATAAATAAATCTATTATTATAATAAACAAGTAGAATATAAATAAATCTATAATAAACTAGTAGAATATAAATAAATCTATAATTCTGATAAACTAGTCCAATATAAATAAATCTATTATTATAATAAACTAGAATATAAATAAATATATTATAATTAACTAGTAAAATATAAATAAATCTAATATAATAAACTAGTAGTATATAAATAAATCTATTATTATAATAAACTACTGGTATATAAATGAATCTATTATAATAAACTAGTAGAATATAAATGAATCTATTATTATAATAAACTACTAGAATAAAAATAAATCTATTATAATAAACTAGTAGAATATAAATAAATCTATTATCCTGATAAACTAGTCCAATATAAATAAATCTATTATTATATTAAACTAGAATATAAATAAATCTATTATTATAATAAACTAGTAGAATATAAATAAATCTATTATAATAAACTACTAGAATATAAATGAATCTATTATAATAAATTAGTAGAATATAAATGAATCTATTATTATAATAAACTACTAGAATATAAATAAATCTATTATAATAAACTAGTAGAATATAAATAAATCTATTATCCTGATAAACTAGTAGAATATAAATAAATCTATTATTATAATAAACTAGAATATAAATAAATCTATTATAATAAACTACTAGAATATAAATGAATCTATTATAATAAACTAGTAGAATATAAATTAATCTATTATTATAATAAACTACTAGAATATAAATAAATCTATTATAATAAACTAGTAGAATATAAATAAATCTATTATTATAATAAACTAGTAGAATATAAATAAATCTATTATTATAATAAACTACTAGAATATAAATAAATCTATTATTATAATAAACTACTAGAATATAAATAAATCTATTATTATAATAAACTACTAGAATATAAATAAATCTATTATAATAAACTAGTAGAATACTCGTTTTGTGACGGGTATTCTACTAGTTTAATGCAATAGATGTACACAATTAAACATGTTTTGCTAAAATTTACACTAGATTTTTGTTTCTCTTAACACAAATTACGGACAATTATTCCTAACATATCTTAGGCAACGGGTCCGCTAGTTTATATATATATATATATATATATATATATATATATATATATATATATATATAAGCACAATGTTTCTTTCAAATTAAATAATCTCCGTTACTTTCTAAAGTTATTGACAGATTTATAGAGAAAGATGACAGCAATTTTTCAAGCTGACACTAATTTCAGCAAACATGACAACATTTGTATCCTCAGCTGTCTTTAAATCTAAGTGTATGTCTCAAATAGATTCTCTCTATCACATTATATATATATATATATACACATATATATATATATATATATATGTGTGTGTGTGTGTGAGAGAGAGAGAAAGAGAGTGAGATAGAGAAAGAAAGTGAGATAGAGAAAGAGAGGGAGAGAGAGAAAGGGAGAGAGAGAGGAAGAGAGAGAGGAAGAGAGAGAGAGAGAGAGGCTAGACGGAGAGAATAAGAGAGATTGATAGATATTGGGAGAATAGAACTCCTATAATAATAATAATCATAATAATAATAATAAGAAGAAGAAGAAGAAGATGAACAACAACAACAACAACAACAACAATAATAATTTCTCACATTCTCTCTCTCTCTCTCTCTCTCATATATATATATATATATATATGTGTATGTGAGAGAGAGAAAGAGAGTGAGATAGAGAAAGAGAGGGAGAGAGAGAAAGGGAGAGAGAACGGGAGAGAGAAAGGGAGAGAGAGAGAGAAGAGAGAGGGAGAGAGGATAGACGGAGAGAATAAGAGAGATTGATAGATATTGGGAGAATAGACCTCCTATAATAATAATAATAAGAAGAAGAAGCAGAAGAAGAAGAAGCAGAAGAAGAAGAAGAACAACAACAATAATAATAATAATAATAATAATAATAATAATAATAATAATAACGATAACGATAACGATAACGATAACAATAACAATAACAATAAAGCAAATAGTTCCATCGGTTTTACTACTACTATTACAACTCTCTCACGTCGGCTCATCATGAACTTGGTAAACTAATTCAATTCATCAGTATTTAAAAAAAAACATAATTGCCCGTCTGATGTTAGACTAATTTTAGTTAACAAAAAATATTACATTGTGAAACTAATTTTTTAAAAATAAAAAATACTTGAAGCTATTGTATTAAAACGCAGCAACTTTAAATAAATTACACGGCGCATGAAACGAGTAACAACATTTTCATTTTTTGTAACGTAAATACGATGTATCCGGTGATACTTAGTCTGTGGTTCTAGTATTTAGATTGTAAACGTTTTTTCTGGGACTGCACCGGTTTGTGGGTTTGATGTCTGACTTCACATATGGCGTTCTCGGCTGTTAGGTTTTATTCTCTTATTTCAAACCTTTTGTTCGTCGTCATCTGAAGATGATTCGACAAAGAATTGAAAGTCGTAGTGATATATGTGGAACATTTATTGTTTTTTTTAATGTTTACACACAAATAATTAAAAATATTGAAAAAATAAAATCCAGCAGAAGTATTGTTATCTTTTACAAAGTTGGCTTAAATGAAAGACTGCTGACTAAATACATTCTATATGTCTTCTTGATAAAACATGATACACTTTATTTCTTTATTATTCTGCATAGCTGTTACGAGAGCCGTGTCGATTAAGATGTTTAGATTTGCGTTAAACATGACCCGTGTTTGGGGTTAGAATCGTGTAACCGGCGAAACAGTTATCTCCAATCTGAGGATACTGTAAGGATGAAGCATGTATGTCTGGATAATAAATACAAATATTTATTAAAATAATTATCTCTCTCTTGGTCATATATATATATATATATATATATATATATATATATATATATATATATATATATATGTATATGTATATATGTATGTATGTATATTTTTATAGATAAACTCTGAAACTATTTTACCGATCATTGTGAAATTTGGAATACAAGTGCAAGATTTTAGGATGCGTAATATGCACTATGTTTAGTTGTAGTTTAATGCAAATAGTGTAGTACAATTTTAACCTTCAATTAATATATATATATATATATATATAAAGTAGAGCACTGTAAATGGTAGTAATAACACAGCGTGACGTCACTTGCTTTATATGCATCATTCCTTCACTTATAGAAGTTGAATGCCTGTACGCCTCGCCGCCGTTAAAAGTGTTAAAATTATCATTGTTTATAAGCTGTTCAGAACTGGCCTATCGGTTAGCGACGTTGGACTGGGGTTGAAAAATACTTATAGTCCAGGGTTTCGAATCGTGTGACCGGTGGTGAATAGTCGTACTTCTATGCTGATGAGTCTTGATTGAAAAAGAGACGAAATGTATACGTCCATAGATAAAATAAACAATAACAAATATTTATATTTTTATTTATATATATATATATTTTATTTATATATATATATATATATATTTTTATTTATATATATATATATTTTATTTATATATATATATATATATATTTTTATTTATATATATATATATATATATTTTTATTTATATATATATATATTTTTATTTATATATATATATATATATATTTTTATTTATATATATATATATATATATTTTTATTTATATATATATATATATATATATTTTTATTTATATATATATATTTTTATTTATATATATATATATATTTTTATTTATATATATATATATATTTTTATTTATATATATATATATATATATATTTTTATTTATATATATATATATATATATTTTTATATATATATATATTTTTATATATATATATATATATATATTTTTATATATATATATATTTTTATATATATATATATATATATATATATATTCCCCAAAATACAGTGTTTTTGTAGTATTATAAAGATGTTTTAGATATAAGGTTTAATAGCATTCGGATTTTAATCTTTGTAGGGGGACATGAAAGTGGTGCATAACTTCTGCTCGAAGAATTCATTTCAGCCGTTGATGGACGGTTATTCTTCTCGTGTATATAAATACACACGTGTGTGTATGTGTGTAAGTAAGTGTGTGTGTGTGACCTTCGACTGGAAAGTTAATTATGCTTCACTAGTATTATTATTATTGTCGCATTATTGCCGGTGGAGGTGTCCGGGTTGTTCCGTGGATTTTTTCTTTGGTCGTGTTTTTGTCACGGCTCAAATGGATTTCTATCCTGGGGACGAGGGAGTATAACTTGATGGGACGCCTTTAGAAGGGCTGTTTATTTCACATTACCACACCAGCTCTTGAGTAAAGATAGACACATCACCTTCAATTAAGAGGTTAATCAGGTCCGTAGTTTTAGGCGTCATTAATTATCTCGGCTAAGGGAACCATTGTTTTAGTGAAATTGAACGCTTGTGTGAAAGAAGCGGACAAACCATTTTACATTCAAACATAAATCATTTATTTTTGCATTTCGAAAATATATTTGAGAGGTGGCTGAGATGGGCTCCTTACAACCATTGCGCACAAAAATCAAAATTCCAACTGACTTTTCCCTCGCGGTGATAAAAAAAGAGAGAGATAGAGATAGATAGATAGATAGATAGAGAGATAGAGATAGAGAGAAGGAGCAAAAGGGTGCAGTCCCACAAGGGAAAGAAACACATATAGATATAGGTTCGAATCGACTGACCGGCAGTACGGTAATTCAATGCTGACGAGTTTAGAAAACACGAAACTCGTATATATCTCTATATATTATAAGTATTTACTAATATATATATATATATATATATATATATATATATATAGTATATCTTCTAAGGAAAAAGCTCGATAAATGTTATTTTTTAACAACAAGGCATATATACATAAAGAATGAGATGCTTAATTCCAAATTGACAATTTATTCACGTTTCGAAAAATCCATAGAACTTTACGATGTGTTTAGACTTCTAGAGAGTTACGCGTATGAAATATCTATCTATATATATATATATATATATATATATATATATATATATATACATATAGTGTTTATGTATAGTGTTTATGTATAGTGTTTATAGCAGCAAGCGATCACTACGCGAACAGCAAGAGGTTGGCTCTGTGGGGTCGAATGATCATTTAAAGCAGAACAAATGGAAAAAGAACAATGTTCAACAACTGGGTCTGTTTATTTTTATATAGAAGAGTAATTATTAATTAAAAAAAAACAATTGATTTTACATTGGTCAATGGTAGGATTAATGTTTACGGTGCTCGTAAATGTCTTTAGCAAGCGTTGTTTTTTTGCGCTAATTTATTTCGCTAGTTCTCTGGGTGCGCGAATTCTTTACACAAGTAATTGTTTAAGTTATGAGCTTAACGGGCGAAGGCAGTAGCTAGAATTTCGTCCGGTTTGGTTCTTCGGCGCACGCCACTTCGGAGCACGCCCGGGCGTCAGTCCAACTCTGGCTTATGCGTGAAAAAAACACATTATTTTATTCAAGATATCTATGGTCGTACCACCCCTCCTCCGCGATCTTACTTCCTGCCTGTCCTCCTTTCTCAAGGAGGGTGGGGACGAACGCCTCACTTTTTTTTCTTAAAATAAATGGGATTTTCTCCCAATCCTTCGTTATCGCAAAAACAAACGCGACAACCGTGGCTTTCTCATTCTGTCACACAGCTAGATATGCTCTGTGCCCGGCTTGTAATTAACGATAACAGACTCAAATAAATCTCCGTCAAGTGGATCGTTTTTCGCAGGTCGTGACGTCTTCAAAACAACCGTCACAGAATCGTAGTTGTAAAAACGCGCTATTCACTCAAACAATAATATTGCTTTATTGATATTTCAGAATTAAGTTAGCAATATAGAATTCTCTAATCTCCACCTCTAATCTGGCAACGGTCTTCTCACCTCTGGTAATAATTGATTTTGAATATCTTACACGATTCCGCGAGACTAGCTGGCGTCTCATTCTGTCGTTCGAATAAGTTCATTTCTACGTCAAATATATACTAGTTTTATATCTCCACTTCGTCTTGTCGCAGGGTCCTCAGTCAGCGTAGCATTCCCACCAAGATGCATACTAGCGCGTCACCAGGGTACCCGATCCCCATGGTGCCCACATACTCTGTCATACACACACACACACATATATATATATATATATATATATATATATATATATATATATATATATATATATATATATATAAGAACCTCTCGAAGAAGATATACAAACGAGAAAGTTCCGTGACGTTCAACAACGCTTGCTTAGATAATGACTTGCTACCTAAGTATATATATATATATATATGGGAAATGAAAAATGGAAAAACCAAAAGATGTTTTTTTTATGTATTCATCAACGTTTCGTCTTTATTTGTAAAACTTCCTCTCTCCCACCCTAATACAAATTCACTAACACTCCCACCCCCCTCTTTTTCGCTCACAGCCATCCACATTAATTTCACTCTCATCCACCGACTTCTGTCAGCCCGGCCCTGAGTCCTGCACTCTCAGTAGTGGCTACTACTTCTTCTCATCAACCCAATATTTTCATGTACTTGCATGATATTTTTCTTAAAATTATCATTCTGAGGAAGTCTTACAAATAAGGACGAAACGTTGATGAATACATCAAAAAGTATTTTGGTTTTTCCTTTTTCATTTCTCATTACGTCGGATTACTCTCATCCTTCCTTTCTGTTGTGGTTGCAAGGTTGAACAATAATTAGTGAGGAATACAATGAAGACGCAAACAACAAGGATAATGCAATAATAAGTGTATTAAAGAAAAGGTATAGTTACAGTATGTACAAATGAAGGTGTCGAGTCAGAGAGTCTTGGTGGGAGGACATGTACGCTCTTCGGCGTCACTTCCGGTGGCATTTAGGTAACACACACTAAGGCCAACCTAGGCTTGCCATTTATAGTGTAACGTTATTCGTATATGCAAATGAGTGGTTGCCACCACAACACTTTCTCATATATATATATATATATATATATATATATATATATATATATATATGTTTGATCATATAATGTCAATCAATAATTATAGTAAATCCTTAAATATATTTTCTGTTCCGATATATACACTTTCTTCATTAGCAACATCGGCATTTACTGTTTGTATATAACATAATGTTTTAAACAATTATCAATTAATGGACAATTATTTTTGTTTCCATCATTGATTGTAAACTTATGAATGTACTTTTTCTTTTTATGTATTCTGATTTACACTTGTCTAGCTATGAGTGTATCATTCTGTCTGCTATTAAATTTCTGAATCCTGAGCCGCAAAATAGAATACGAAATAACAAACGTTCTAAATTAAAATAAATCTTACATTCTGATTGATCTCCCCTGAAGGAACATTACATTTGAAAACTACGCTTTGATTAAGCTAAACAGATAAATACAAAAAAAAGAACAGGACGAATAACAAATTACTATGGCGTCGGTATAATGAATAAACATTATCCAGTTTTATCGTAGATTTTAGTAAACCATTTTGTTTTTATCGAGTCTAGATTTATTTGCTGCGAGGCTGCCATGAAACTTTCAGAAATTGTGATTAAAACTTCAAGTAATGCTTTACAAAGAAATATATACATACATATATACACATGCATATATACACATACATATATACACACATATATACACACGCATATACACACATACATATATACACACACATATATACACACACATGCATATACACACATGCATATACACACATGCATATATACACATGCATATATACACATGCATATATACACATACATACACACACATGCATATACATTCATCTTTGTTTATAAAGATAGCGACTATATTTTTCCAGCTAATTTTTATTTAAGCGTTTTACGTGGACAATGAACTTGCCATGTGTTTTAAATAAATAAATGCAACTGTTTTTTTCTACTTATTCTTACTATATTGATATTAAAATGGTTTAATGCTTTTTACTTCTCAGTAGTATATTTTATTCGTCATGATACATTCCTCCCAGGCATTACGTCCTCTTCGAGAGAGTAAACCGTACAGTATACATTCGTTTCTCATGACATTTCCTCATGATTGCCAGTTTTGTGTGTGGGGGGAGTTAGTGTACTATCTATTCTGTTGTAATGATATCATCCTCCGAGGCATTTACCCTTCTTTTGGGGTGGAGGCAGTGTATGTAGTTCGTTCGTCATCATATCATCCTTACAGCCTCTCATTTGCATATTTATTTATTCTGAAGTTATTAATGATATAATAAGACTTTACTACGATGACTGATGATAATTGGCCAGACCCGAACGCTCGTTGATTTGAGACCGACGGGATCTTGTTTTGACCTGCTGTGATACAATATATAAATAAATATATAGATAGATATAAAGAAAAACTTGAAGGGTGCTTGGTAAGTGGTAAGACAATCATTTGCCAGAGAGACATTCAGTTAAGGAGTATAAATAAAGTACATACCTCATGCATGAAGGCGATCCAGCTGAAAGAAATTGAAAAAACAATGTTAGAAAATTGGCAGGTTTTGTACGTGAAATATATATATATATATATATATATATATATATATATATATATATATATATATATATATATAACAATGAAATAATGTTGGACGGACTGTAATTATGATCTATGCGGAGTTTTGTAATGATTTAATTTACAAAAGAGGAAAAAAGACAGAGGAGAAGGGAAACAAAGATGAATCACTTCGTAAACTTTTCTTCTTTCTCTATGAAGATTTTTTTCTCCTTTTCCAAACGAGTATTAAAAAAAAAAGGTACAGAAAATTAAATAAAACTACCGAGACGTCTTTCAGTCGACACGTTTCAAGGTAATCGTCGACTATGAAGGTGAATCACGATTAAAAACATGGTCAAAAGACCATAAATAATTATCGAGGGTATTAAAAAGAAAATTATAAAAAAGAAAAATGGGAAGAGACATTCTTAACGTACACCCATTAGTTCTAAGTTATGGGTGAACTCTTTTTGTTTGCACAGAGACGGCTAGCGTAAATTAATAGCAACCGCTATATATATATATATATATATATATATATATATATATATATATATAAGAAATGAAAAAGGAAAAACCAAGAGATATTTTTATATATTCACTAAGGTTTACTCTTTATTGTAAGACTTCCTCAGGATGATGTTATTTATCTACCTCCCACAAGGTAAGATGTGACACAAGGACGGGAAAGTTGGATTAGATAAGCCAGCGCTCGAGAGGTGAGCACTCTGGCCATTTAAAAAATTGCCTGAGCAGCCCCGTCGGCATTCCCCGGTAGAGGTGCCTCAGACAGTAAGCAATAAACTTACTCCTCCCCAAAGAGGGGAGGCAAAGCCTGGGAGGGTGCACCTCCTAGAACTGCACAGGACCGGCAACCCCCAATAGACCGGCGTAAATCCAGACACAAAGGCCCAGACGATACCGGTTTATTAGGTGGGGTAAAAACCGAGGATGATAATTTTAAGAAAAATGTCATGCAAGTACATCGAAATATTGTGTTGACATGATGGGTTGATGAGAAAAAGTAGTAGCCGCCCTAACTAAGAGCGTTGGACCAAGGTCCGGGCTGAGAGAAGCCAGTCAGTGGCAGAGAGTGAAATTATATATATATATATATATATATATATATATATAAACTGATCTATAAACTGATAGAACAAATCATAGGATATATAAATAAAAATAATGTAGAATATGTATAAACGTATATATAACACATCTACTAATTATGATGAGAAGAAGAAAAATAAAAATACAGTAGAAAGAAAGAAAGAAAAAAAATGTTAAAAAAGAAGAGGAAGAAGAAGAAGAAAGAGAAAAAATTGACAGTTATGAACGCCGATTTTAAATACTGGGAGTGGGAAAAGAAGAAGAAGTAAAAGAAGAAAAAGAGAAAAAATTAACGGTTAACTTATAAACGCCGATTTGAAACACTGAGAAAGGAAAAAAATCGACAGTTGTGAACGCAGATTAGAAAAACTGTAAGTGAACAAGGAAGGTTAATATTTATTTGAGGTTGACGACAACGGGGAGATGGACAACAAAGGAGGAGGAATAGGGAGAGAAGGAGAGACTAAACGTATATATATGTATGTATATATATATACATATATATATATATATATATATATATATATATATATATATATATACATATTTATTTATTTATTTTTTATTTTTTGATGTGTTGATATTTTTTATATTTATAATATAAAACTAAAATAATACACTAATCACCTAAATAATAGTGTAATGGATTCGTCCAAACACTTTAAAATGCATCAACATTTTTGTAAGTAACGGATACATTTTATTAGACAGACGAACAGCACAGGAAAATAATTTTTTTTTTTTTAAATAACTAATATAAGTTAGCAAAACATTTATATGGAACAAAACGTAGATTTAGTATAAGGAACGTTTATGTTTTTGTCTTTTAAGGGAAGTGGGGTCTGATCAACTCTGCTGAGAAGCCATGAAATTAATTACTGTCTTGTTTTTAAATCCCCGAAACAGTTTTTCATGGTAAACAACTGATGATCGCTTAAAATAGTGTTAGAAACAAACTAATATAATAACTGTAAAAAATAAATTGACTTACATGAGTGATTTTCCACTAAAAGACTTGGACTTGGGACTATAAGTTTTTTTGTTTTGTTTAATATAGTTTTAATGGTTGAGAAACTTCTGAGACTATATATATATATATATATATATATATATATATTGTATCGGTACTTGCAAGCAATATGCACCCAAGGTCAATCTAGGAAATGACCCGAGGCAGTCAACACTTTAAACAGACTTCCCTTTTACATCTCCATGTGCCGAACGTCAAGCAGAACGTGTATGGGCAGTGTTCTATTTTCAAGAGATTTCCACATGTGAAACCCATTTCCGCTGGACTGCTTCCCTGCTCATTACAACTTGGTTGTCTTCAAAACCAATGTCAAAATATATTGTCCTGGACAACTCAAAAAATGATCAAACGCAGTTCATAACATTGATTAATATTATTACTCCCATAATGTTCCTCATCTTTCGGCTGGCATTAATCCCCGTCTTATTAAACTATCCTCGGGTGGTTCTTGGACTTAGAAAGTTGTGATCCTGATAGTTAAAAGAAAAAAAACGTAAAAGAGCAGACGGGACTTAGCATGCACATTGTTAGATTAGTGTTATGCACAGTTTAGGGTTACAAAAATAAGCGTAAAAAAAGTTGAAAAAACTTCCTAAAAAATGAAAAGAATGTCGCTTTCAAATTGTGAAATAATTCGGCAATTTCCGCGAGTGGCTCGTTACCCGTCAATAATCAGAACTAACTGAACAGGAATTATGAGAATAATTATTTCTTTCATTGTCTACAGCGTCGTTAAATTAAAAGAACTATTTTTCACACATTTGTTTCAATTGTAAGTTGAGATCGCTTTACATTTCGGTAAAAGCAATTTTTAAACAATGCTTATTGTCTCCTTTAAGGAAACATTTATTGGGTTTTAACGACACGATCTTTTCGTGTTTTTGAAAATAATAAAAATTAGAGAATAAAAAAATAAAAAATAAAAAATAATGAAAAACCAATAATAATAATAATAATAAATGCATGGACATAACTACAAAACACACTTCATAGAAACGGACAGCCGTACAAAACACGATCAGAATGAATTATCGAAAAGCAAGGTAGATATATGAAATATTAATGTGTTTTTAACACCAATACATAGTTAAAGCAAAATAATGTTTGGATTATTATAATAATCTCTAATGCTATTGATAATGTTGACACATTTATTAATTTTTTCATCGCTTATGTTTGAATTACTGTTTTGAAACGTAAATCGTAAACTCTGTGGACAAGGAGAGAAAACAGTAAACCCTATCAAAGGTGAATCTAGCAAACTAATCCAAAATGACTACAACAAAACCAGACTCAAGTGTGTTGGGAGACAGTTCACTGAAAACTATGCAAATGTCTGCTAGTTGGACATGTAGGCAAATAGTACAGTGACAAATCGGATCCAGTCGTGGGAAATCAGAAAACATAAAATCCAGTGGAACACGGAATTAAAAACCGACCAGCTAATTCGAGCAAAGAGACCGGACGCGATAACTAAAAATGGGAATTTAAAATATTTGTTTTCATTCGCACCTCAAGGTGTTATCTCTTTAGAAAAGTTGCCATTGAGTTTCGACTATGGGTATAATATATATTTCAGCCTTAAAATTAAAGAAGGAAAGTAATTTAAGTAGTCTTAAAATCTAAGTTTTTTTAACCAGAATAGTAGGCTCTATGTGTTTAAATTCAAGTATATATGAAATATTAATGTGTTTTTAACACCAATACATAGTTAAAGCAAAATAATTTTTGGATTATTATAATAATCTCTAATGCTATTGATAATGTTGACACATTTATTAATTTTTTCATCGCTTCTGTTTGAATTACTGTTTTGAAACGTAAATCGTAAGTTTATGACGTCACACAAAAGCTATAATTATTTTGTTACGGTAATGTTTTAAGCTCTATTTATAAGAAAGTCTATATAGTTCATAGGATAGAACGTCAGGCTGAAGATCTCAAGTTTCGGTTTCGGTTGATTATTCATTACTGACTATAAACTATCACATCACATCAGTATCGCAGAAGTGCGAAAACTCACTGGTATCAAATGTAATGCCAGTCATCAAATGTAAAGTCTTGAGATTATTTGGACATATAAGCGTTTGTGTGTGGAGCTAACAAAAATATGCGTGAACAAATGAAGACATAATAAAAGGTAGATAATGTGAATTGACGAATATGGGCTTGAAACAAGCGAGCACTTTCGTACAAGATCGCCAGGCTTGGAAGACACTCGGTCATATTAGTGGGTATCCTGCAGCTATCAGAGTAAATGTTTAATAATAAAATTACTGTTAATGGAATATTTTTTATTTCTAAAAGTAGTTAAGTCTGATATTTAAAAATGAGACAAATTCCGACATGTAGTTTTACATTTAAAACTAATTCTGACTGACGAGTGAAAACACAAAGGGTGACTGACGAGTGAAAACACAAAGGGTGACTGACGAGTGAAAACACAAAGGGTGACCGACGAGTGAAAACACAAAGGGTGACCGACGAGTAAAAACACAAAGGGTGACTGACGAGTAAAAACACAAAGGGTGACTGACGAGTAAAAACACAAAGGGTGACTGACGAGTAAAAACACAAAGGGTGACTGACGAGTAAAAACACAAAGGGTGACTGACGAGTAAAAACACAAAGGGTGACTGACGAGTAAAAACACAAGGGGTGACTGACGAGTAAAAACACAAAGGGTGACTGACGAGTAAAAACACAAAGGGTGACTGACGAGTAAAAACACAAAGGGTGACTGACGAGTAAAAACACAAAGGGTGACTGACGAGTAAAAACACAAAGGGTGACTGACGAGTAAAAACACAAAGGGTGACTGACGAGTCCAAAACAAAGGGTGACTGACGAGTCCAAAACAAAGGGTGACTGACGAGTCCAAAACAAAGGGTGTCTGACGAGTCCAAAACAAAGGGTTACTGACGAGTCCAAAACAAAGGGTGACTGACGAGTCCAAAACAAAGGGTGACAGACGAGTCCAAAACAAAGGGTGACAGACGAGTCCAAAACAAAGGGTGACAGACGAGTCCAAAACAAAGGGTGACTGACGAGTCCAAAACAAAGGGTAACTGACGAGTCCAAAACAAAGGGTAACTGACGAGTCCAAAACAAAGGGTAACTGACGAGTCAAAAACAAAGGGTGACTGACGGACAAACGGATGGACAGGCCGACAAAATGGGTTATTTTTCAGGATAAAATACATGTATTATATATACACTGATTTTAATTTTTTTATTCATTAAAACAGTATTAGACTTATTTTTAGTGTTTTTATTAATGAGGAGTTTTCATGTTTCGGTTACAAAAATTACTTTCACTTGTATTGCTAGACCTTAATTTATACTGAAACTTGCGATGAAAAAAATTTGATGAAAACCAAATGCACCACCGACTAAAAACATTTTAGTCCTGGAGTTGATCGATATCTAAGTTTTTTTTTATTTCACCTTTGATCAGTTTAGCTTTAATTACGATTTGCAAATTCCATTCGAATCGATCACACATTAATATCGTCTCGGTCGGTGCGAGTTTAACGTCATACCTTCAAAGTGTCGAAAGTCTGACGGAAGGATTTTGATTTTGTATTTTGCTTTTGTATTCTTTGACTAACCTCAAAGACATTCAAGAAAATAATTACTCAAATATATGTTAAAAGATAAAGTTGAAGACAAATTAGAGACAGAACTTTTTTGTTACTGGTCACCGGCGCTGACGTTAACCTAGAGATCTTATGTCTGGGAATCAAGATTGGATAAAAAAAACGGTCTTTGGATAAAAAATTGATTCTCCTTTTCGAGTAAAATAATCTTTCATTCAGGTTCTTCAAGTAAATATGACCAATGATTTAAACTTTCTTTGAAACACTTGATTCAGGTGAATATTTTTGCAGATATCGACAGTGTAAATGGTAACTCTTTATTGGTAATTAACTCTTTATTCTTAAGTAACTCTTTATTGGTAAGTAACTCTTTATTGGTAAGTAACTCTTTATTGGTAAGTAACTCTTTATCGGCAAGTAACTCTTTATCGGCAAGTAACTCTTTATTGGTAAGTAACTCTTTATTGGTAAGTAACTCCGTATCGGTAAGTAACTCCTTATCGGTAAGTAACTCTTTATCGTAAGTAACTCCTTATTGGTAAGTAACTCCTTATTGGTAAGTAACTCTTGATTGGTAAGTAACTCCTTATTGGTAAGTAACTCCTTATTGGTAAGTAACTCCTTATTGGTAAGTAACTCTTTATCGGTAAGTAACTCTTTATTGGTAAGTAACTCCTTATTGGTAAGTAAACCCTTATTGGTAAGTAACTTCTTATCGGTAAGTAACTCCTTATCGGTAAGTAACTCTTTATCGGTAAGTAACTCCTGATCGGTAAGTAACTCTTTATCGGTAAGTAACTCTTTATCGGTAAGTAACTCTTTATTGGTAAGTGACTCCTTATTGGTAAGTAACTCCTTATTGGTAAGTAACTCCTTATAAGTAATTCCTTTGTAATTTATTACTTTAATTTAATTCTTACAGCAAATAAATATCGTTCTACTTTTATTCAACCAAAACTAGGCACATATCTTCTGAGACATAAGACTCTACTTTTAATTAGGCATCAGATTCATAGGGGCATACAAAGTAGAGAGTTATGCGGCAAAATGTTCGTTCACATTACATGTACATTTCTTCATGTTTGTACAGTCTGGAAAACAGGAAGAAGGGGGAAAATTCCAAAGGATGGCGCTACAAGGAAGGAAACTATTAGAGTAGAAAGCTTTCTGACATCTGGGGGGCCTCTACAGTGAGGCTGGGGGGATTTTCTGGTCTGGAGTATTTATGTTGAAGGGGCAGCAAGTTCCTCGGAGCAATTCCATTAAAATACTTTTAAAACATAGTATTTATATATGATAACGTATATAATATGGGGTTTGTATTTAGAATTCAATATAGGGGCCAGCATTCACATCAATAGATTTGCGAAAGTGGGCAGCTTTCCGAATTTGTATCCTTTTAATCCTCAAATTCCATGAGCGATGATTTTGACAAAAGGATAAGAATATATGTTTTGGAGCTCGGCTGTTTGGGGTTGGTGGCATTCAATATAGGAGCTAACATTCGCCACCAGCTTCCCAAACCGCATGGGAACTTCAATTCTTCTTCGCGTGTCAGTTTCCCACTTGTATACGTAGTCCTTTGCGTTATTGTTGTACTCTGCACGATCAACTAAGCTGCACCGGTTGGGCAGTAGAGGTCAGGCAAGGCAGTTATGCATCGTATTGTACTCCTCTCCACATTCCCAGGTGGTTGGGTCTGTTTTGTAGCCCCATCTAGCCATATCAACCTTTGATCGCCCAATTCCCGTTCTTAGGCAATTGAGTGTTTTCCATTGGAGCCAAGGTGCTTCTAAACACGGTGGGAGTGCCTCAGAAGGGGAGATTCTCATGTCAATAAAAGTGGGACCATTCTCTAGCCGTCTGGTCCCCAGCTGTATTCGTGTCTCTTCCTGAGTTGAGGAATATTATCCTTGACCTGATTCGTTGAACCGTTCGTTCAAGTCCATTGAGGAGACGGCGTTTATCTCTTACAGCTTTTGTGATCCCTACTATGTTGGCAACTTCCTGTCTCACATCGGCAGGAGTGATGCCAGTGATAGGATGCATCAATTGGTTTCACAAGAAACCAAGTTACGATGCGTCTCCTATTTTGTCCGTTTGTCTTTACATTTCCTGGGCGTTGTTTCTGGCAAAGAGAAATAATTGCCGTTTTCTGTGCTTGCTGTTTTCAGTGGATGATATCTGGAGATTTTCAACTATCCCATAATATTCATTGTCATTCAGCTGTCAATCTATCAATCTATATCCTAATGTGTTTCTGGCTAGAAATATAGCGACTAATAATTACAAAATAATTATTTGTGAAATCAGTTGATGAAGGTACCGGGTTTCGTTTTGTTTTACGGCATATCAACCCTTTTGGGTTATTTAATGCTTAATCAATCATTTTGGTTACAGATTTTATGCTTCAAGATCTTTATATCTTCAAATATTTATTCATGGTGTTTGGTTTTGTTGTTTTGTAGAGGACATTTTGGTTTTGCTTTGTAGAACATGATCGAGTTTTGTAAAGGGGAATAGTAAAAGCAAGGCCATCAATGTTTGGTGCATTTTAGGTCAGGAAGTCGGTGTCTTCGGATAATCCGCTCTGGTAACACCAGGACGATTGAGAAACTAGTTGCAAATTCTGCGGCTCTTATTAAATTTATTACGAGAAAACCCCCTTTTTTAATTATGGAGATTAAATGCGTATAATTGAGGCGTGAAGGTCGTGCAGTGAATAGCGACCTGAGTATGCAAGTTCGAATCCAGGCAGTTTCATAGCTCCATTTATACTTATGGGTATTGACAACCTACACGTGGTTCCTCCTGTAATGACGTTTTATAACAATTGTCTTTTACCAAATCGTAAAAAAAAATAAGTAAAAATAATTTTGCATTTTACATTTACAGTAAATTTTTATCTAAAATGAATAAATGCGAAAGTTTTCATTTATCACTTATTTGTGTCTCTGTCTCTGTCTCTGTCGCTCTGTGTCTCTGTCGCTCTGTGTCTCTGTTTCTGTCTCTGCCTGTCTGTGTGTATCTGTCTCTGCCTGTCTGTGTGTGTGTATCTGTCTCTGCCTCTGTCTATGTGTGTGTCTCTGTCTCTGCCTGTCTGTGTGTGTGTCTCTGCCTGTCTGTGTGTCTCTGTCTGTTGCATGTGTTCGGCTAAAAGTAAAAAAAACAAAACAAACTACAACAATGACCTACAAAATTTATATTTTCTTGATTAGCGCTGTCGGAATTAAAAATATCTCAAATTTAGAAAAAAAAACATTATTTTCCCCTAAACTGGTTCAAATGTCGTTAGGGGGGGTCGTTTTCCAGCTATATAATGAAACAACTAAAGGGAAGGTACTGACATTTTATCAAGGATTTAATTCCCTTATGTCGACACATTCCTCGGAGAATCTATATAAGGGAGAGTTGTATGTATGTGTGTGTATGTCCAGAGAGGGGAATAGTCTGTACGGAGTAGGAAAAGGGGGCGAGGAGAGTGAAAACGGGGAGAGGGAAAGTGATACATAGACGGATTGAGAAGAGTAAAGAGATAGATGTTTTTGTCCGCTAGTTAATAATAAAACAGTCTTTTGAAATACTGTATATATAGCAGAGACCAAAGTGAAAACCCAATTATTTGTATGCCGAATTTGCTTTACTATTTAAAAAAACAGTTTGTAATAAATTAATGTTTAGTGTGACTCATTTAGAATTTAATGGTCCTATTTCTTATAAATATGCAATCATTTTTTACATACTAACAGTAATTAAAGCGATTTCATGAAAAAGGATCAATTACTGAAACCTTTAAAATATTATGTTCATTGGTTTTCAATGGAGGTAATTTAAATGAAAACCATATAGATTTATAGTAAAGATAGGTAAAGTAAGTTATACTTTTAATTAACAGTCACCGAATTGCGAGTATTTTTTCTGTTTAAAATAAAAGCTCTTCTAACTTTACTTTATATATTAAATATGTTATTAAAAACATTACTTTCTCTATGAATTATTTGAAAAATTTGTGCGTGTAAACATTTGAGTGTAAACAGAAAATTGATCTTAATTATTTAACGCATTCTCTTATGATGACAATCCAGTTTGTGGATGTTGGTGAATATTAAAACCTTGTCGTTCTTTAATGTAATTGGAAATATATGCTCTCTCCGGTCGCATTTATTTGCTGCTATATATAATGTAAGTGTTGAGTTGGCCACTGAACAGCTCGTTGTGATGATTTCTTGTAGATGTAAAGTACCTCCGAAAAGCAAAGGTAATACCTTGGGAGGATTGTCTGATTACAGCAAAAGAGAGATTACACTATCCCCTACCCACTAAAAGGAAGATTTAATGCAGGGAGGTGGTATCACCACGGAGATCATACTACACTATCCCCTCTTCGAAGACAAGAGGAGATCGCGCTTGGAAGAACGGTACCACTTAAATGAGGAGGTAATGCATGGGAGGATGGTTTTATGACTACAGAACACGCTAACTTGGATAGTCGAAAACGACATCATGGGAGGTGACGATGGCGAAGTAGTTAATGACACGGACTGACAACCGAAGTTTGGGCGACAAAAACACTTTTACTTAGGATGTTTGCCACCTTCACGTGGTCATTCCTATCAGTACTTGCTGTACTTCTAGAAATCATTTAAACTCAAAAGATATTTGAGAAACCAATGACTACAACAGAATGATCGGATTCATACAAAATTAAGTAATGACTACAACAGAATGATCGGATTCATACAAAATTAATGACTACAACAGAATGATCGGATTCATCCAAAATTAAGTAATGACTACAACAGAATGATCGGATTCAAAAATTAAATAATGACTACAACAGAATGATCGGATTCATAAATTAAGTAATGACTACAACAGAATGATCGAGTTCATCCAAAATTAAGTAATGACTACAACAGAATGATCGGATTCATCCAGAATAAAGTAATGACTACAACACAATGATCGGATTCATCCAAAATTAAGTAATGACTACACAGAATGATCGGATTCATCCAAAATTAAGTAATGACTACAACAGAATGATCGGATTAATCCAAAATTAAGTAATGACTACAACAGAATGATCGGATTAATCCAAAATTAAGTAATGACTACAACAGAATGATCGGATTCATCCAAAATTAAGTAATGACTACAACAGAATGATCGGATTCATCCAAAATTAAGTAATGACTACAACAGAATGATCGGATTCATCCAAAATTAAGTAATGACTACAACAGAATGATCGGATTCATCCAAAATTAAGTAATGACTACAACAGAATGATCGGATTCATCCAAAATTGAGTAATGACTACAACAGAATGATCGGATTCATACAAAATTAAGTAATGACTACAACAGAATGATCGGATTCATTCAAAATTAAGTAATGACTACAACAGAATGATCGGATTCATTCAAAATTAAGTTATGACTACAACAGAATGATCGGATTCATCCAAAATTAAGTAATGACTACAACATAATGATCGGATTCATCCAAAATTAAGTAATGACTACAACAGAATGATCGGATTCATACAAAATTAAGTAATGACTACAACAGAATGATCGGATTCATACAAATTTAATGAATGAATAGAAGTAAGAATGTCGGCTTCAGACAGACATATACCGAGTCTTTTTACTAATAAATAACACTGCGGCAAATATTTAGTACCTTTAACAAAGGACAATTGAAATACAAAGGATTAAATGAAGGAACTTATTCTATTGTATTAGTTTGTATTATTCGGACTACTGTTCTCATCTTGAGTGTTAATCTCAACGTTTTGGCCGATGTAACCTTCGACCTTCTTCATGTGTATCTTGTCGAACTCGGGAATCTGTACGGAATTTAGAACGAAACCCTTTATTTAATCAACAAAAATAGCTTGGTCTCGTTCCGTCAGCCATGACCGGGTAGAAATCTTAAGTAATTCGCAATTAAGGAGAAATCGACTCTGAAACTTCTTGGTCTTTCTCTCTCATCAAATCTTTCTTGGAATTCATACATTAGATCACTTGCTCTTTCTGCTTCTCGGAAAGTTGGTTCTCTCTATCGCTCCAAAAACTTTCTCACACCTGAGGCTATTCTTTATCTCTACAAATCCACAATCAGACCATGTATCGAGTACTTTTGTCATATTTCGGCTGGTGAATCTCTGTCCCATTTAAGGGTTCTTGATAAGTTGCAGAAACGGATCTGCAATTTGATTGACCTTATTCTTTATTATTCTCTACACCCCCTCTCTCACAGACGAGATGTTGCTAGTCTTAGTTTTTTTCTATAAATACTATTATGGCATGTGTTCTTCAGAATTATGTTATCTATTCCACGCTTCTTTTGTTTCAGCTCGTTTGACTCGTTGGTCTAGTGGTCTCCATCAATTCGCTGTTTTGATATCTCATTGTAATACAGCTTCTTTCAAAGGATCACAGTCTTGTAGAACTCTTTCTGCTAGCTGTTTTTCTACTACCTATACTCTTTGTATTTCCAAGACTAAGGCCAATAGACATCTCCTGTTTTTGCGATAATCGTATTTGTTCTTGTCATCTCCTTACATCAATTGGCTTCATGCCTTGTCTGGAGCGATTTCTATTTAAAAACAATTGTATTCTCAGTATCGCCCGTACTGAAGAATCTAGCGCGTAACCTCCAGAAAAAGAGTGTCACTTAGATCTGAATTTTACATAGTACCTTATCAGTTACGCCATGGGTCCTTGCATTAATTCAGTTTTAACTGACACTTTATTCGGAAGTTGAAGGTTCAATCCTCAATGCGGGCTATCCTAAAATACAATTGCAAATTACCAAATACTTCTACTTAATTATGGCTGATAGGATGACGAAAGCATGCTACCTCCGTGGATTAAATGAAGGGTTTCGTTCGAAATTCTCTAAAGATTCCTGAGTTTGACAAGATATACCCTAAGAAGGTCGGAGATTACATCGGCCGAAACATTGTGAGAATAAAACTTCAGTTGAGAATAGTTATCAAAATAAAGCAAATTATCAATCCTAATCTAATAAAATCAGACAATTATTCTAAAATTCAAATCATATTTTACTCTCTTGTTCCAAAATCGAATAAGACATCCGTTATAGAATTTTGTCATCGTTCACGAATTAAGTATTCGTTTTAATTTATTCAAATTATATTTTGCTTAGATTTTCTACAAGGTACAAAATAGTTAAAGTCTCCCACCCTCGTGTTTAAGTGCGTTTCTAAATAAAAAACGTTATTAAGAAACGCATTTTTAACATGAGGATTAGGGGTTTTGTTAACTATTCTGTTCCGGCACCCAATAATTTTGGGATGTTTACCGTGTTAGAAAACTTCTCACACCTGCCAGTATCCTATATCTCTACAAAGCCACCATTCACCCATGCATGGAGTATTGTTGTTACACTTGGCTGGGGCACTATCAACTAGTCTCTTAGACAGGGTATAAAAAAAAGAGTCTGTAACCTAATTACCACACGGTCTACCAATTCCCAGGCCTTGTCCCATCGCCGCAATGTTGTGGTCCTGTGCTTGTTTTACAAGTACTCTAAAAAACTGTGCGCTGACGAACGTGTTTCTCTGGTGCCTCCTCAACGTTAATACACCCGACAAACTGCCAACTCCCATCGCTTCACTGTGGAGGTTCCCAGATGCCGGCGGACTTTCTACTCTAATATATTCTTTCCTCTAACTGCAAGACTTTGGAATTCCCTCCCTGCTCCCTGTTTCCTCGACTGTACCAACATGAAGGAATTTACATGTAATGTGAACGAACATTTGGCTGCATAACTCCCAACTAACGATGCCCTTATAAATCTGGTCCCTAATTCACAGTAGCCCCTAACCACGCCATGATGGAAATTTCTTTGGGGTGAATTAATGTAGAAAAAAAAATGAATGGCAATTTGACAAGAAAGATAGCGAGTGTCCTTCCAATCCGGTAAGTGTTCATGCCCATGGAATTTTCACGGGGCCCTGCTACTTATGCAATATTGTCACAGTTGAAATAGAAGTTAACATGACTATTCATTTTCCCGCCCATTAGATAATGGAATCTGAATTTTGTTTAAAAACATTTAGTAAAATAGTAAAAAAAAAAAAAATATCAACTTAAAATTAAAAAGTCGATGCTCAAATAAAATGGAAGAAACCAATCGGAGTTTAGAATTAACTCTCCCTAAACAAATTAGTGGCCCCTTTGAGGACCTAAAGTGGTTTGGCCTTAATGATGCATTACCCCCCCCCCCCCGTTCAGATTTGTAGCAAGTTTCTACGTAATTAGCCTGCGTTGCAGAGACCGTTGGAAATGCTACGTGATTGATCCTGGATACCGGTACTGATGAGAAGTCGGTTAATATTGAAGGATCAAACGGGGAAGCATAAAAAAGAAATAAAAAAGATAATTACATGAAATTTCAAATTTAAATTGTCAATTTCTAATTAAGCTTTTTTTAATTTGAGGTTCAGATTTTTAATTGTACATCGTTATTGAGATAAAAATAGGCGTAAATCATATCAGTGCACTCGCTACTTGTAAGAAATGGATACCCAGAGATTTTTTTCTACTTTTAGGGTAAAATCCGAGTATAGACGGAGAATTCCGCGTCGGTTCCAGAAATTGCCGAAGCAGTTTACGATTTGAAAGCCACGATAAAATTGTAAAATGGCAGACGACACCTAGCATGTAAAAGTAATGTAAAAGTTACGTTGGAGGTCGAAACATTTAGTCTCCTAAATAAACAAAGAATAACGTTGATATATCTTCATCAAAAAGAGAAAAAAGTGTTGAGGTCATAAACTGCTTCGGCCATTCCCGGACAAACTCGGAATTCTACTTCAATACTTGGAACTGACTACCAAAATATTGAAATCTTAGGTGCCTGCTTTTTTCAAGTACCCAAAACAATATCACTAATTAAAGGGAAGAAAGAGAAAGAAGAATGACAAAAAAAGAGAGTGAGAGACGGGGGAAAGAGACAGAGAGAGAGAGAGAGACGGGGGAAAGAGACAGAGAGAGAGAGAGAGAGACGGGGGAAAGAGACAGAGAGAGAGACGGTGGAAAGAGACAGAGAGAGAGACGGTGGAAAGAGACAGAGAGAGACGGCGGAAAGAGACAGAGAGAGAGAGACGGCGGAAAGAGACAGAGAGAGAGACGGCGGAAAGAGACAGAGAGAGAGATAGACTGGGGAAAGAGACAGAGAGAGAGATAGACTGGGGAAAGAGACAGAGAGAGAGACGGGGGAAAAAGACAGAAAGAGACGGGGGAAAGAGACTGAGAGAGACGGGGGAAAGAGAGAGAGAGAGACGGGGGAAAGAGACAGAGAGAGAGAGAGAGAGACGGGGGAAAGAAGAGAGAGACGGGGGAAAGAGACAGAGAGAGAGAGAGACGGGGGAAAGAAGAGAGAGACGAGGGAAAGAGACAGAGAGAGAGAGACGGGGGAAAGAGACAGAGAGAGAGAGACGGGGGAAAGAGACAGAGAGAGTGAGACGGGGGAAAGAAAGAGAGAGAGACGGGGGAAAGAAAGAGAGAGAGACGGGGGAAAGAAAGAGAGAGACAGACAGGGGAAAGAAAGAGAGAGAGAGAGACGGGGGAAAGAAAGAGAGAGAGACGGGGGAAAGAAAGAGAGAGAGAGACGGGGGAAAGAAAGAGAGAGAAAACAGACGGGGGAAAGAAAGAGAGAGAGAGAAAGATAGAGAGAGAGAGAGAAAGAAAGAGAGAGAAAGAAAGAGAGAGAGAAAGAGAGAGAGAGAGAAAGAGAGAGAGAGAGAAAGAGAGAGAGAGAGAAAGAGAGAGAGAGAAAGAGAGAGAGAAAGAGAGAGAAAGAGAGAGAGAAAGAGAGAGAAAGAGAGAAAGAGAGAGAGAGAGAAAGAGAGAAAAAGAGAGAGAATGGGAAGGAAAGAGATAGAGAATGGGAAGGAAAGAGAAAGAGAGAGAGAGAGAGAATGGGAAGGAAAGGGAGAGAGAGAGAATGGGAATGAAAGAGAGGGAGAGAATGGGAAAGAAAGAGAGGGAGAGAATGGGAAAGAAAGAGAGGGGGAGAATGGGAAAGAAAGAGAGGGAGAGAATGGGAAAGAACGAGAGGGAGAGAGAATGGGAAAGAAAGAGAAAGAGATTGGGAAAGAAAGAGGGATAGAGAACTGGAAAGAAAAAGAAAGAGAGAGAAGGGGAAATAAAGAAGAGAAGGGGAAAGCAAGAGAGAGAAGGGGAAAGCAAGAGAGAGAAGGGGAAAGCAAGAGAGAGAAGGGGAAAGCAAGAGAGAGAAGGAGAAAGAAAGAGAGAGGAGAAAAAGAGAGAGAAGGGGAAAGAAAGAGAGAGAAGGGGAAAGAAAGAGAGAGAATGGGAAAGAAAGAGAGAGAAGGGGAAAGAAAGAGAGAGAATGGGAAAGCAAGAGAGAGAAGGAGAAAGAAAGAGAGAGAAAAAGAAAGAAAGAGAGAGAAGGGGAAAAAAGAGAGAAAATAGAGGGGGCGAACAAACTGATTTTGTAAACTTGTTTTAACTTTACTCGCTCTGCACATTTATTTTGTCCCGATTCGAACAATCTAACCCAAGCTCAATGGGTGACTCAACGGGTCACTTTTGTATCGTATAGAGTGCGCTAATGACTTGTATTCTGTAACTAGGGTTGTTGCGATTTACGATCGTGGGTTAAGGTTTTGTAATTACTTTTTACTTATGATAAATCTGTTCCTACATATTCACTTACGCCCTTTTGACTGTTCAAACTTGAGTTGCGGTAGCGTTCTCTGAGAGATACTTAATATTTTACTCAAGACATCTGCCACTCGCACCACCTTCGCTTATAATTTAATTCAGTTACGCATTGTGATACCATGACTGGAAGTTTCAGTTTTTAAAAGAGGTCGGACAAATTCATCCTCCTGCAGCGTTTCCAGATTATCACAGCGTCGTACGTGTTGAGTCAGCTCTCAACACATTTGTAAAAGCAAATGTTCAAACAGGGTTTTCTATCCGATTTAAAACGACCCCACTTAACCTTTACTCGAGACGGTAACTTTACTTCTGTCATCTTATTCATTTTGCAATAAATGTATGCTTTCCCGCCTTTTTAGGCAACGGATAGAAATCACTACTTTAAAAGCCAATGTTCCTTACTGATTATTTTACTTTCTACATAACACACAGGGCGATTGGAAATTACCGTCAACGTCAACTACTGAGAATTGGGCATCGGTAAACCAGAAGAATACCCGACTCAAAGTCAGCAACAAACGTTTTTAGGTGACATTTTGTTCTTGACATTAAACTTTATCTGTAATATAACTTCTGACGAGAGTTTCAGTAAACAAACTGTATTAATTTATTTTTTTAATTGTTAAGTAAAAGTACAGAATAGTTAACAAACTGTATTAATTTATTTTTTTAATTGTTAAGTAAAAGTACAGAATAGTTACCAAACTGTATTAATTTATTTTTTTAATTATTAAGTAAAAGTACAGAATAGTTACCAAACTGTATTAATTTATTTTTTAATTATTAAGTAAAAGTACAGAATAGTTAACAAACTGTATTAATTAATTTTTTTAATTGTTAAGTAAAAGTACAGAATAGTTAACAAACTGTATTCATTTATTTTTTTAATTGTTAAGTAAAAGTACAGAATAGTTAACAAACTGTATTCATTTATTTTTTTAATTGTTAAGTAAAAGTACAGAATAGTTAACAAACTGTATTCATTTATTTTTTTAATTGTTAAGTAAAAGTACAGAATAGTTAAGAAACTGTATTAATTAATTTTTTTAATTGTTAAGTAAAAGTGCAGAATAGTTAAGAAACTGTATTAATTATTTTTTTTAATTGTTAAGTAAAAGTACAGAATAGTTAACAAACTGTATTAATTTATTTGTTTGATTATTAAGTAAAAGTACAGAATAGTTACCAAACTGTATTAATTAATTTTTTTAATTATTAAGTAAAAGTACAGAATAGTTACCAAACTGTATTAATTTATTTTTTTAATTATTAAGTAAAAGTACAGAATAGTTACCAAACTGTATTAATTTATTTTTTTAATTATTAAGTAAAAGTACAGAATAGTTACCAAACTGTATTAATTTATTTGTTTGATTATTAAGTAAAAGTACAGAATAGTTACCAAACTGTATTAATTTATTTTTTTAATTATTAAGTAAAAGTACAGAATAGTTACCAAACTGTATTAATTAATTTTTTTAATTGTTAAGTAAAAGTACAGAATAGTTACCAAACTGTACTAATTTATTTTTTTAATTATTAAGTAAAAGTACAGAATAGTTACCAAATTGTATTAATTTATTTTTTTAATTATTAAGTAAAAGTACAGAATAGTTACCAAACTGTACTAATTTATTTTTTTAATTATTAAGTAAAAGTACAGAATAGTTACCAAACTGTATTAATTTATTTTTTTAATTATTAAGTAAAAGTACAGAATAGTTAACAAACTATTAATTTATTTTTTTAATTATTAAGTAAAAGTACAGAATAGTTAACAAACTGTGTTAATTTATTTTTTAAATTGTTAAGTAAAAGTACAGAATAGTTAACAAACTGTATTAATGTAGTTTTTAAATTGTTAAGTAAAAGTACAGAATAGTTAACAAAGTTTTCTTCCCCCTGTTGCAAATACTTTCTAAATAACGTCATTTCAGCAGAGTCCGTAAACTCCAGAATATTATTTAGAAAGCCGTTCTTAACATGGGGAGTGTGGCTTTGCTAACTATTCTGTACTTTCACCAAACAGTTTAATAAATACATTAACAAATAGAAATTGCTACACAAATTGGCAAAACAGAAGAGTAATCGACCCAAAACGGGAAATCTTTAATATCAGGAACTAAATCTGACAGGGCAAATCTGACTTTGAGTCAAGTACTCTTGTGGTTTGCTTAGGGCGTTTGTTCCTGTGTCGTTTTCGTTGCGCAAATCCTTTAATAAATGACTCTTAGAGATTTTGATCGCAAAAAAAGAAATGTTTTCAGCTTTTTATATACATTTTTCATGTCAAAAAATTAGCGTTACCTTGTTATACAAGACGATCGTAACTCCGCCTTCTAACAAGACATGTAAACATCCATCGGAACAGAAAGAGATTACTAGGCACAACTGTAATAATAAGTGCCATTTTGGCATTTTTTTTATACCAGACATAGATGGGCACGTCCAGTAAGATCGCGCGATAAAACGGTTGTTACTGGAGTGGTATGTGCTTCACGTTTTGTTATATTTTCTCCTTTGGCGAAATAATCATTACGCTTACTGTCAACATATTTCCAACCACTTCTCGCACTGGCTTAACTTTGGCGTGTTTGGTTTGATTGTTTTGTTTTACGGCATATCAACCCTTGTCGGGTTATATAATGCCTTCTCCGGTTATTTTGGTGAAAGTTTTTATGCTTCAAGTTCTTCTTATGTTCAAGTATTCATTCATGGTGTTTGGTTTAGTAAAATGGGCGATGGGAGGGAAATGAAGGGGGAATTATTTTTTGTTTTGTATTTTGCTGAAAAGAATTGAGTTTTTCAAAGAATACAAAATAAACATCCATCTTTGGTGCATTTTGGGTAAGGAATGTATGTGTGTGTGTGTGTCTATAGAAAAAAACACATTAAAGATTCGACATAAACTCTAAATGTGTATCTCATGTAAAATTAACCGGGGAAGATAATGTAAGTGTTCCTGAATCCTAAGTGCACCCCTAACAAGCCTACGGAGCAGATTTCGTCACAAGAGGGTAGAGTTTTTCAGCCATAATTAAACAAAAAAAACCCCACTGATTTCAGTGCATTTCTTCCGCTAGACATTTTCTTTCAAAATTATTTAACGTTTCTTAAGATTCTCTTCGGGCAATAAGGTCCCTAATGTCCAGTACTTTCAGCAGTCTTCCAATGGAGGTCTGGTTAGTGCTTTCTCTCCTTGACAAGTGTGATGTTAGTAATACTCTCGACGCATCATGTATACAAGTAAAATTACAGTTTTACATTTGGTAAGTGGTATATAGTAATCCAAAGTTGCTGAACATCCAAGATAAGGTGTTTTTAAAGGCAGCGCTGCCTAGGAGAAATAACTTCTGTCTTTGGTTAACTCGATGTTGCCCGGGAGCCATAATAGTAATAATGCAGTATTATATTTGATAAGTATTATGAGTTAACCCAAAGTGCTCAATATCTTAAATAGAGTAGGTGTGTTTAATCTACGTTGCCCGGGAGTCATTCATATCTGAGATAGCGTATTTTTTCATATCGCAGGCGTTTTTAAACGCCACATCGCCCGGGGGGGAAATTTCCACTGTATTTTTGTATATTATTGTATACCAGAAAAGGTATTCTGCATTGCTCGGGGGTCAACGTTCAATATTACTATCCTAGATGAAGCAGGTGTGCGCAATAATACAGTAGTACATTTCCTATGTTGTGTATGCTTGATGAAGGAAAAAATGACAATACACTCAGATTGCATTATATTTTTGAGGAAGTAGGTGGAGAAGAAAGTCGATGTTGCCCAGGAGAAATAACGTAAAAACTGAAAGCTAAGTTGAATGACATTAATTATTAGTAGTACTAGTAATAGTAGTAGTAGTACAAGAGTTATCATACAAATTATCGTCAGTGATTGCTATCCGACAACAACCGGTTGTGTTCTTTGGAGTCTGAGTGACAACACGCCTCCCCAGATTTCCAGTACTCTCCGCCTCTTATCAATCACAACCGCAACAGCCGCCTACCATTGATTTCTCCCTGGTAACGACTATTGGTCTCCTCTGTGATTTAAGTGGCAATAAGGTCCCTAATGTTCAGTACTTTCAGCAGTTTTCCAATGGAGGTCTGATTAGTGCTTTCCTTCCTCGATCTTCCCATCCTCTTTCATCCTTCCCGACTATTTTGTTTGGTTTTAGTAGAGGCTGTTGCTTTATATTTTTGGGGTCATTTTTGCAGTGTCTGTTCCTTGATTCGTGTGGTGGTGTTCTTCGTATGGTTTTGTTTTCTTCCTATTCTAACTTCCATGTGACTGGTTACCGTAGCTTGTGCGGCTTGGTTTCTGCATTCGAGGATTTTCCTTAAGATTGCAGATGTTTTATCATTGCCGTTCTTCGTATGATTTCAACTTTTCCTAATATTTCTCAAGTTTTTGGAGACTGTTCTTGGTGCCCTGACGATTATTGGTATTATATTGACTTTCTTCATGCTCCATATCCATTTCAGTTCTCTGGCTTCGTTTTTCGGTGTAGTTAGTCCTAATCGCATTGTTCTGTGCAGCTGTCAGGAGAGATTCCGTTTCTCTGTTAAGGTGTATTTTTCTTAGTCATGCCCAGGAATGTATGTTAGTCTCTTCTCTTGTCATTCTTATGAAACGTCCATGTAGTTGTTTTTCTTCCAGCTTTTCTCTTGTCTTTTTGTTTCTGCTTTTTGTGATTCCCACGTTGTTAGTTGAGAGTGTGTCTATTTCTGCAGTGATCAGCCTTTCGGTGTTCTGAGTTATGTATTTGTCCAGATCTTAATTTGTGTCTTCTACACAGTATTATATACTTACCAGTCATTTTACCCCTTCGCTTCTTTACATGTAGAGTATGTCTGTATCGTATTTTAGATGTAGTGCGTTGTGCATAACCATTAATTTTCAAGTCCTCTGGTCAAAGTACCTGAGGCTGTTTGTCCAGTGTATGAATGGTCATGAGTATCTTAGTTATACTGCTCAGGTGGGTATCCCTTTTTATGAACATCGCTCTAGACAAGGCATGAACCCACTTAATGTAAGGAGCTAACAAAAACAAATATGATAATCGCATAGACAGGAGATGCGTATTGGCCTTACTCTTGAGAAGAACAAGTTAATAGGCAGGAGGAAAACAGTCAGAAGGAAGAGAGTTCCACAAGCGGTTCTTGGAAAGAAGCTACTGGAATAGGTTTCTGCTATATAACTTCGTTTCTACGAGTTTCTTTGTTCTTTTCAAGTATTATTTCCTAATCTTCTATTTAATTTATGTAGATGTGATGGTGTCTGCTTCCAGAATTTCCTAATATGTATATCTCCTGTTCGCCTTGTGCTCTCATTTCATCTGAGTTGGGAAGTTCCATGCCCTCTATTGTCTCCAGTTTTTCATTTTCATTTCTAACAGTGCGCACCTTTTTATTTCATATTCCATTTGAATGTTCTGGCTAAAGATTCTGGTCGTATTTATCAGCTGTTCCAGATTTATTTTACGTTTTAGAAATAGCTTCTGTTCGTCGATGAGGTTGTTTATTCTTTGTTCTGTGTCTGTAAACTTGTATCCGGCATCACATTTCCTGAGTGGCACCATGTTTATGATAAATTATAATGGTGATAGGGAGTCTCCTTGGAAAATGCCTATATTTTTAGATTAGTCAAATGTTGTGATCCAGCTGTCAGTTTTAGTCCCAATATGCTCATCGCTTTCTTAATGAGATTAATAATTATGTCAAGTATCTTGTGGATACATGTTCAGTTTATGCGCTAGTCATTCATGAAGGATCGTTACATTTTTAAATCAGTATGCATGTATTCTATCGTGGCCTGGTGTTTTCCAGTTTGCCATTTTCCTTAGGATTATCTTAATTGTAGTTTCATTAATTTCTGTTTCTGTTTCTTCTTCAATTTTCTGTAGTTCATCTTTTGTTTTTGAGCCATTTGTTATTTTTGTTGTGTTTTAAAAACCTTCACATATCTCTCCCCAAAGGTGTTTTGCCTGTCAGGTCCGGTTGTTCTGTTCGTTCTCCGTTTACTTTTAAGTAAAATTGGCTTTCATTGTTTTCAAATGTCCTGTTCTGTTTGTGCTGTTTGTATCTATATCGTCTCAGTTTTACTTCTGTTGCTGCTATCTTTTGTTTTAGTTCTTCATGTTTCTTATTTAGTCTTTTCTTGCGAATAAGATCCATTGTTTCTTGTTCTCTTTCATCATGTTTACAGTTTTAGCTTCTTTTTGAAGTTGGGTGATCTGGGTTTTCTAGTCTGATTTTCTGTCGAGGCTTTGTCGGTCCTTTATTTTGCCCAGTCTTCTTTTTTTCTTTTTTAGTTTCATGCTTATTGATGTTGGCCCCGAACATATCAAGTTGTTTAGGTTTGTGATGGTATCTTTTGAGATGTACGCTAGGAGTCTGTTTACTCTCAGTTTCTGATTTTAATTTCTTCAAATGTTCGTTCCTTAAGGATGGGATTTTTGTTCTGTTTTCGCTCATGAACCGTTTGATGTTTTCTACTTCCTTTGCTTCTTCGTTGAGTCATGTGATGTCGTAGTCGTCGACATTCTCAGTTTCAATGCTTATGTTTTGCCAATTCCCTACCTGTGGGGTTTCGCGAAGTGGTGTTTCTTGATCTGTTACTTATATTATTCATATTGATCTGTTACACATCCTCCTCCTTATTTTTTTCAATACATTAAAGCCAGATAGGAATGGGCTGGGTGTAAGGTAAAAATGTGTGGAGGATGTGGAAAAATAAAGAAAGGGGTAAAGAGAGAAAGATAGACGGATTGAGTTAGGTGGGAAAATAATATGTTTTATATAAAAATGTTACATGTTTAACCTTTTCTATTTTGATTTTTACGGCCCCGGGCAACGCCGGGTAGACCTGTTAGTTATAAATAAATCGTAGTACGAGTAATTTATAGCAAAATTAATAAATAATAGAGCATGCTCACCATTGTAATATTAGTCATTTTTTTTTATCTAAATAGGGAAAATTAACTTTGGGTCTAATCTGGCATCAAATGATCATTTTTTTTTAACTACAAATTTCTTATTTTGAAATAGTTTATACTATGGCCGTATTAGTACAGTCACATGGTATATCAATTCCCATCTTTACCTGGCTACTACTGTTTCATAACTAGTACGAATAAAATACGTGTGAACTTTTCTAGAAAAGATACGCTACTTAATTACATGAGAGTAAGTAACTACGATGACTATGTATTATTTTTCTGTTGCGAAAACATTAAGAAAAAGTAATTCACTTTGAACTAATGATGAATAACTGTCTTCTCTATGTGGATTATAATAATACAACATTTTTTAAACAGTTTAAAAATATACATACGTTTTTTTTCGTAATTTTGGTTTGGTAGTTTGGTAGTTTTGTTTTACGGCATATCAACCCTTTTTGGGTTATTTAATGCCGAATCTGGTCATTATAGTAAAAGTTTTTATGCTTCAAGTTCTTTATATCTTCAAATGTTTAATCATCGTTTTTGGTTTGGTAGTTTTGTTTTACGGCATATCAACCCTTTTTGGGTTATTTAATGCCGAATCTGGTCATTATAGTAAAAGATTTATGCTTCAAGTTCTAAAAATAAAATAAAAAAGGGGAGGGAGAAAGGGAGAGGGAGAGGGGCTGTTGTTTTTGTTTTTGGTTTTGTAGAACATAATTAAGTTTCACAAAAAAAAAACAAAAAAAAAACAAAAAAAAAACGTCAATGTAGGTGAATTTCGTCTCAGGGAGCCACAGGGCAGCCTGATCTGGTATCACCAGCGTAATTTTGGAGATGAGGGTTGAAAAAAGTAGTTGGATTGTTCGAACTACTTTTCTCATCTTTAATGTTATTCTCACAACGTTTCGGCCGATGTAACCTCTAAACCTCTTCAGAGGTGTTCTGTCGAATTTCGAACGAGACCCTTTATTTTATCCACGGAGGTTGCTTGCTCTCGTTCGTTCTTAATTCATAATCGTATGTTGAGAAAATTACTAAAAACTTCTTCCCCGTCATGGCTTACGGAACGTGACTATTACCGTCTTAGTAAAGTGTACCTCACCTATTATCTCACTAGTAACGTATACAATCAAATAATTGTATATATATATATTCCTATCTTACCTTAGATTAAAAAATGAAAATACTAATGTGTGCGTGCTGCATCTAAACACGGAGTAAACAGATTGGCCGATGGTGTGCAAAAAAATGGACACATCTTGTATAGATTATCATCAGCGACACGTTTCACCATTGCTTAAACATTTGAATGTGTTTTGGATTTGTCTAAAGAAAATCAAAGTATCATGAGTTTTCTGTACATTCATTAGTAATGCAGATGTTGTATCTGTGTCTCAAGTCGAAACTATACTATTAATTCTATTAATTGTATCAGCGCACTTCTATCAATTGTAGCAGCGCACTTCTATCAATTGTAGCAGCGCACTTCTATCAATTGTAGCAGCGCACTTCTATCAATTGTATCAGCGCACTTCTATCAATTGTATCAGCGCACTTCTATCAATTGTAGCAGCGCACTTCTATCAATTGTAGCAGCGCACTTCTATCAATTGTAGCAGCGCGCTTCTATCAATTGTAGCAGCGCACTTCTATCAATTGTATCAGCGCACTTCTATCAATTGTAGCAGCGCACTTCTATCAATTGTAGCAGCGCACTTCTATCAATTGTAGCAGCGCACTTCTATCAATTGTAGCAGCGCACTTCTATCAATTGTATCAGCGCGCTTCTATCAATTGTAGCAGCGCGCTTCTATCAATTGTAGCAGCGCGCTTCTATCAATTGTAGCAGCGCACTTCTATCAATTGTAGCAGCGCACTTCTATCAATTGTAGCAGCGCACTTCTATCAATTGTAGCAGCGCACTTCTATCAATTGTAGCAGCGCACTTCTATCAATTGTAGCAGCGCACTTCTATCAATTGTAGCAGCGCACTTCTATCAATTGTAGCAGCGCACTTCTATCAATTGTAGCAGCGCACTTCTATCAATTGTAGCAGCGCACTGCTATCAATTGTAGCAGCGCACTGCTATCAATTGTAGCAGCGCACTTCTATCAATTGTAGCAGCGCACTTCTATCAATTGTAGCAGCGCACTTCTATCAATTGTAGCAGCGCACTTCTATTACTAATAAATATTTGGTATATGTCTGTCTGACAACCGTACTCCATACGTAGTCTGATGGTGGATTTGTAGAGATAGAGAATAGCCTCAGGTATGAGAAAGTGATTTGAGCGATAGAAACCACCGAGTTTACATGAAGCAGAAAGAGTAATAGATCTAATGTATGAACTCCAAGAAAAATTTGATAAAAAAGAAGACCAAGAAGCTTCAGAGTCGATTTCTCCTCAAAGGCAAAGCCATCCATGAGAATCACAGGAAGAAAATTGACATGCTTACGATTGAAAGATACGAACCGAGTCTTAACAGGGTTAAAGGAACCGAGTTATTTCGTGCCCCAATCAACAACTTCTAGATCAGCTGCATATTTCAACTGATCCCAGGAAGATAAGCGAGAAGCAACATCAGAAGAACAGAGTGGTATTATCAGCATAGATGTAAATCTTCTGAATTATATTCTTAGCATTGATATAAGGAAGAAAATTAGCTAGTATACATATAATTTAATATATATTTGTTCGGTAGATCTAGCTTTATGTGTAAACAGGATATATTCTAGACAAATGTCAGAATGGGGTTACGGGGTAAACCTGCCAGGAAATAAGCTGAGTTTGTAAGAATCAGAAGTGCTATTATTACCAGATTATTACGTTAGAAATGATTAACGAAAAAGCGGTGGTCGATACTAATTAGAGTGTCTTGCATTAAAATTGGATTGAAAAACCGTGTTTTGAAATGGGTTGAGAAAAAATTATTTAGCTATGGGCTCATGAAATAAATGTTTTCTACCCCCATTGTTCTTTCAGATCTAGACGATCGACACGCTGATTTTAATAAATCATTCCTTTTTGAACATATCGTCTATTGTATTAATTTATTAATTAAATAATTAATGCTATATACACGAGATGACTTTGATTAAGCGACGAAATTATCCACAACCCAAGAAGAATACTACAACTCACACACACGTATTGAACACCGGTTGGCAAATAAGGCAGTATTTAATTTAAATTGTTAATTTTTAACCTTTGAGCGCTGAATTCTTTTTTGTAGAAAAATATTTTTTTACACGTATTTTTAAAATAACAATGCAAGATTTACCTTTCATTGCATGCCCAAACAATGTACATGCAATTCATAGCATGTAAATTGTACTATCAAAATAAAGTGTAAAAGTTTGTTGATTTACATATTGTGATGGCGGCCATCTTGAATTTATAATATGGTTGATCATTCGCCCATTGCAAATTGTCATTTTCTCATGCACATATTAGTAAATTACTGAATTTATTATATACATGTGTGCTATTCTTTCTCATATCGCACATAAAACCAGTTTTTCATTAAAGGTGGTAAATCTGCTGCCATTTTGCGACAGCCGCGCTAAGAGAGTTAATGATTTATGGATGAGAAAACGGTTACATGTCGCATACGCAATGTCGGCCATTTTGTTTAACAGTTCAGTAATAGAGATTCAAACCGATCATCTGATGAATTTGTTATAGAATTCTTCAACAAAAAAACTTTCAAACTCACAATTTGAAGTTTCCAAAGTATATTTTCTTGCGAAAGGAAGCGGTGATTTTTTGTACATGTAAAAAGTATTTAAAATTTAACTTCCATAATCCGCCTGTGTTTATTTTTTAGCAGCGCGCTTTTACTGTCTGGTGACTAGTAAACATGTCTAGATATCTATATGAAAGAAATCCGGTCTTTTTTTGACTGGGGAATGTAAGAAAGAATACTTTGATCTGTCTGTTTAAACTTATACTTTACTACTTCTATGTTGTTACTATGACTACAGCACAACCAAAACAAAAATAAATATGACCAGCGGTCTATCTAAAAATAGTCCAGATCTTTTCTCGTCTGGGAAGTATTAGAAATGATTATGTCGTGTATCTTTTTTATCATATACGGTATAATTACATTGAAACCCCGGTTCTCGTTTGATCACCAAAGTTAAGCAAGGTTGAACTTGGTCAGTACCAGACGGGTGACCATTTTGAAATAACAGGCGATGTATGTAAGAGGACGAAGACACTTTATTGCAAGAACTGCAAAAACCTAACGTCGTCATCTCTCTCGAACGGAATATACATGCGACTTGTAAGCGCTTGTAAATTTGATATTCCCTAGAAAATCCCTTCTTGGAGGAAGTCTGTCAACCAAGCCTAGGGTGAATAGCGCATTGTTCTTTTTCTGACTTGTCTTGAACTGCTAGTATGGTGTTGCTATGATTACATCACACCCAAATAGTAATAAACATGTCGAGATATCTACGTAAAAGTAAACCAGAACTCCTATTATTTATGCAGTCGGTAGTTTCCGGAACTTTACGTAGACGGCCGGAAAAAGCCGAATTAAAAGTACAAAACGAACATGTTAATGCAGAAAACCATTTTGTAACGCTCACCTTAACACCGTTTTAACACTGTTTCAGTGATATTTTTCTTCAATTTTTAAAAATGTTTTATTTGTTATTTCTTGCTTTTAATGTTTGTAAGTTTTCGCTTTTTTCAGTCGTACATCCAGCTTCGTTTTTGATTTTTTGGACGCAGACCATCGACTTTTCATTCGGCGTCTTCCGGCCGTCTACGTCAACATCCAGAAACTACCGACTCCAAGTCGATTTCAGCTGCATGAGTACCGAGAAAGTATATTGTCAGCTCTCTTTATCGACTCGTCCTAGAGTGCTTCTAGTTTGTTAACATAACAGCACAGAGAAACCAATACACATATCCACAGTTCTAAGTAAAGGTTCTTCGGATATGTTCTCGGCTGATCAATCGAACAAAGTCTGTCAACTGCCTTTTCGACTCATTCTGGCTTCTAAGTTACCATGTAATTAGATCAGTGACCATACCGGGTGCTGTGTGTAAACCTCGATTTTGTTGGCCTTACTAAACTAGGACCGATACAAAACTGCAAATAGAAAAACATAAGACAATTTCTGGTCGTTCGTTATGATCTGTATGGATCAGACACTGGCCGGCGATGACAGATCGAATTCCGAATTCAGATAAGTATTTAAGATTTGAATCTTTAAATTTTCGGTGCATTTTAGGAATAGGTATCGAGAGATTTGAAATCGTGACGTAAGCCGTTTCGGCTGCGAATGAACAAAGCCGAATCAATTTACGACCTTTACTGGAATATAAGTATAAAATAACTATAAATGCCAGACGAATATTTTTTAATCAATTAGAAATATCAAGTTCCGACTTTTATGTAATTTCTTGAACACACTTATTACTTTTGATGAAGTGAACCTCAGGTTAAAAATAAAGTTTAGGTTAAGGTTAGGGAAATGACAGTTTGTATTATGTAGAAATACCGAAACATTACAGCATAAATAAATTACAAGATAAAGTAAACACTTTTCTACGTTAAATAACTTATTAAAAATAAACTTAATACATTAAGTTTGTTAGGTTAAGTTCGTTAACGTTTGCTAGTCTCGAAAGTCTTTGGTGAAACTCGGACTTGATGACGTAAATACCGAAATTTCCTTGGATAGCTATTCCGACAAAGTACCAAGATTTTATTTCGTAACAATTTATTTAAATTTGTATCAATTTTCACTTAATTTCATCTAGACAAAACACGCCTGTATAACAGTGATGATAATTGCACAGAAAGAACCAATTTTCTTTGAATGCTAACATTTACTCGGCAAACATAATTTCGTATACAAAAATGTTACTAATGAAACAATTGCCGAAATCGCTTCAATGGATATTTATATGTACAGACCGATTTTTCTCGCTATTGTAGAACAAAATGATATGTTTATGTAAATGCCAGCTTGAGTTTTTTTTATACAAAACAAAACGAAACAAAAGCGCCATTAGTTTCTCATCAGACTGTTTTATCGAATGTTTTATCGAACAAAAGTTTAAATACTTAAAACTTTCTGTGTGTTTTAGGGTCTTAATTATTGTTTTGACTTTTAAATAAGTTTTATTCAGTTAAATCAAAACTTAAGCAGATATTTTGGTGAATTTTAGGAATAGGCATTTCTATAGATTTGCAACCTTAAGGTTATCAGTTCCGATTACGAACGGACAAAGCCGAATCAAGTTCCGACATTTACCGCAATATAAAAATAAAAATGGCGCTTTTACTTGCCAGATGACTATTTTCCAATCGATTCGAAAGATCTAGTTCAAACATTTACCTATTTTTTGTACACTTCTTATTTTTGCAACTTTTTATTTCGACATTTTGGACACCTTTTTATTTCTCTTAGCTAAAATTGTTAGGGATAGTTTAAGTTACGATTAAAAAGTTCGTTTCGTATTGTGTAGAAGTACTGAAACAATATTACAGAATAGACTGAAATACAAAATAAAATAACTTATTTGCAAAATAAAAATAATTACATTCAATTTGTCCGGTTAACGTTTGCCAGTCTCAAAATTCTCCGCTGAAACTCGTAATTGATGAAGTAAGTATTGACATTTTCGGCGGTTCGGAAGATTCATGGACTGAATTTAAAAGTCAGCAGCAAACGGTATTGGGTCAGATGTAGTCCTGGTTATCTAACTTCCTCCGTAATATAAGACCTATTTCAATATATGTAGACATTTTTCTTTCGTAAAATACTAAAATTTATTATTTTAAAATCACATGTTTAAGCAAGTATTTAAAATAAAATAAAAAACAAATAGACATTTTATTATATATTTATTTCTGAAAAAAAAATCAAATCACGTACTTGATTACTTAGTTTTGTAGAATAAATTTTCCATTATATAAAACTTTGTCTGTATGTATGTGTGTATATGTGTATATGTATAAATGTATATATGTGTGTATATGTATATATATATATATATATATATATATATGCGTGTATATGTATATGTGTGTATATGTATATGTGTGTATGTGTGTGTACGTGTATGTATGTGTATATGTGTATATGTGTATATGTGTGTATGTGCATATGTGTATATGTGTGTATGTGTGTATGCGTATGTGTATATGTGTGTATATGTATATGTGTGTATATGTATGTGCATATGTCAAGCTAATACTTGAAAAATACGCAACAAATACGCATAAGGTTGATATTTTCTGAATCTGCCATCTTTCAGACGTACAATATCAGCATAATTTCTTGCTGTAGAATGGACACAAGATCTGTCATGGAAGTTGACAAATTTGTTTTTTAGCACACTACGTATGCGTAGACATCACACCGGAATGTTACAAGAAAAATTCATACTGACGTGTGTTCATTGCATAAACCAAACACCGACAATAACCGACACTTCACTCGATCCTCCAAAAACTTGCAATAAAAATAATTTTTCATCAGTTTTACGTGACTAATCAAGGGCATTATGTGAGAAATCTTTCTAGATTGAGGCAACCTTAAATTGAAGTTTTACTTAACTCTCCGCGAGGCCAGAGTTAGACAGCTTACGGGTTTGATGACTGAAGTGATTTTCAAAAATAAACATACGCGTTACAACTATCCTAATAATATTCAATCTTTGTAATGGTGTTTGTAGGGGGTACACTAAAATATGTTCCAATCGTGCAGACACACGATTTAGACATCAACACTTAATATTTGCGGTTTTTATTTTACATTAACCATAATGTGCGGGCAGAGCAAATAAATCCTAATTTGTTTACAACTTTCTTCGTGGCAAACGCAATGGTTCCTTTTTTAACATTTCATTTTATTTTTTTTAAGGAGGGAATACTACACATTATCTTTTAACGGCAAACTCAAATAAAAGTAACAAACTTTTATAACCTCGTAATTTAGGTTAATTATTAATAATAACTTGTAAATAAATGGATGAACTATCAAGAGAAACGTTTAACAGATTTATTAAAACTGAACACAGAATGAATTAATGAGTTAATTGGCGGCTTGACGCAATTGATATATTCACAGTCTGACGTCGTGGTCTTTGTTTCTTTCTCTCTGGACAGACAACCTTTTCCAAGGGCGATAACTCTTAACTCCCGAAATGGTTCCAGGGGGGTAATTCCGTTTTCGTCATGTCTCCTAACACAAACAAATTGTGCTTCTACAGAATTTGAACCGAACCAAATCTTGTCTACACGAAGGCAAGGTTGCAATATTAATCTGTTTTATTTCATTTGACTTTCCAGATTTAATAAAACATTGTAATAATTGTTTGCCTCACGCGAGGGCAGAGTTAAACAGTTTATCGGTTTGGAGACAGGAGTGAGTTTTATAAACTAAACCTAAACGTTACATAAGGCTTGGTTTTGATGGCATTAGGCAACGCTGGGTAGCCCTACTTGCAGACTGGTGATACCAGATCAGGCTGCCCTGTGGCTCCCTGAGACGAAATTCACCTACATTGACGTTTTTTGGTTTTTTTTTGTTTTTTTTTTGTTTGTAAAACTTAATTATGTTCTACAAAACCAAAACCAAAAACAACAGCCCCTCTCCCTTTCTCACTCCCCTTTTTTATTTTTATTTTTCCTACCCTACTCCCGGTCCTGGATATGACCTTAAACTACATCCGATGGTGAGATCCGGCTTACGGACTTTGGGGAATGTGGAGCCTCCTCTTAATTACCATTGCTCCCAGGTCCACCCTGACCCGGAGTGGTAGTACCTGTTAGGGTCCCAACTATGGGTTAAATAGAAACAGATATTAAAAGGGGAAAGAAACAAAAAAGAGAAGAAAACAAGACCAGATTCGGCATTAAATAACCCAAAAAGGGTTGATATGCCGTAAAACAAAACTACCAAACCAAAAACCCTGATTAAATATTTGAAGATATAAAGAACTTGAAGCATAAAAACTTTCACTATAATGACCAGATTCGGCATTAAATAACCCAAAAAGGGTTGATATGCCGTAAAACAAAACTACCAAACCATACCATACCTACTTGCAGAATCGGGGGGGGGGGATATTTTACTCCAGTGTCAGTGTCACTTAAGAACATTCACACTCGAAGTGAATATACTCATACCTTGACCATGAACTGCCGCCGATTTCATCAGGGCGGTGTTGATTTTTTAGTAATTTTTAGTCGTAAATCAAGGGAAGAAACTGATGTTTCCACAATGAAATAAAAAGTGTATATCCAGAGAGAGTAGTTGGTCGGGCGGATAAAAAATCAATTTTTCTAATTGAATAAAAATGTCGTCTGGTGTGCACAAATTAAAAATGAAGTGTTAGACGAATTACAGTTTCACATTGATCATTTTATTTTTTAAATTCGTCTGGTAAAAAAAAAATACGCCTTCTATATTTGTATACTATAATCAGCTCTCTTCTATATATGTATATTGTATTCGGCTTCCTTCTATATAACTATACTCTATTCGGCTTCCTTCTATATATGTATACTGTATTCGGCTTCAATCTATATATGTATACTGTATTCGGCTTCCATCTATATATGTATACTGTATTCGGCTTCCTTCTATATATGTATACTGTATTCGGCTTCCTTCTATATATATATATAAATATATATATATATATATATATATATATACTGTATTCGGCTTCCTTCTATATATATATATATATATATATATATATATATATATACTGTATTCGGCTTCCTTCTATATATATATATATATATATATACTGTATTCGGCTTCCTTCTATATATATATATATATATATATATATATATACTGTATTCGGCTTCCTTCTATATATATATATATATATATATACTGTATTCGGCTTCCTTCTATATATATATATATATATATATATATACTGTATTCGGCTTCCTTCTATATATGTATACTGTATTCGGCTTCCTTCTATATTTGTATACTGTATACGGCTTCCTTCTATATTTGTATACTGTATTCGGCTTCCTTCTATATATGCATACTGTATTCGGCTTCCTTCTATATTTGTACACTGTATTCGGCTTCCTTCTATATTTGTACACTGTATTCGGCTTCCTTCTATATATGTACACTGTATTCGGCTTCCTTCTATATATGTACACTGTATTCGGCTTCCTTCTATATTTGCATACTGTATTCGGCTTTCTTCTATATTTGCATACTGTATTCGGCTTTCTTCTATATTTGTATACTGTATTACGCTTCCTTCTATATTTGTACACTGTATTCGGCTTCCTTCTATATTTGTACACTGTATTCGGTTTCCTTTTATATATGTATATTGTATTCGGCTTCCTTCTATAAATGTATATTGTATTCAGCTTCCTTCTATATATATATATATATATATACTGTATTCGGCTTCCTTCTATATATATATATATATATATATATATATATACTGTATTCGGCTTCCTTCTATATATATATATATATATATATACTGTATTCGGCTTCCTTCTATATATATATATATATATATATATATATACTGTATTCAGCTTCCTTCTATATATGTATACTGTATTCGGCTTCCTTCTATATTTGTATACTGTATACGGCTTCCTTCTATATTTGTATACTGTATTCGGCTTCCTTCTATATATGCATACTGTATTCGGCTTCCTTCTATATTTGTACACTGTATTCGGCTTCCTTCTATATTTGTACACTGTATTCGGCTTCCTTCTATATATGTACACTGTATTCGGCTTCCTTCTATATATGTACACTGTATTCGGCTTCCTTCTATATTTGCATACTGTATTCGGCTTTCTTCTATATTTGCATACTGTATTCGGCTTTCTTCTATATTTGTATACTGTATTACGCTTCCTTCTATATTTGTACACTGTATTCGGCTTCCTTCTATATTTGTACACTGTATTCGGTTTCCTTTTATATATGTATATTGTATTCGGCTTCCTTCTATAAATGTATATTGTATTCGGCTTCCTTCTATATATGTATATTGTATTCAGCTTCCTACTATATATGTATACTATATTCGGCTTCCTTCTATATATGTATATTGTATTCGGCTTCCTTCTATATATGTATATTGTATTCAGCTTCCTTCTATATATGTATACTATATTCGGCTTCCTTCTATATATGTATATTGTATTCGGCTTCCTTCTATATATGTATATTGTATTCAGCTTCCTTCTATATATGTATACTATATTCGGCTTCCTTCTATATTTGTATACTATATTCGGCTTCCTTCTATATATGTATATTGTATTCGATTTTCTTTTCGTAGTCGGAACTGATTACGGCACGCATGCAAATCTCCAGCTGTATATTAGAGAACAGCGCCAAATAATGTATCGATGGCCGTTAGAAAAGCCCCTCAAGTACACGAGACTGGCGTATCAACCCTAAAACTAACCCCAATTTTATAACATATTTACATTTACATTAAAAAAAAAAAACACTATTCGATTTTATTGTTTTCCAATTAATATTTGAAAAAGAAAATGAAAAAGGCAAGCGATGTGTTCCTATTTACTTTCCTCCCCACATGGTCGTTTTTTAAAAGTGGGGAACATCCAGTTCACCAACGAGTGGCACTCTGGATTGGAACAAAAATAGAAATTGACTTAATCTAGAAGGATTTCTTCCTTTACGGATCGAGGGCATAAAAGAATAACTGCAGCAACAGAAGAGATACACTTTGCTCCTAGTCCTGGAACTGCCCATCTGTGGAACAGTACCACGGGGCTGCTTCCCGACCGACTATAACATTGCCATTTTCAAGTGCAATGTTAACAAAGCCATCCTCTTAAATAGTCACTTTACTCGTCAAACTCAGTCACCCGTATCCTTGAGTGGGCCGCGGGTCTTTATAAGTGTTATTGGCTTGTAAAAAAAGCCAAAATGCCAATGGAAGCAAACGAGTTAATATTTTCAAAATAAAAATGAAAACAAAAATTGTAATATTTCAATTCCAGTTTTATCATTTGTTACCGGCCCAAATAATATGGCATACTTATTTTTCTCTTACACCGGTCGAAATTGTGACGTTACATTTGGACGCCATAACCGAGATGCCATTTTGAAGATAGATCTATAGTAGAATCATTTTTTATTAATTAGGAAGTTGTTTTTTTGTGCTTTTTTAGTTACACCCTTTAATGTAAAAAAAAGGGACTATTTGTAGAGATGATTGAAGGGGAGATAACCATTGATAAAAATCTATAAATAGTCATCAAAGCCCCCTACCAATGTAAAGAATAGGTGGGTATGTTTACGAATAGCCCTACAACGAAAACGCTGAAAAAACAAATATACAACAAATAAAAGTTACCGTAGCCGATAAAACTGAATTTCCAAGTTAACTGTGACAGTTATTAATGATTATAATCCGTTAAAAGTGCTATTTTTTATAAATTGATAGTTTTAGCGTACGTGAAGTGAAAAAAAAATTAATGGCCGCTCTCGTTCTCGTTTCGATTGTTTTTTTCTTACTGGGACTCATAGTCAAAGCGCAATGTTTGCATTTTTCAGCCAAGCAGAAGAACAAAACAAAACTACATTTTAAGCAAAAGGAATAAAATAATTTTCTTTTGATTTACATGTCAGTGTGCTTTTATTTACATATTATTTTCGGTAAATTTTTACTATCCATTCCCAGCGCAGTTTACCCCTTAAAAAAGTTCAAATTCTACTTTTTTTGTGCAAATACATTTAAACAGCCTAAAAAAATATCCGCAAAGAAGGAATAAAAAAAATAAAAATTTAAGATTTTAGAGTGGGGGTTCACTTTCCTTTATAAATGTAACGTAAAATGAGCACCCATTTTCTGGCCAGTTAGCGTCAAACGAGACATGTAACCGACTTGAGTTTTTAATAAAAACACTTAAAAACTTAGCGATTTTCGTGTTTGTTTTGGAGGGGGGGGGCAAACTTTGACTTGAGTTCCCCTCTAAAAAAAAACCCAGAAAACTAAATTGGCTAAATTTCTACGTGTTTTTATTAAATAAATACCCCCACCCCAAATTGGCTAAATTTCTACGTGTTTATTTAATAAAAAAACCCACCCTAACTCCAGCCCTAACCCTAACTCTAACTCCAGCCCTAACCCTAACTCTAACTCCAGCCCTAACCCTAACTCCAGCCCTAACTCTTACTCCAGCCCTTACCCTAACTCTAACTCCAGCCCTAACCCTAACTCTAACCCCAGCCCTAACCCTAACCCCAGATCGTTAAAAAAAACAAACGTCGCTTTGATTATGAGTCCCGGTAAAAAAAAACACACACTTGACAACGAGAACCCGAAACGAGGCTAACAAAACAAGACTGTCGACGCCATGTTTTTGCTTTAAAAATCCGTGCCCAGAAATTTTTTTTTTCATGTCTAATGAAAAACCATTTATCCTACGTAAAAATAAAAACAAATGGAATAGCTAACTAGGAAAATCTCCAGTCTCGAATTAGAAACTCAAGTCGGTTACATGTCTCGTTAAATGTTAAGTGGCCAGGAAATGGGTGCTCATTTTACGTTAAATTTATAAAGGAAAGTGATCCCCCACGCTAAAATCTTAAATATTAAATTTTTTTTTAAATTCCTTCTTTGCGGATGTTTTTTAGGCTGTTTAAATGTATTTGCACAAAAAAGTAGGATTTGACCTTTTTTAAGTGGTAAACTACGCTGGGAATGGATAGTAAAAAAATACCTTATTTTCATTCGTCACACCGTAATGTTTTTTTTTCTCCTGTTGTTTCTGTAAAAAATTCCATACCTTAACCTAACCCTAAACCGAACCCCAAATTTTCATATTTCAGTAAAGTAAAAGAACAAAAAAAAAAAAAAAAAACGCCGCTTTCATTATGACTCCCGGTAAAAAAAAAAACACACCACGTGACAACTATTGACGCCATCGTTATTAAGTCAACATTTTGTTGGCGAAAAAAAAAAAATTTTTTTTCATGTCTAATAAAAAGCCATTTATCCTACGTAAACATACAAACAAATGGAATAGATAACTAGGAAAATCTCCAGTCTCGACGTACGTCGCATTTATTTGTTGCATATTCATTTTTTTGACTACGTTCTACAACTTTTTTTCAACCCGACTCGCGAGTTGTAGGGCTATTATTAAAGATTCCCGAATAGGTTAATAAATAATAACGTTATTTCGCCACGGTCCGTACACTGCAGAAGTACAAAAATAACGCCGCATGAGAATACTTTTTGTCGCTGAAATAATAACGTTATTATTTGGAAAACCATTCTTATCATGAGAAGGGTTAGTTAACTATTCTGTAGTTGTTTTAATCAAGGGTTATTTCCCCTTAAATTAGTTCTTCAAAAGAGTTTCTTTTTTACGTATAGCGGTTGAACTTTATTTTGTATCCTTTTTATTAATATATAGAAATTCTAGAAAAACAGCAAAAGGTAATAGAGGAAGAGCAGATTCGCACAATGAGGCGTTTTTGTTTTATCATGTGACCATGTCGAAAAAAAAATGGAGATTTTGAAGATGACCAACAGTTGAGCTCGCTGATGGGCGAGGTTGTGAAAAAAAATTACTGGCTGTGTTTTGGAAACGTCAACCATAGATTTTACTGGTGTGACGTAGGCGTGACGTAGGTATAACGAATTCTACGAAATCGAGAAAGACGAAGCAAGTACGCCGTTCCGAATGTTACCGAAGCTCCTTTTCTCCCCATTTTAAGAATAGATTCTCAAACTCCGCCAGTAAAATCTATGGTTGACAATTACGAAACAGTACCAACTTCCTTCGCCTCTTTCCATTTAGGTCCAGTAACTTTTATCTATCAATAAGGTTGTAGTGGTCCGAGACGCGAACCGAACGAACGGCAAAAGGCAAAGGGCTTGAATTGCTACCGTCCTTCTTTATCTGCTTCGTTGGGATACGCTTACCTTTTCCCTCGCTAAGAGCAAAGGTTCGTAGCAGAAACGTGTGAACTCAATATTTGCTAACCAATCAAAAACGGTCAAAGTCAAAGACTAACAAGTCGAGGCCAAAGTAATAAGCCGACGCAACTCGATAATCCCTATAAGAACGAGAAAATATACAGAGTTCATTATGAAGACCAAGAGACGCACCACGAAGGAACACACAAGAAGTACGCCTTCAACTCAACCACCAGCCCTGTTGTCCGAAGCGACAAGAAAAGTATACTTCAAAACTTACGACGTACAAGCTTTACTTGCCTCGCGCATAGTTACTTACACAGACAATGAGTCAAACAAATAGAAGCAAACTGCTATGAATCACACGCAGTAACAGCATGAGGTAAAACACCTACTCACACACACACAGTATCACAGTACTGCTTACACGCACTAACAAATATAGACATACACATCTTTAGCCACTCGTATCATGCTTATTCACTGAACAATTTCTAACAAAGAACACGAAGTGTATAAACTTTACAACGAACATTTCTTCATTAAAACTAACTTTATATTATCTTGTAAAATTGTCGTTCTCTAAATGTGTTGATTAATCATATTTTATTTAATTTTTCATTCACAAAACGCCATACATGTTGAGTTAGCATTTGCTAACTGGTGACCCTAATATTTATTCTCTAATATATCCTTTCTTTGCCATTTAATTTCCATTTATATTTACTATACATATCATGCAAGTAAGCAACCAGGGGGGGGGGCACAAGGTAATGAATTGGTGACTATGGATGCACTCTCCAGCAGTGAGGAAGGCACTCTTCCCTGTCTTGACAAAGTACAAAATCGACTCCAATCTATAATGGAGGATGCTCTCTTCTCGTCCTCTTCAAAACAGAAGAGATGTTGCGAGCATTTCTCTACTGTATCTTTATGTTCATAGTAGGTGAACGATTTAGCTCGAAACCCCTCATCCCCTTCCTCGCGTAAAACATTCACGACAAGAACAGGTTTTCTTTTCAGCCACAGCGGAGAACTTTCCTTTATATTACAAACAAATAGAAACTTCCATGAACAAATTTTTTTTCCTAGAAAACTTGGCCTATGGAACACGATACCACGAGCATGCTTCCCAATTGACTACAGCATTGTCGCTTTCAAGTAAAAATGTAAACAAACACTTATTGCGCTGTCGCCTTGGATAATTCAATTCCCTTTAAGTAGTCTTTTCTATCCTTTCCATTTTTTTCGGTCCTCGGACAATCTCTTTAACCTTTATCTCGAGTGATCAATCAGTCTAAAAAATTGGTTTGCATTCCGTAGAAGCACCTAATTCTGTTATAGATTTTATGTACTTTTGAGGATTAGGTATCTAAGAAAAAAAATCAGTATTGACGTCATCAATGCCGAGTTTCACTGGACAGTACCGAGAGCAGCGAAGTTTACCGAATTAACTGAATGTACTATTAGTCATATTTTTTAACTTTAGTGAAAGAGAAATTTTATGAAAGTAACTTGATGTTATATTTTCTGTTTAAGTGTATTCTATAATGGTTTTATTCAGGGGGGGGGGTATTTGGAATAAAATAAATGAAGTTTGTCTTTTCTTCCAACTTATTTTACGCAAAATGTTATAAACATTTGTTTTGCGTGCGTTTTTTTTTGTCCGGAAGTTAAATTTCTTTGTGTTTATGTTTTTTTTCATTTCTTTTGAATTTTGTCCATATTGCTGTGCCCGTATTTTAGTCTTTATTAAGTCACAAGTACACAGCATAGGCTAAATTTGTATTTTCCCAAACCTCAATCGTAAATCTAACCAGACAGTTTGCATTTTTTAAAAATTAAATAACACGTTTTTTAACAGTTTAGTGTAAATACATTTAATAAAAAGAAATATATTTTATGATTTATTTTTTATTTATTCCAGAAAAAAAACAACCTCTCCCCACAAAAATGTAAGGTTCATCTTGAAATTAAGTAAATTTAAGAAAAAGTTATCAAAAAAATACCAAATAAAAGGTTTCAAAAGTATCCCTCTCCCCCAAAAACAAGTAATACAAGCAAAAGACGTCTAAAAATTCTAAATTAACGATTACAAAAGTAATAAAATCGGAAATTGATCTTTCTAATTGATTAAAAGCTTTTTGGTAAAAGAGCGAGTTTTATATTTGTATATTTCGGTAATAGTCGGAATGACAAAACTTGATTCAGCTTTCTCCGTTCCTAGTCGGAACTGCTTACATCATGACTATGTCACGACTAAAAATCTATGAATACCTCTTCTTAAAAAGCACTAGATTTGAAAGAGTAGAAAGCTGAGCTAGTCGCGATCAACTCGTTAATCAAGACGAGTTCACATTCAGCTCGACAGACGTAACTGCTACTTTGTCTGTTTGAAGTGCACATTGTTGCTTTCTTCTTTCCGATGTCTAAAACGTTCGTCGCTAGAACAGAACCGGGAGAGAAAATGCACCTAGTATATAATCAATATTGACTTCATTATTTGTTTGCTAAGCAAATTACTTACTTTCTTACACTCCTATTAAACGGTAAAACTTCAATGTCGCTCAACCGCACATTTTAAAGAGTGTTCTCCCTTATATACCTTATTTCTGTCAGTGATAAAAAGTTCAGAATAATTAACAGTCGAGACATCTTAAACAATACAAAGTTTAATGTCTCATTGGCACTTGTAAATCAAAAATGGCAACCGTTGTGATGGTTTTACTTCAGATATCTAAAAATAGTAAAAAAAAACTGGAACTTTAGAATTTTAAGCAAACTGTTTTTTAACCCCAACCCCGAACATAGCCCTCCAACCCTATCAAACCTGAGTTGTAAATTTAGTTCGGCAAAAGTTGGTTTGATTCAATTCAAATTCTGTAGTGACACCCAACGATTACTGACCTTACCCCTAAACTTACGTCCGAGTGGCAAGTAAACTCAACTAAAACCTCTCGTAAAAACACGCGCGATTTCCTAAAGTTAGCGAAGTTAAGCCATAACATCGGTCGCCATTTGGTTTCCATGTGTTGATAAAACAGACGAAGATCGAAATAAAATTATGAAAAAAAAACCTTACTTTTCACACGTTAAAAGTATAAGGGCCGGTAGAGAATTTAATTCTGTGTTTGCTAAACACTAATTGTTAGTTTTATATTTTGTTTACGAATTCTCGACTTAACTATATGTCACTATGCCCCGTCTGTATATCCGGCTAAAACTAAGCTCTCAAAGATACATTTATTAAATATTGATAGGGGTACATTTAATAGCTATTAGCTTGTATTGAGATATATGTTGTGAAATAAGAAACGTTTCAGACAAGGGCACACGAAAAATGGGGGATCAAAGTATCGATCCTGCTAATTCGTGAGGGTGCTGATATCGATCCTGAACCAGTTTTAGTGAGGTTCGACTCGGAAGAGTTCGGCTGTCCTACGCAAACGCCCGAGAGTTGACGAGCCGATTTGTACCAGACGACAATTTTGATACGGTGCTGCGTCCTATGATAATGTTTTACTTGTTTTTTTTTGTTGTTAGGGTTTAGGGTTAGGGTTAAACATATTTATTTGATAACAGTAATTTCGCTCTGTTTTGCTTGTTTTGTTTTGTTGTTTAAAAAATTTCTTGCAACTATAACTAAAATTTATAGGACTCAGCAACGTATTAAAATAATTTTTTTTTATTTATTTGATAACAATAGCTTCGCTATGTTTTACTTGTTTTGTTTTTGTTGTTGTTTCTTTTAGAAAATTTCTTGAAAATATAACTAACAATCACAGGACGCAGCACCGTATCAAAATTGTCGCCTGGTACAATTCGGCTCGTCAACACTCGGGCATCCGCGTAGGACAGCCGAACGCTTCCGAGTCGAACCTCACGAAAACTGGTTCAGGATCGATATCAGTACCGTAAATATTGATAGGGGTACATTTAATAACTATTAACTTGTATTGACATATATGTTGTAAAATAAGAAATGTTTCAGACAAAGGCACACGAAAAATGGGGGATCAAAGTATCAACCCTGCTAATTCGTGAGAACCGGAAGCAGAAGGGGATTTATATGACGTAAGACATGACCAACATAGAAAGTGTTGTATATTATTTACATTCTGCAAGATGGCGGAGTGCCGCACATGAGGTAGCAATCCTGAAAGGCGAATGTGAGTTCAGTTTTATTTAGGGACATTCATTTTCATGTCACACGTCTGTGTATAATTTTTCAAATAAGAAATTTGTTGTACTTTCTGGTGAGCTAAAAGAAGACAGATCTAATATTGACATAATAATGTTGGTTGGTCTACTTTCGAGCGAAACGAGCTCGTAAAAATAATTTCACTAAAGTATTTCTGTTTTGAAAATGCTTTCGTAAGATAAAATAAAATCTTGAATTTTGGTATGTAATTAAACTTTGCTTGCTTATATAGGCTCTGTTACTTGTTGACAACCATTGAACTTAAATTTGAAGAAGTTGGTAAACAAAGTATTGAAATGATATACTAACAATAACTGTCAATAGAAAGCCCTTACAATGCAAGGTAATTTTTTTTTTTTTACTGTTGTCTTATATATTTCGGAGAAACACTCCATTTTCAAAGATGTATTTTTTTTTAAATAAACAAACTTATAGTTTTGTTTATAGAAGAAACGTCTTGTTGGTCTGACGTATTTATCCGCTCTGTGATGGAATTCGCGGTAGTAGGTAGAAAGAACTGAAGCATCGGGCATGCTGGGAGTTAAATTCAAATTATTTTCGTTCTTTTTTTTAAGCATTGGTGATAGGTAATAAGTATCAATAGAAAGCCCTTACAATGCAAGGTAGATTTTTTTTTTACTGTTGTCTTATATATTTCGGAGAAACACTCCATTTTCAAAGATGTATTTTTTTTTTTAAATAAACAAAACATTTTCACTGACATTATATATATATATATATATATATATATATATATATATATATATATATATATATATATATATATTATTTCATTTTACATCAGTAAGTTCTCAGAAATCAAAGGGCTTCTCTCTTGGGCTAACACTTGGTTTCTGTATGAGGCACATATATCTGAGTGTTCATTTTAGATTCTCCTTATCTCTAAAGAATAGAGAATATTTTTATTTCTGTAAATTGACCATATAACTATGTTACAGTTTTTTGTATTGTGGTCTATTCTTGAGTTTGCCAGCTTCCAGGACACAGATTAATCTGGTCTGGTCGATTATCCAGCTAAGTCCTGTTATTCGAGTTAACATCGCTAGTAGAAGGTTCACCATTGCTAGTATGAGCTCGCATGAAGCGATGCCGAGGAGGATCTTGTTTGGCTTCGAATACTATGTTACTTTGAACATTTAGTCATGGTTTACTATTAGGATGAATTATCTTCATGCCAAGTTTGTTTTGACAAACTCATCTACAGAGAGACAGAATACACCAGAAGACGTTATCCAGTAGGCATTCAAACCCTTAATGTTTGTTTTTCTAATGGATTGTGCTGAAAAGAACAGAGCAATAGAAAAGGGAATAAAAGATCCGCAGAACATATGGATCGTTATAAAACGATTCGATAGTACACATATGGCTACTTTTTAGGAATAGATATCCAAGAAAATTTCGGTACTTACGTCTCCAACTTACACCGGAAACTTACGAGGCGGCGGACGTTTACGAAGTCAACCGGACAAACTGAATGTATTATTACCTTTTTTTTGGCAAAGAAGTTACTTAATGAAAGTAATTGTTGATTGTTATCTTTATTTAAATGTATGTTGTAGTTTCGGTACTTTTGCACAATACGAACCGAATTGTTTTTTTATTACCGTAAACTAACCCTTTCAGTAAAGGTACATAAAAGGTATCCCAAAAATACCAAATGAAAAGTTGCAAAAGTACTAGTGTATCCAAAAGTTACGTAAAAGTCTAATTGATTGACAAATAGTCGTCGGGCATGTAACAGCGCCTTTATTTATATATTTCGGTAAAAGTCGGATCTTGATCCGTCTTTATTTATATATTTCGGTAAAAGTCGGAACTTGATCCGTCTTTATAGAATCGTAGACGGCACTACTAACGCCACGACTGCAAAGCCATAGATACCTATTCCTAAAAAGCACCATTATATATAAGTGTGTGTATGAGTTTTTATAGGGGATTTAGTTAAAGTTAACTTTAAATATGAGTTGATAAACATTGTTAACGAAATACGTGGATAATCATTTCAAGTTTGGAATGGACATAAGTAAAATAAGTTGCGGTCATCTCAGAAGATAGAATATGATTTTAAAAAATGAAGATTAACCTAAAAACAACAACAACCGTGCATTGAAAAAGATTTTAAATATCATTGACCAGCGACTGCTCCGTGGCTCGGTGATGAGAGATGCCGACTATCAACTAGACCGTTGAAGGTTTGATTCCTGGCTTGCAATGCTTGTCTAGTCGCACTGAAGAGCTGTGATACAGCGAAAGTCTGTGTGTGTTTTCTAATAGATTCAGCGGAAAAGTACAGAGCTATGGAAAAGAATAAAATATCCGCAGAACATGTGGATGTTTATGCACGGAAGCTACTTGCCTGAACATAAAAGGACTCGGTTAGAATTATTTAACTGGAACATAAAACGACTCGGTTAGAATTAATTAACCGGAACATAAAACGACTCGGTTAGAATTATTTAACCGGAACATAAAAGGACTCGGTTAGAATTATTTAACCGGAACATAAAAGGACTCGGTTATACTTATTTAACCGGAACATAAAATGGCTCGGTTATAATTATTTAACCGTAACATAAAATGGCTCGGTTATAATTATTTAACCGTAACATAAAATGGCTCGGTTATAATTATTTAACCGTAACATAAAATGGCTCGGTTATCTATCTTGAACCAGCTGTCGTGACGTTCGACTCGGAATCGTTCGGCTGTCCTACGCAAACGGTCGAGTGTTGACGAGCCGATTGCGATTAGCCAATCAGCGAGCAGCCGATAACTTTGTTACAAAAAAATATGTCGTATTAACAGTAATTTTGGTAAGTTATTTTTTTTGGTTTCTTCAAACAAATTATTTGTAAATAAAAATACAGTATTCATTTTATAACAGTAACCTCGCTATGTTTTTTTTCCTGTGGTTTCTTCCAAGAAATTCATGTAAATGTTTAATTTTCTTTGTTTCTTTAAAAAATTCCTTACTCTAACCCTAACCCTAAAAAAGAAACATTATCACAGGACACAGCACCGTATCAAAAATGTCGGCTGCTCGCTGCTTCAGCTCGGCAATTCTCAGCCGTTTGCGTAGAACAGACAAACACTTCCAAACCGAACGTCACGACAGCTGGTTCAAGATAGATAAGACCACCCATAAAATGGTTCGGTTATAATTATTTAACCGTAACACAAAATGGCTCGTTTATAATTATTTAACCGTAACATAAAATGGCTCGGTTATAATTATTTAACCGTAACATAAAATGGCTCGGTTATAATTATTTAACCGTAACATAAAATGGCTCGGTTATAATTATTTAACCGTAACATAAAATGGCTCGGTTATAATTATTTAACCGTAACATAAAATGGCTCGGTTATAATTATTTAACCGTAACATAAAATGGCTCGGTTATAATTATTTAACCGTAACATAAAATGGTTCGGTTATAATTATTTAACCGTAATATAAAATGGCTCGTTTATAATTATTTAACCGTAATATAAAATGGCTCGTTTATAATTATTTAACCGTAACATAAAATGGCTCGGTTATAATTATTTAACCGTAACATAAAATGGCTCGGTTATAATTATTTAACCGTAACATAAAATGGCTCGGTTATAATTATTTAACCGTAACATAAAATGGCTCGGTTATAATTATTTAACCGTAACATAAAATGGCTCGGTTATAATTATTTAACCGTAACATAAAATGGCTCGGTTATAATTATTTAACAGGAACATTTAGTCGTATAATGGAAAAAAATATATACTTATCTTATTTGTTTGTACATATGAGTACTTTTTAGAAATAGGTATTCAAGAAAATTTCAGTACTTATGTCATCAATTCAAAGTTTCGACATTTCGACTAGCGAATGTATCATATTTTTTTGCGAAGAAGGTATTTAACGAAACACACTTTACAGTGTACTCTGTAATTTTGTTTCAGTACTTCTACACAATACGAAACGAACCTTTTTTACCCTAACTTTAAACTAACCCATACTTAACCATTTTTATTTAAGGTAAATGAAAAGGTATCTAAAAAAATTCCAAATGAAAAGTTGCAAAAGTAATAATGGTATCCAAATAAGGGAATGTTTTACAATAGCCCTACAACTCGCGAGTCGGGTTAAGTAAAAGTTGTAGAACGTGGTAAAAAAAATGATTATGCAACAAATGCGACGTACGTCGAGACCGGAGATTTTCCTAGTTTTCTATTCCATTTGTTTGTATGTTTACGTATGGTAAATGGGTTTTTATTAGACATGAAAAAAAAAAATTTTTGTCTTCTTATTTAAAAAAAAATGGCGTCTCTAGTTTTGGCTATCGGTGTCACGTGTGTGTGTTTTTTTTACCGGGACTCATAATCAAAGCGGCGTTTTGTTTTTTTTGGTTTTGTTCTTTTGCTTTACTGAAATATGAAAAATTGGGGTTCGGTTTATATTTAGGTTTAGGTTAGGGTTAGGGTTAGGGTTAGGTTTAGGGTTAGGTTTAGGTTTAAGGTTAGGGTTAGGGTTAGGGTTAGGTTAGGGTATGGAATTTTTTACAGAAACAGGAGAAAAAAAAACATTACGGTGTGACGAATGAAAATAATATATAAATAAAAGCACACTGACATGTAAATCAAAAGAAAATTATTTTATTCCTTTTGCTTAAACTGTAGTTTTGTTTTGTTTTTCTGCTTGGCTGAAAAATGCAAACATTGCGCTTTGACTATGAGTCCCAGTAAAAAAACAATCGAAACGAGAACGAGGCTGCAGTTTCTATCGAGAAGCGGCCATTAATTTTTTTTTTCACTTCACGTACGCTAAAACTTGGAAATTCAGTTTTATCGGCTACGTTAACTTTTATTTGTAGTATATTTGTTTTTTCAGCGTTTTCGTTGTAGTGCTATTCGTAAAGATACCCCCAAATAAATTACGTGAAATTCGAAACTTGATCTTTCGAAGTGATTGAAAAACACTCGTCTGGCAAGTAACATCACCGTTTTTTATTTGTATATTTCGGTAAATGTCGCAATTTGATACTTATTTCACAGTACGAATATGGGTACTTTCCAGGAATAGTTAACCATCAAAATAGATTAGTTTGAATATTTTTTTAAATTTTTTATTCACTATTTTAGCTTATGCAATTTACAGACCGCGTTATCGTCGGCATATTCCGGCAGGTTGCGTAAACCTTCGGAATGTACCGAGGGAAAACTTCGTGTTTTTTCGTATCAGAAAACGCTGGCCAACGTTAAGTCGGAAAAGGGTTCAATCACTTAACCGTAAACCATAGTCTACAGTTCGTAGACCCAATTACGAATGCTGCGATTAATCACGTAGAGGGGTTGTGGAATGAAGCTGAAGAAATGAATAAAACAAAAGTGCGATACTAACAAATTACATCGACAGCTACCTGCGTGAATTTATGTTGAGACAGACATTCAGCAACTCAACTCCTTTTCTGTCGTCTGCGCTTAAGTGAAAAAAAAAATCTGCTAAAGCACCCGAATCTAAACCATAACAGAAAAACACCCTAACTTAATCCTAGTCGGAGGCGTTGAAAAGCCTTGGCAAACAAAATAAATAACTAAATGATAAAAATACTGTTTGGTGTTAGCTATCAGTTGTTGCACTATATTTTCTTCGCTAAAAAATATTTATTAATGCGATGAGTGTTTTTCTTGATTTGAACTTTTTTCCTCAAT
>OY744545.1:12669101-12691601 GCA_963556195.1 Sepiola atlantica
TATATATATATATATGTATGTACAGGGTGGGCAAAAATAAGGGTCCTATTTTTAAAAATTCATAACTTTTTTATTTATTGATTTTTTTTTTTTTTTTAGAATAAGTAAAGGACTCCTTCATGAGCAAGCATGAGCCGTATTAGCCTTAAGGAACGTACCCTCATTTAGAAAACATTATTTTTGCTTAAAAAACTCAAAACAGTGTAAAAAACAATACTTTAGTTTTTGTAAGTTTTAAGAAGTGTTTTTCGGCTAAAATTTGTTTTGTTTATTTCAAAAAATCTCGGAAGGGTCAGTCTACACACACATAAAGTTTGGTGAGTTTAACTTTTATTTTGTGGAAGTTATTCAAATTCAAGTTATTCAAATTTAAAGATAGGACCCTTATTTTGGCCCACCCTGTATATATATACCTATGTATATATGTATATATATATGTATGTATAAATGTATATATATATGTATGTATATATGTATATATATGTATGTATATATATATGTATGTATATATGTATATATATATGTATGTATACATATATGTATGTATATATGTATATATGTATGTATGTATGTATATATATATGTATATATATGTATGTATATATATGCATGTATATATGTATGTATGTGTATGCATATATATGTCTATATGTATATGTATGTATATATATGTATATGTATGTATATATATATGTATATTTGTATATATGTATATATGTATATATGAATACATATATGTACATATGTATATGTATGTATATATACAGGGTGTCTCAAAAAATGTACTCACTCTTAGAATGGCAAAATGTGCAGAAGATGTCGAGTTTGCACACAAAATTTTGTGGAGCGATGAAGCAAAGTTTTCTCGTCATTCTACGAATGAGAGCATTTGTTTGAGACACCCTGTATATGTATATTTTATATATGTATATATGTATATATGTATATATATGTATACATATATGTATATATGTATATATATATGTATACATATATGTATATATGTATATATATGTATATATGTATATATATATGTATACATATATGTATATATGTATATATATGTATATATACATGTATGTATATATTTGACTGCCCCCTGTCTCACATAGCATCGAGGATTTTAACACAAAAGCAAAAAAAGCTTGATAGCCGAAGACAGTAACTGTGCAAATTTCACTTTATTTCTCTTGATAAAAAAGAATATCTGTTTTAGGACAAAATGGTTTTGCACCACTTTTATATCACCTCACGTATATTAATTTCAATAGATGATGCTACTAAACATTATGTTTAGAATACTTATTACAAATTTAATCGAAATCCATTTCATAAGTTCGATACTAGGAAATGTCTAAAATGGATGTCTTTAATTTAAGGAGTCTTAAGAAGAAATTTAAATTCAGGGAATTTTTCTTAATTGATACTTAATGACGATGGATCGAATTTATTACAAGTCTGAAATATTGTCATTTTTAAATCAGAGGTTGTCCATATATAATGCTTCCTAAAAACCCTTTAAATGTTCCAGAGAAACTGAAATTTGAGAAACGGTTATAATATCTATTGTTAAAATCTCACAGAAATCTGAGGTATCTGCATTTTCATTTTTCGTTTTCACCCCTTCTTTGCGTAACACTAAATCTAACTAAATATAGCTCACATTACGACCCCTTACGCCTCGCAGATATGGTAGGTGGTTGACTGAGCTTCAATCAATGCCCTTTCCCATAAAACCTTTACAACAAGAACTTTTCGAGCTAAAAATAATTTTTACCTAAATGTAATCGGAACAAGATTTATTTCCAAAAACTATCCGTCTGTAGAACACAATACCACGGATCTGCTTCCCAGCGTACTATAGCGTGGTCGTTTTCAAGTCTAATCTTTAAAAAATTCTTGTTTAGAAAATCTCATTTTTGGTCAGTCTTAACCATTGTTAGCAATACTCATATTGATCTTTCACTGTCCTCCTGAGAATCTCATTAACAAATAGCCTCGAGTGGCGTCTGGGCTTGATAAGTGGTGACTCTTTTGTATATAAACAATGATAATGACTGGTTGATTAGTTTAGGAGTGAATCATGTACATAAAAAATAACAGTAACCCAAAATGAACTGACTGATGCTATGGTAAATCTCTCCCCAAGAAATTACTCCGTCTCTCTCTCTCTCTCTCCCTCTCTCTCTCGTATAGTACAGTTAATTTTTGTCTCTTCATTCATGTTAAATCAAACTGTTAAACCATCCAAAATAAGCGTTTGCTTGGTTTTGTCAGCAGCCGGGCTTACAGTAATTATAATGGTGACAGCAACAACCACAATGTGCGTTAACGTTAAACGGTGAGGTTAACAACAACGACGAAGCGGTCGAGATACACCAGCTAACGGCGGAGACGAACTCGGGTACCCACGGTTCAAAATTTAGGCAGCAATGCAAAAATATTAAATAAGTCGCTAAAATAGTATTTTTCTTTAGCTGTATATTTTTAGAAATGTATTTTGTATGTTAAAAAATAATTTTTCTATGTTTTTTTAGAAATAGTTTTGCATGTCTTTAGAAATGTTTTTCCATGCCTTTAGAAATGTTTTTTGTAAGTTTTTAGAAATGGTTATGTATGTTTTTGTGTGATTTTAGAAATGTTTTTGTATGCTTTTAGAAATGTTTCTTGTATGTTTTAGAAATGTTTTTGTATGTTTTTAAAATGTTTTTGTAAGTTTTTAGAAATATTTCTTGTTTGTTTTTAGAAACTGTTATTGTTTGATTTTAGAAATAATTTTATATGTTTTTAGCTATGTTTTTAAAAATGTTAGATTATGTTTTTAAAAATGGTTTTACGTTTTTAGCAATGTTTTTAGAAATGTTTTTGTATGTTTTTAGAAATGATTTTATATGTTTTAGCTATGTTTATAGAAATATTTCAGTATGTTTTCAGAAATGATTTTATATGTTTTAAGCAATGTTTTAAGCAATGTTTTAGTATGTTTTTAGATATGATTTTATATGTTTTTAGCAATGTTTTTAAAAATGTTGTAGTATGTTTTTAGAAATGATTTTATATGTTTTTAGCAATGTTTTTAAAAATGTTTTAGTATGATTTAAAAAATGATTTTATATGTTTTTAGCAATGTTTTTAGAAATGTTTTTAGAAATGTTTTTAGAAATGATTTTATAGCTTAGTAACCGAGAAGCAAATATAGATTAAATTCCCGCAAAAAGCGAATCCTATTAGTGAATATAAAAAGCAATTTAATTATTTGAATAGATCGATTGATTTCTCCGTTTCTATACAGATATCGATTAGGGCATAAAAAGTTATGTCCCACGTGTGATCCGGCGTATTGAAGATCAAAATGTAAGTAGATGATTCTAAATGTAGCTGTGAAAAAAGAACGTATAAACCGGTATAGAACGTGGAAAACATGGCATATTATGTCATAAATGTCATATTATGGAAATGAATTGACGCGGGAGGGTGGGGTTCTCTATTTTCTTTCTCAATTTCCCTAAATATTTGAAGTGTATTCGTCCGGTAGTTTTTTACTCGCTACCTTTTGTGGGACTATATATATATATCTAAATAATAGTAAGCAAAATAACAACGAACGCTACAATCACCAATAAAAATAATTACATAAAAAATACATTTAATATTTAAGTGATAAAAATCGTACATATTTCCGGACAAAGCGTCTTGGTCCAGTGGTAGAACGCTGGACTATAGACATCAATATCGAAGGTTCAATCTCTGTCTAAGTTAGCCATGCTGATGACGGCTGTGAGCCAGAAACACGTGTCCATAGATTACTTTTACGTATAAAATAAATAATATATATATATATATATATATATAACACTGTGGAATCTCTTTCAGCAGAACGATTTATTTGACACCGGAACTCTATTACATGGGGTACGTTCTCAACTGACACCGTAACGAACGGCGAACGACACAGACCGTTGAAACAAAACTTTCGAACTAAAACGTAACAAACGCAAATACATGAAACGTAACAGAGCAGAGAAAATGCTATTTGAAACTTAAGCTTGACGGACGAAAATGTTATTTTAAACTTAAGCGTGACAGGCAGACAACATTTTACTTTTTGCGTGATCAACCAACAAACATAATATTTAAAACTTTAGTGTGACAGACTTAAACAATATTTTTATAAATTTAAGGTCTGTCACAAACCTACAAAAATAATACTTAGAACTTTGGCATGACAGAACAGCAAAAATAATATTTTAAAGTTTAGTGGGACAGACTGCTTAAAATAATATTTCAGACTTTAGCGTGACAGACTGACAGAAATAATATTAAAATCAACGAAAATAATACTTCAAACTTTTGCTTGAAAGAGCAACTAAAATATTAGTTCACATTTTAGCGTGACATAACGACTAAAATAACATTTATAACTTTAGCGTGACAGACCGTTTAAGATGGTATATTAAACTTTAGCGTGACAGACATATAAGAATACATTTTTAACCTTTAGCCTGACAGACCAACGAAAATAATATTTCAAACTCTAGCGTGACAGACCAAAGATAGGCTATTAAAAGATTAACATGATAAACAGACGGAAAGTCTGTTTAACTAAAACGTTATTAATCGGTGAAAATGTATTTCAAAATGCAGCCTGAGAGACTCTCGAAATATTATTTAAAACTTAATTTCAGAAAACCTACAAAACGTCCAAACTTATTGTGAAAAACGCAAATACTATTTCAAAATAAAGCGGGATAGACAAGGAAAATGCTGTTTACAATCAAAGATTGACAGGCAGAGAGACGAAAATGTTATTTGAAATATCAACGTGATGAACTTACGAAAAATCTATTTAAAACTAAAAAGTGACAGGCGACGAAAATGATAATTATAAGGAAATCGTGACAGGTATCAGAAATGCTATTTTAAAGTTAATCGTAGCAGACCGTCGGAATGCTATTTCAAAGTTAATCGTGACAGACCTTCGGAAATGCTATTTCAAAGTTAATCGTGACAGACCTTCACAAATGCTATTTCAAAGTTAATCGTGACAGACCTTCACAAATGCTATTTATAAGTTAATCGTGTCAGACCGTCGGAAATGCTATTTATAAGTTAATCGTGGCAGACCTTCGGAAATGCTTTTTCAAAGTTAATCGTGACAGACCTTCGAAAATGCTATTTCAAAGGTAATCGTGACAGACCTTTGCAAATGCTATTTATAAGTTAATCGTGTCAGACCGTCGGAAATGCTATTTCAAAGTTTACTGTGAGAGACTGTCGAAAATGATAGTAAAAGCTTTATTATAAAACACTAACGAAATTTTCAACAAAAACAACTAGAATAAAGAATAAGTTACATCGTCAGATGGACAGTTGAATGATGATGAATATTATTAGAGGATTGAGTATAATTAATAGAATGTGTCACATTTGATGATTTATGAGAACGGTTTGTGTACAGCCTAATAACGTTGACACACCAGTTCTAGTTATATCACCCGAGTTAAGCAACGTTGAGCCTGGTCAGTACTAGATGGGTGACCATTTGGGAATGCCAGCCGATGTATGTAGGAGGAGGTCGACACCTCCCCGCAAGAACTGCAAAAATCTAACGTCGTCATCTTAACCTAAACGGGATATACATGCGATCAGGGACTGCTTGTGGATTTGGTGTTCCAAAGAGTGAATGCAGATTCGTAACGAACAACCGACAACACAGCAACAAACAGTTCAGATACAACTTCATCTATTCGGTCCTCGGTCAGTGAATATGAATTCCTTCTAGACCGAGGCAATTTTAATTTTTAATCCAATCCAGAGTGAGGGGCTTGATTTCTCCCCCATTAAAATAAAAATCGACTTTTTGTCTAACGTTGTCCTTGTGATAAACAAGTAAATAAGAACAAACATGAGATGAGAGTGAATGCACTTTGTTTTTTTTCAAGAACGGGTTATGGATCAATGTCAGAATAAAGCGATACAATCAAACGAACATTTTATTTGAAACTAAAACATGCCAGACCGAAAACATGCAATGTTTTACTTACGAGTGACAGACCAACTATTTCAAATTCATCCATGACAGACCAACGAAAATATTCTTTCAAAGTTAAGCGTGAAAAAAGAACGCGTTTATTAACCAGTTTCGTCGACGCCACCACATTTGTGAGAATAGCACAACGATTAACCCTGATTATATCAGACAAGTGCAATCCAGGATGGGGAGTTCCGTCCCCTTCACAGGTACTACCAAATACTGCTGTCTGAAGAGACTGGCTTCCTGGCTTAAAATGCAACAAACATTGATGTTATTGTTTTTTTCTTCTTTTCCGTTTTCAAAACTCAATTACGTTCTGCAAAACAGAAAACAAAAACAACAATTGTTTCTACAAAACAACATAACAAAACACTATGCATACATATTTGAAGACATAAAGAACTTGAAGCATAAAACCCTTTAGAAAAATGACCGTATTCGCATTATATAACCAGAAAATGGTTGATATGCCGTAAAATAAAACAACTAAACAACCAATCCGTCTCCGTAAATTAAGAATCTTGAATTTGTATTATAAGGAAAGTGCTATAAATCGCAGAAATCTAAAGGAATCCTCGATTCTCGAAGGTCTTGTAAACTTCTTCGATTCTGCAAGACTTTTAAATCGGACTTTGTTTTCTGTTCGTTGGAACAACGCAACCCGTCGGAATCAATTCATATTCATGGAATCGATTAAATTTGTGTTATTCTCAGAGGTGTCTACGAATTTCGATCGCTCTTTCAACCTGAAGTTTGAAATTATATTTTCATCACTAAACGCATTTATTTTTAGATTGGCAAATCTCCATAAGAGACGCTCCAACCGTTCCGTGACACTCTCTCTCTCTCTCTCTCTCTCTGTATATATATATATATATATATATATATATATATATATATATATATTAGCTACGAAAACCGTCGCCAAAGTTTATCGACTCTTTTTTTTAATTACGAAACAGCGCAATGGTGGATTAACCCACTGTATTAATTTGCTGTCTGATTTTATTTTATTTTATTTTCAAAATATTTATTTGTTTTCTGTTTTTTTGCTGATTAAAATATATTTTAAAGACAATTTCTTCGGCAATATTCAATATTGTATACGCCATTATTATAATGTTTAATTTGAAATATATTTCAATTTCACATTTAATAAACATTGTTTGATTTCATTATTTGTTTCTTACAAAAAAAACATACCTTCTCTAAACCCTTTTAATAAGTCTAAGTCCAAGTGGCAACATTTTTAATCAAAAGTCTTATTTCATTATATGTTAATTAATAGTTTCCTACAAACAAAAAATAATAATAAAAGAAATCCGTAAAAAGTAAAACAAATTCAAGCGGTAGCTTAATTTGCCACGTAATCACTTAGCAAATGAGACAAAACGTAATCACTTAACAAATGAGACAAAACGTAATCACTTAACAAATGAGACAAAACGTAATCACTTAGCAAATGAGACAAAACGTAATCACTTAGCAAATGAGACAAAACGTAATCACTTAACAAATGAGACAAAACGTAATCACTTAACAAATTAGACAAAACGTAATCACTTAACAAATGAGACAAAACGTAATCACTTAACAAATGAGACAAAACGTAATCACTTAACAAATGAGACAAAACGTAATCACTTAACAAATTAGACAAAACGTAATCACTTAACAAATGAGACAAAACGTAATCACTTAACAAATGAGACAAAACGTAATCACTTAACAAATTAGACAAAACGTAATCACTTAACAAATGAGACAAAAAGTAATCACTTAGCAAATGAGACAAAACGTAATCACTTAACAAATGAGACAAAACGTTATCACTTAGCAAATGAGACAAAACGTAATCACTTAGCAAATGAGACAAAACGCAATCACTTAGCAAATGAGACAAAACGTAATCACTTAGCAAATGAGACAAAACGTAATCACTTAACAAATGAGACAAAACGTAATCACTTAGCAAATTAGACAAAACGTAATCACTAAACAAATGAGACAAAACGTGATCAATTAGCAAATGAGACAAAACGTAATCACTTAGCAAATTAGACAAAACGTAATCACTTGACAAATGAGACAAAACGTAATCACTTAGCAAATGAGACAAAACGTAATCACTTAGCAAATGAGACAAAACGTAATCACTTAGCAAATGAGACAAAACGCAATCACTTAGCAAATAAGACAAAACGTAATCACTTAGCAAATGAAACAAAACGTAATCACTTAACAAATGAGACAAAACGTAATCACTTAGCAAATGAGACAAAACGTAATCACTTAGCAAATTAGACAAAACGCAATCACTTAGCAAATGAGACAAAACGCAATCACTTAGCAAATGAGACAAAACGTAATCACTTAACAAATGAGACAAAACGTAATCACTTAGCAAATGAGACAAAACGTAATCACTTAGCAAATGAGACAAAACGTAATCACTTAACAAATGAGACAAAACGCAATCACTTAGCAAATGAAACAAAACGTATCACTTAGCAAATGAGACAAAACGAAATCACTTAGCAAATGAGACAAAACGTAATCACTTAGCAAATGAGACAAAACGTAATCACTTAACAAATGAGACAAAACGTAATCACTTAGCAAATTAGACAAAACGTAATCACTTAACAAATGAGACAAAACGTAATCACTTAGCAAATGAGACAAAACGTATCACTTAGCAAATGAGACAAAACGTAATCACTTAGCAAATGAGACAAAACGTAATCACTTAGCAAATGAGACAAAACGTAATCACTTAGCAAATGAGACAAAACGTAATCACTTAACAAATGAGACAAAACGTAATCGCTTAGCAAATGAGACAAAACGTATCACTTAGCAAATGAGACAAAACGTAATCACTTAGCAAATGAGACAAAACGTAATCGCTTAGCAAATGAGACAAAACGTATCACTTAGCAAATGAGACAAAACGTAATCACTTAACAAATGAGACAAAACGTAATCACTTAGCAAATGAGACAAAACGTATCACTTAGCAAATGAGACAAAACGTAATCACTTAGCAAATGAGACAAAACGTAATCACTTAACAAATGAGACAAAACGTAATCGCTTAGCAAATGAGACAAAACGTATCACTTAGCAAATGAGACAAAACGTAATCACTTAACAAATGAGACAAAACGTAATCACTTAGCAAATTAGACAAAACGTAATCACTTAACAAATGAGACAAAACGTAATCACTTAGCAAATGAGACAAAACGTAATCACTTAGCAAATGAGACAAAACGTAATCACTTAGCAAATGAGACACAACGTAATCACTTAGCAAATGAGACAAAACGTAATCACTTAACAAATGAGACAAAACGTAATCACTTAGCAAATTAGACAAAACGTAATCACTTAACAAATGAGACAAAACGTAATCACTTAGCAAATGAGACAAAACGTAATCACTTAGCAAATTAGACAAAACGTAATCACTTAACAAATGAGACAAAACGTAATCACTTAGCAAATGAGACAAAACGTAATCGCTTAGCAAATGAGACAAAACGTAATCACTTAGCAAATCAGACAAAACTAGTCGATACAATTTGACAACTATTTGGATAACTAACCTTTTCAATATAACCGTTTAAAATGAACAAAGAATAAAGAATAAGTTGCTTTAAATAAAACAGCGATAAATAAGTTAATTCAAAATAGAAAACTGAAAGCAAATGAAAAATTAAGAAACAACAAAAAACGCGAATTCAAACAAATAATTTCAATATAGACTAACAATAAAGTTCCTATTGTAGAAATAAATTTAAAAAAAATCAAATTTATAGAAAATCTGTTGGATAATTTAGTTGAATGTTTGAAATTTTCTTTTACTGTTTAATTTCTAATGTTATCCATTTTCTTACCACGAAAAATATTTAACAGAATTTAAACTGTCTCAGACAAGCACCTTTTTATTTTTTCCAATATTGTCATCCTGATAACGAGTCAACATGAAAAACCTATATTAATCTCCTGAAACTAGCTGTTCATTTCAAGTATTTCAATGACTCGTGATGCGACAGCTAGCACCAATCACTGTGACGTCAGCAGAAAAACAAGACTCGATAGAAATGCTTTCTTTTTACGAATGCAACGACACACCACCTTCTAAATTAAAAGTCTCTAATTTACACCGCCTGAAATTGACTTAGGCGTCGGATACTCTTTTTCTTAACAGAAGACAGCATCATTTAAACGAGCATCAGTCAAGTGGGCAATCGTGGTTTATTGAATCGCACGCTGTTTCATTGCATGGCAGCCTATTAATTAAAATTATGTCAAGTTACCGTATCATTGCTTGTTATATTTAACACAGCTGTGATCCCATCATGAACAGGGAGAGAAAGACAGACATTTTGACCGTGTGATATTATTTTTATGCTATCAATGCATTATTCCATCTTCCTTTTAATTCACGACGACAATGCACCTGTAAACAACAGCTTTTGTATCAAGCATTTCCTGCTCAAATAGACACGTTTGAATGTGCGAAAGAGGTGATGGTTCTCACAAATAAATTCATCACGCACTTTATAGAATTGCAACATAGAAGGATGACGAATTGCAATAGACTTGAGGGGCACTTTAAAGAGGAATGTGATACTATCGTGGGCCGAGGAGTCACTCAGTTTTGTATTCTGATTGACTCGACACTAAATGTAGCTTGAGGTCACGAGTATCGCATGCGTTCTGACTATCTTTTCCATTAATCGCTCCACGCCCAGTCTGTGTTCAAGATCCGCGAATCTTTAGTGTTTATTCAGCTACGTCAGGTACTTAGGTAGGAAGTCAGTTCTGTTGGCAACGCAGAAACAAGAAAAACTCGCCGACAACAATAACAAATATCTATTGGAACACAAGTGTGTACCAATAAGAAAAAGAAAAAGTTATGTTGTTCTTGTTGGGGAGAAAAGACACGTTGAGGTATCTGACTGGTGCTAAGTCTTGGTTTGGAGACTGTTAAAGTTTTCTTTGAGATGTTGTCCCTTAGTTGAATTTGGAAAATAATTCTTTTTAGTCTTTTGAACTTCTGTTTTTTATCAGTCGCCAACATGGTCCTTCTCTCAGTCTGTCTGTCTCACTGAGCTGAACGACGGTCTTCTTCAAGTGTAAAAGCCGAATGCGTTATTTCACTCCAGACTAAGAGAGAAAACGGGAAAGTGAGAGGGAGATGGAGAGAGAAAAAGAAGGCACAATATACAACACATTGTTCTTAGTTTCGGTAAATGTTTTGTTATGATTTAACATTCTAATGACGATGTCAGCTAACCTTGATTTAACCTTTAATACCGGCTTACGCTTGTCAACCCCGGATTTATAAACATTTCGTCACTGACAATTTTCAGTGCAATAAATTATTGTACTTGCAACCCAAGTCTAGCACAAGGGATTGTAAACTCTGGTGGGTGCATCAGCTCTCCATAAAGGGTTGCACATCGTTGTTCCACAGAAGGATGACGAATTGCAATAGACTTGAGGAGGGGGGAACTTTGAAGGGGAAACCATTTAGCTATGTTCGTTTGCAATTAATATAAATTGTTGTCAAACTACCTTCTAAACGCACCTCGTAATGAATGCATTTATGTTCTTTTCTTCAGAGGAAACATATTTTATCGACAGCAAAATATTTTATTGAACGTAAATTCATAACAAATTACAGGGGTTTGGAGTAATCTACACGGTATGGCATTCACATTTTTAAGACGCCATAGGGTATTTCTTCCCGTGTGTTCTAATGTTTTCCTCCGAAGATAAAAAGTTATAAGTAAATAAGTAACTAATGAGAAACTTGACTTGTCTACTTTTTCTATTTCTTTTTCTACTTCTGTGTTGATTGTACACACACACACACACACACACACACCAACACACATATATATATATATATATATATATATATATATATATATATATATATATATGTATATATATATATATACAACCACACTTTTTTTCTGGGAACATTTTTGATGTACCTACTAAAGATCATTACTGTATAGTGTTTCGTTCTCATGCCCGTCTTGAGTTTTGTGTTCCATTTATGAAGAACACGAACGCGCCCTTGAGTAAGATAAATGTATTTCTTCTAGCCGCACGCAATGGTAATTCCAAAACACTTTCGCATGCCTGGAATTGATGGAAATGCTGGCAATGTGGAATTGGTTTTACGGTTTGCAATAGGAAAATCAAGAATATAATGAATCCCTCTCAGAAGTCTGCGACAATATTTACCCCGACTTTCGGCTAGATTGTCAGAGCCAAATCAAAATATACAAATTCACACACTGTCGTCCGGAATACAAAATGTATGTTATATTATGCGTATCGTCTGTTATTCTAGCCCCCCCTCTCTCTCTCTCTTTCTCTCTCTCTCTCTCTCTCTCTCAATCTATCTCCGTCTTTCTGTATCCTAACTAATTTTAAAGCTTCATCTCACTGTCTCCCTTGCTCTTCCTATCCTTATTCTTATTCTTTTTCTACTTCTTGTTCCGCTTAACTATTGCAGATATTATTAATTCGCTAAAAATAAAATTGATGTTCCTACTCTCTCCTCTTTTTAATAATCCATCACTTCACCACGCCACTTCCGCATATTTTGATAGATTTTTCATAAAAATACTACTTTTGTTATGATGGGTTCTTCAACGACATAATATAAGTTCAAGTCCACGTTCTTTTCATTCCTTTAAATCACAAAGCCGTTATTCGCGTTAGTACACCATAGTAAAGATTGGGGCGGCATTTTAACACTATAGATCGATCTATAGATCATATTCAATGCAAATCTGAAATATTTGAATTTTCAAATAAGAGGTTGTGCCTATATTATTTTCCCTAAAAGCACTTTAGAAAAATTAAGAAGAAACTTACATTTAGAGGATGTTAATTAATTGATGTCTAATACTTATTCTTAAAATTACAGAAAACTCAAAGATATTCAAATTTTAAAAGAAAAGGGTTCCACTTCCTTTTTTTACCATCGTTAAAACAAATTAAATTAAACTAAATACAGCTGACCTTACTACCCATTACGCCTAGCAGTTGTGTTTCAAAATGCATATGGATAAGTTAAGTATTGTAGGAGTTTATTCTGTACAACGATATATATATATATATATATATATATATATATTATATATATATACTTATACACATATATATATATCAACATTTTAAAGATACTATACTTTATATATATATATATACATATATATATATTATATATATATATACTTATACACATATATATATATATATATCAACATTTTTAAGATACTATACTTTATATATATATATATATATATATATATATATATATATATATGTATATATATATAAGAGAAAGAGAAAAAGAGACAATGTTTAAGTGTCTACGCTCGCCGCTTTCAGTGTAAACATCGCTTAATTTCTCCGTTATTAAGTGACATTCGCTCGTGTCCTAATTAGACTAGGATAACGCTTACAGATTCAATGTGTATTTGTGAAGGGGGTTCGCGCTTGATACTGTCTGACATTGTTATTTCCCTGCGCTGATGAAAGTCATAAGCTTGAAACGACGCCGTACGTAGGTAAAAATATTAAAAGTAATTTAATATTATATATGCAAGGACAAAAATAACTGCCCCTTAGACGGAAACTGCAAAATAGATTCCCTTGTATGCGAGGAGACAATCACAACCAACCCAGCGGCAGAGCCAAAATATACATATGCAGGACACATGGAGGTTTTAAGCAGAGATCATACGCGCACAGGTACACCCTTAAATACAAAGATAAGGCAAACACAACATTAGCGACCCGGCTATGGTAGTTGAAAGATGAAGGGACACATTTCACCATGAAATCGAAAGAGATAGAGAGACGACTATCATACTCCCCAGCCGCAAAAAGTGCTCCCTGTGCGACGCAGAAAAATATAGAAACCGTTTGAGTGTAAGAAACGAGATTTTTAAAAGATGTGCTCATAAGAGACAAGCTCTCCTAATTAACTGAACTGACCGGCACACATAATTAACAATTTTCACCACTCCATCACATATTCAAGATTCTGTATATCATAATAAAAATAGAAGACTAACACACACTTTGTGACATTATATCTCTTAAATACTCGGTGGATATAAACTAGAATCACCACCACACACTAACGCCTCAAACAACTTCCCTTTAACAGAATGGCTAAAATTTAGAATGTATACGACATACTGACACACCTACGATGGTGTCCACACTCCTGCATAATTATGATCTTAAGGACCTTATAAACATTATCTCATCATCACCATCATTTAATGTAATACATTTAATTTACTTTTGAATGTCAATGTTAATATTTTCCAGTAATAAACTTTCTCATTAATAAGTTAACTAATAATATTTATCACAATACTAAGAATTTATATCATTAAGTTATTTTTTGTTTTTTTGTATTGTTAATATACAGGATTTATTATTTTTTTGCATTTAAAATTAACATTATTATTTTTTTGTAAATTCATTTACCTATTTTCTATTTTCACCAGGAATTAATTATCTCATTATTCAGATAATTCATAAAGATTAAATTACATTTAATACATTGAGACACTTATGTAGCGGAAAGCAGGAGAGGCAGCCGACTGCTGTGGACCAAGACGTTTGTCCGCGGTGGTCGAAGAGAAGACGTTTGGTTTGCTGCTTGTGCGGACGAGAGCTGCGGGCGCGAACCCGGAAATGCCCATTCACGAAACGTTTAAATAAAAAAAAGATTATGAGGAAACGGCGGCGGGCGGCTTTGGCGTGCTCATTTACATATGTGAGATGTCGCTACTATAAAAATTACTAAAAAACGTGATTTGGGGGGATTCGTAGGGAGGTGAGCGCGAACGGAAGAAAAAGAAAAAGAAGAAAGTGCCGCATTTATTTTTGTAAAACGTCGTGTTGACTCGTTCAAGGAGGCGAACAGAATAAGAAAGTGTCGCATTTATTTTTGTGAAACGTTGTGTTGACTCGTTCAACTTACTTAAATGCTAATTAAATATAAAGGAATTTCTTAGACAATCGTGACACATTCTATAACAAATTGATAATTTAAGCGTTCATTAAGAATTCAAAAAGAAACTTATGTATCACTATTTATAAATACTTACCAAACTAACTTAAAAGTAATCGACTCACAGTTTATCCCATTCTTCATGCGGCTTGTTAATGAGGCTTGTTGCTGATGAAAGTTTGGAAGGTCGGACCCCGTTCGAACTCAAAACCGACGGTACTGATATAGTAGTTTTCTGTACTAAATAAATAAATACATAAATTTACCTATGCACCTAATTTTATATTTATATATATATATATATATATATATATATAGAGAGAGAGAGAGAGAGAGAGATATACATTACCAAATATGTATATAAATATATATACATTACCAAATTCTTAGCCATTAGGTAGTTATGCGTTTGAATTGTATGCACTTTCTTTAACGTCATCAATTTCTAAACGGTTTAAACAGTCAAACTTTTAAATCTCCCATATGTGTAGAACGCCATCACGCTCTCATGTACATTTCAACTTTATGGCGCTTTTTCAAGTTATAAACTACTCGCCGTTATAATTCAAAAATGAGCACAACAGTAAAGTCATAATTTGTTAAGACACTAAAACTAATACCGCCTGAAGATGATTTGACGATTCAAATCGAAAGTACTTGCAAAAAAGAAAAAAGAATGGAACAAGTAACCCAGTGATCATATTTATATCAATTTGACCGAAACATTAGATGGACAATTCGGAAAAAAAAAAAAAAAAGTCGCATCAAACAAAACCACTCCGTGTTATTTAATAATGTTTGCCTAAATGAAAATATGCTGCCTAAATACACACAATGAATATATATAAATATATAAATATAGGCACATGCCTAGCTGTACATATATATGAAGCTACGTATGTGTATACATTTATATGTAAAGGATAATCTCCTAAACTAATAAACGGATAATTATGGAGTTTGGAATATATATTCTAAGCAATGCGGTGAGTACATTATTTTTTTTGCAAATTTCAACATTTAGGGATGCATATATGTAAAGTAAGGCAATATATTTCGCTGTACAGGATAAACGCCTAATCTAGTGAACCGATCATTATGGATTTTTGAAATATACGTTTACGGCAACCGGGCGGGTACCATTATATTTTTGTAAACTTTACGACCCAGGAAGTGTGCGCACCCAAAATCATACCCTTAAAACTTCTAAAATAAGTTGAATAACAAAACATTTTATAGAGAACAGAATTGCTCTGCATAAAATGTTGAGTTATATCTTACCTTAAAATTGTTTTTGTTTTTTAGCTTCTTACATCAAGTGGCTTCATGCCTTGTCTAGAAAAAATATTCCCTTTAATTTATCGTAGAATTTCCACGGATCTAGATAGTTTAAAACGTTATCATTATTAGCTCTTGATCGGCCTAGACGGCTACTTCGACTAGTCTCTAATATTAAGGAAATTTGTGTGTGTTTCCAGCGAACAGATTTTAAAACTTACACAAGATACGCCCACAAAGTTGATATATTATTTTTCACAATTGCCTCGGACAACATAGAGTCAGTTATTTTTTAAATATTTATTCTTTTAGAGATCACCAGGAACAGTAATAGTCGGGGGGTCGTCATTTAAAGTTATTTTTAAATTCTATTATTTAGTAATTCGTCACGCTTTTTTTCATTTGCCAGAGAAAGCGAGAAAGAAAGAGAGAGAGAGAGAGAGAGAGAGAGAGAGGGTTAATATAGAGAGGGGGTAAAAGAGAAGATGGCGGAAAGGGGAGGGGATAGAGCGAGGATAGACAGAGGGGAGAGAAAGGTTAAAGGAAAGAAGTTACACACACCATTTTAACTTTTCTATTTTCTTGTTCATGCCCCTCCCGGGCAACGCCTGACAACCATGCTAGTTTATAATCAACTAATTTGAAACACTTTTATAATTGTACGCGTTTCAAATACGGTTGTCTCCAATATTCGAATTCTGATTTTAAGACTGTCATTTATCATAAAATGATTCGCGCATCTTTTTTTGCTCATTTTCCCTAATCACTTGTTGTGCTGCGAAAAATCTGTTCGTTTTGTCAACTGAATCATTTATTTTGTATTTATCAACGTCAAGTCGTCAAGCCGAACCTTTTAAAATTGTAATTGATTGCTTGCGGTGCATATGTGCGTCTTGCCAAGCGACAAGAACATCTCTTCACAATTGCAAATGACTCTCAAAGGGGAAAAACAACAGTTAATGCCTCTCGTTAAATATTGGCTGAGGCAGTGGAATTAACGGGCAGAGAAAAGGAACATGAACATATACACGTATAGGAGTGACGCATTTCTGTTGTGTTCTTCTTCTTACTCCCTGTGTGATGCAATGACGCCGCGAGGATAGGAAATGTAGCATCGACATAGGCAAAAGAAATGCGGGAGTGGTCAGTTTCCATTGTTCAGGACGGGTGACTCAGAAAAGAATACCGGATACGACATTTAGGAGTGACAACGTTTTACGACAGTTTTACGACAGTTTTACGACAGTAAGGTAAGTTAGTTTTACGACAGTTTTACGACAGTTTGACGACCGTAAGGTTTATGGCAAAAAGTTAACGAGTTTCGGTTTCGGAGAGAAGCCGAGCAGTTAGGGATCGAACCTCCGAAGAGAGCGGATCGGACCGGAAAAAGATGAGATGAGCTGACAACTTGAGCAACGACAATGGGGGTCTCGAGAGTCCGCGACGGTGTCACACACACTCATAGTTCCAACTAAATTATACACAACGTATATGTATTTGTGTTCTTTATCGAGAGTTGTGTTTCTTTTAAGTTGTAGACCAGTGCTGTGCCGGCGACGATTCGTCAATGGATAGACGACTCGGCTAGACGATGAAGACAAAGAAGAAGGCCACGGACACACAACGTTGGGGTTGACGGTCGTCGAGTGGGGCAACATGGTTCTACACCTGTCCTTGTTTTTGTATTTTTGTTTTGGGGGGGGGGAGTTTGCTGCATTCCTTATCATATAGTTTACTGTTTCATCGCTGTTTCAGAGTCTAAATTTGCTGTTTATCTGGTTTTGTCTGTCTTAGTTTTTATATTGTTAGTTCTTATCGCATTGTTTTGTGCGACTGTTAGTAGTGATGCCGTTCCTCTGTTCGTAGCCATACTCAGGTGTTTTCATTTTGGTTGTTGAAAACAGAACATAATCAAATGAAAGAATAACAAAATCTATCTGTCCAAAAAATAATTAAATTTTATTGACAATATATATAGGTTAGCGAATCTACGTCTTTCTTCCTATGAAGAAAGATAAAATTCATAGGTCCGCTAGCCTATATATATATATATATATATATATATATATATATATATATATATATATATATATATTTAAAGCTAATATTCTTTTGAAGCATCCAAATGAAATTTAATAATAAGGAGTGAGGTAAAATAAAATACCTTCAAAGCATGTTAAAGATGCGATATTAATTTTAAAATAAAAATTAAAATCGAAACCGATTTTTTTTTATATAAACTTTCATTTTTAGTTCATAGTAACACAAATATTTCGCCAAAAATTGGCCTTTTCAATGTGTTTGTAGATCGTGATCTTATTGGATTGCCGGTCTCCGCTGGTGCAAACCGGCGTATGAGATGGGTTTTTTTCCACTTTCGATATGAAATCACGCATACACGCGAGTTAGGTATAGATTTAAAGTTCATATTTTTTGAAGCATCCAAATGAAATTTAATAACAAGGAGTGAGGTAAAATAAAATACCTTCAAAGCATGTTAAAGAACGATATTAATTAAAAAATAAAAATAAAAATAAAAATCGAAACAGATTTTTTTTTAATAAACTTTCATTTTTAGTTCATAGTAATACAAGTATTTCGCCAAAAATTATCCTTTTCAATGTGTTTATAGATCCTGATCTTATTGGATTGCCGGCCTTTCCTGGTGCAAACTGGCGTATGAGATGTTCTTTCCTTATTATTAAATTTCATTTGGATGCTTAAAAAAATATGAACTTTAAATCTATACCTAACTCGCGTGCATGCGTGATTTCATATCGAAAATGGAAAATGGCTCGAAGAAGCTTGATTTCTAAAAAAATCACAGATAAAACATGTATGAACACATGTAGCTAATAATTTTTGTATATATAAAGGAATTTTTACTTATATATATACATATATATATATATTAGTTTTTAGTCGTCTTAGTTCAGTTTGTAAAATGGCTCGAAGAAGATAGATTTTGAACGAGATCACAACTGAAACATGTATGCACCAATGTAGCGAATTATTTTTCTATATATAAAGGTGTTTATACTTTATATATATATATATATATATATATATATATATATATATATATATATATATATATATATATATATATATATATATGTATCTGAATATATAGCTTATAATTTTTCTATAAATAATAATATTTATACTTTATATATATACATATAAATATGTATATATAAATATATATATATATATATATATGAATCAACACACACATATATATACATATATATATATATATTCATATATATGGATAATTTTATGTTTCTATTCGTCTAAGTTAAGTTTTTAAAATGGCTCAGACAAGCTGCATTTCTAATGATATCACAGCTGAAACATGTGCGCACACATGTAGCTTATACTGTTTGTATAATTAAATATACTTATGATTTATATATATATATATATATATATATATGAATGTCTATATATATATATATATATATATATATATATATATATATATATATATATATATATATTAGTTTTCTATTCGTCTTACTCATGTTTGTAAAAATGGCTCGAAGAAGCTTTTATTTCTAAAGTATGAACACATGTAGCTAATAATTGTTGTATACATAAAGGTATTTTTACTCATATATATATATATATATATATATATATATATATATATATATATATATATAAATATATGTTTTTAGTCGTCTTTGTGTAGTTTTGTTCTCTCCAAATATGATCTGAGGTTAAGATCGCATTCTAACTCTGCCTGATGAGATCTCAGTTTATAGTAACCGTTGATCGATAACATCGACATGCCAGTGTCGCAGATTTTGTACATGTCTATGTAAATAATATAAAAAAATTATCATATATATATATATATATATATATATATATATATATATATATATATATATATATATGTGTACCCCAACTGGTGACGTGTACGTTTAAAGTTAAATGCATATATCGTTTGCAAGGCGAGGCGGGTTAATATTCGAATCATATCGTAGACACCCCTAATAGAAGACTGCTTTCTTTTCCGTATCGATTTCCCTCTTTTCATTGCTATCTAAAAATGTATTTACTTTTAATTTAAATCACAGTCGATCGTTTTAATATCGTAATTGACCACCAGACCGAATAAAGTTTTCTTTTTCCTCAGACTTCATTCGCTGGAATCGATTTACAAAGGAAACGTGGATGTTAGTATAAATGTATTCATAAAAGAATTGCGTCAACATAATTATCTCTGGACATTGACGCGTTTTATAAAAAACTGGCCGAATATATAAACATATTCGTGTGTATATATATATATATATATATATATATATATATATATATATATATATATATATATATATATATATATATATATATATACAAAAACGTTTATACATGCCCCACACAGAAACTGCGTAGATAGATTATAGTAAAGGTGTGCTTATTGTGTGCATATATGTTTATATATATTTATAAATTATAGCTATTCATGTTATCTATCTATCTATATATATATATATATACATATATATATGTATATATACATATATATATATATATATATATATATATATATATATATTTATATATATATATATATATATATATATATATATATATATACAGTAGTCTACGCAGATAAACCAACGTTCCTTTATTAACAAATCTCTCGGGACTCTTAAGTCATTTGATGATTAGCAAAGTAAAATTGAAGATTATATATTTCTATTGATTTTGTTGTAAAACGCGCGTAAGTAAAACGTATCAAATTTTGAAAAAAATAAAATAAAGTTGGTTTGTGAGACGAAGAAGAATAGCATGTATTTGCTGACATATGAAAATCAAGAAATTGAAACAACAAATGAAAATTAAGGTTAAGAATAGATGAGACATCTATTCTTAACCTTAATTTTCATAGTCATTGGACTGCAACTAAAGAGTATATATGCCGTGTAGCTTATAATACAACCTCATTGAGTTTGTATATGAAAACATTTGCGAAAATTATAAGAAGTATATACATACATATATATTAGTATAATAACTTAAGGTAATGTTTTCTGAAAAACTTGAGATGAAAGTAAAAATAAAATGAATGCTTTTTAATAAAAAGTATTTGCAAAGGCAAAGTCAATTTTCAAATTTAAATACTTAAAAGGTGATTTCAAATAACTTATTCTATTTTATATATATATATATATATATATATATATATATATATATATATAGATATATGGGCAATGAAAAAGGAAAACCAAGATATATTTTTATATATATATATATATATATTCATGAACATTTCGTCTTTATTGTAAGACTTCCTCAGGATGATAATTTTAAGAAATATGTCATGCAAGTACTTCGAAATATTGGGTTGACATGATGAGTTGATGAGGAAAAGTAGTAGCCGTGGCTAGCTTCTTTGTAATATAGCAGGAAAAATCCCAGCAGAGTGCTCGATTAATTGAGAATTAAAGTTAAAAATTTAAAATTAAGAGCGTAATATATTTTCTGTACCAATATATATATATATATATATATATATATATATATATACATATATATATATATATATATATATATATATATATATATATATATTTACACAAATATGGTTAAACATAACAAAATCTTCTGCTTGATCATACCGTTTATATATTTTTTCATTTCATATGAATTATTTGTGATAAAATCTTAATAGAATGAATGTATGTTCCATATGTATCACGAACGTAATACGATTGTGCATCGAATCATCTTCAGGTAAAAAACAAATGAACAAAAAAGCTGGAGAAAATGAGGCAATTTCTAAAAGCAGCAGGAACACGCACGTGGAGTCAGTTAGATCTTAAAACTACAAACCGGTGCAGTTCCAGGTGAAACGTTAACAATTGAAATTTCAGGGCGCTTGAATAGCAGCATAGGATAGATTGTATTAGCATAACAATTTCCGAATGTGGTTACTTCTTTCATACGTAATTGTATTTAGTGTAGTTTGCTGGTTTTTATAAATTGCTGTCTAAATTTATTATTTTTGTGTTATTAACTAAAATTTCTCGTAAACCAGAGGAGCAGTTATGCTGTTTGTATATGCTGGTCACTTAAGCTATAGTTACAAGTTACATTGTGA
>OY744545.1:12696601-12759101 GCA_963556195.1 Sepiola atlantica
ACTTTAACGTCATATGTTAATTAGGACGAATTTGTCCGACACGCAACCATCTGAGCAAATGTGACAAGTTCAAAGAACGATTTTGATTTAACTACTTATGCAAGAAAAATGATTTTTTCAATTTTTTTACTGAGCAATGAATCATCTAAAAACGAGGCTACGTATCAAAACTGGTTCTTCAATATAGTGTGGGGTCTGCGTTCGGGATCGATTTTCAAGGGGGGTATCCCCCCATTTTTTTTTCTTTTGGCGCCCCTCCCCCTCCCCCAAAAAAATAACATTTTTTTTTTCTTTTTAAACAAAAAATATTGGGAGAAAATTTTTATTATTATTTTTTTTTAACTAAAAATATTTTTGGTGAGAAACAAGGTCTCACCACCCAAGAACGCGACCGCCTAGCAAAAATAGACGACCGTTAGGGAGTTTGTTTTCGCTAGTCCACTTATAATATAACGAACACTTTCTCCGTCTGTATGTCTGTTTATCTGCCTGTCTGTCTGTTAGAGGAGAGGGGGGATAAATACTATTTACTTAATTTTTTAAGTAAATTAGAATTTTTGTAAACGTAAGAAATACATCAGGGCACATCTTAACTAAATAAACAACAATAAACAACCTCTTAGTCAAAGTAGAAGATTTTAGTCAGAACCGCTACCGATTGAGCAAACATGGATTTAAATACTTAGCGCTTAAGAAATGCTTTTTTAACTTTTTTACTTACCGACAACAAATGATCTTAAAACGAGGCTATGTAATGAACAATTGTTTTTCGTTTTTTTTTTATTATTGAAATAAATTTATAATTATTCAAGAAAACGTAATTCGAAGTAAATGATATTTAAAAAATAAATTATAGTCGTTTTTTTTTGGCAAATTCTGTTCATTTAAAAAATTGCTGAGTCATTCTTCCGGAAATGACGTCATTGTAAGATGGGTGGAGGTTCACGTAAATTAATGTTTAAAAATTGTCGACTCATTCTTACGAAAATGACGTCATTGTGAGAACATTTTTTCACATTACTATTCTTTATTTTTATTACGTTAAGACAATGGGTTTTGTTGTAAGTCGGAGTTAAGCAACGCATTTAAACTAAATAGGTACCATTTTGGAAGAATGACAAATGACGTAGCTTAATTAAAGTGGGGGGGGAATTTTTTCCTGGTGGGGGTGAAATATTTCTTTAGGTGGAGGAGAGTAAAAAAAATTTGGGGAGTAACAATTATTATTATTATTATTATTATTATTATTATTATTATTATTATTATTATTATTTTCTTTTTAACTAGAAATATTTTTTTGTGAGGGAGGGTAGCACATTTTTAGGTGGGGGTGAATTTTTTTTATTGAACTAAAAATATTTCTTTGGGTGGGGGAGAGTAAAAAAAATTTGGGGGGTAAAACTTATTATCATTATTATTATTATTATTATTATTATTATTATTATTATTATTATTATTATTATTATTATTATTATTATTATTATTTTCTTTTTAACTAAAAATATTTTTGTGAGGGAGGGTAAACATTTTTTAGGTGGGGGTGATTTTTTTTTTATTAAACTAAAAATATTTCTTTGGGTGGGGAGAGTAACAAAAATTGGGGGGAATAGTGAAAGAAATTTTATTTTTTTAATTTTTAACTAAAAATATTTTTTGTGAGGGAGGGTAACACATTTTTAGGTAGGGTTAAATTTTTTTTTATTAAACAAAAAATATTTCTTTGGGTGGGGAGAGTAAAAAAAATTGGGGGGAATGGTGAAAGAAATTGTATTTTTTAAATTTTTAACTAAAAATATTTTTGGTCTGAAACAAATTAAATCAATGTCTCACCGCCCAAGAAACATGACTAGGGCTGAAGCGATTTACGGGTTAGCGTATATTTCTGACCCGGCAGCCTAGCAAAAATAAACGACAGATATTTAATTTGACTTCAGTCGAAGTTCTCAGAAATCAAGGGCCCCTTTCCTGAGGCAAACACTTGATCTCTATATAAGATACATAGATATTGGAATATTCCATTAACGTTCTTCTTTACCTGTCAAAGGTTGGGTAGGTAAATAAGTTAAAAACAATGATTTTCCTCTCCATAATTGACCAGTTAACTATGTTATAGTATATGTTTCTAATGGTCTCTTTGTCTTACCGGATTCAAGGACAAGAATTCTTCTAGTCTGGTGGAGTATGCAGCTAAGTGCTTGTACTTGAAGTAACATCACTTGGAGTAGATGCACCATTCCTCATATGAGCCAGTGTATAGCCGTGTCGAAGCGATTTTATTTGGGCTTTGAATACTGTTATTTGGAATATTGGCTTAGGTTTACTTGTAAAGGGAGTATCATCATATCAAGTTGTCCTGACAAACCCTTGTACAGAGAGACCGAAGACGCTTGAGAATTGTGTCTAGTAGGTAATTCACACTCGCATAGTAAGTAATTACAACTCTCTTAATAGGTAATTCAAACTATCCTAATAGGTAATTCAAACTTTCCTAGTACTTAATTATAACACTCCTAGTAGGTAATTCAAACTCTCCTAATAGGTAATTCAAACTCTCCTAGTAGATAATTCAAACTCTCCTAGTAGGTAACTCAAACTCTCCTAATAGGTTATTCAAACTTTCCTAGTACTTAATTATAACACTACTAGTAGGTAATTCAAACTCTCCTAATAGGTAATTCAAACTCTCCTACAATATGTAATGTATCAACTTACAAGTAAAATATTACTAAAGTTATAGTAATCATCTCAACAGTAATGTAGGAACCAAGGCACGTTCTACTCTATATACAAGAAGTCCATTGTGGGGTACTTACGAATTCTATTCTTGTTAAACATGAAAGAACGAGCAAAATACACCAGTAACCAACACAAAAAGATGAAAAATGAGAAGCCAGCACTCAAACATTCATATAAACAATAACAATTTATTAAACATGGCTCATTTAATGTGTATAAGTTTCTCAATGAAAGTCTAAGTTTGTGTACAGAAATGCCCCTTTTACTGTTTGTATAAAATGTCTCTTTTTGGGGGGGTGCGTAAATAGAGAAAATGAGCCGTCTCTCAACCCCTTTTTTGCAGTGTCAGAATGATAGGAACGTAAGCCTTTGTGTGTGTATTTGTCGGACGGTACTTAAACAAGAGAAAAGAAAAGAAAGGGTTTAAGCTTACTATTTGTTCTGTGTCCGATGAGGAGGAAGGGTGAGACGGCGTGGAGTGACAGTAAGACAGCAGCAGGCAGCTTCTTTCCCCTGTGCTTGGAGTCTGTTGACAGGACCGTCTTAACCGCTGGTGGTAGGGAAAAGAGAACAAGAGGCTGATTTTTTCACGGCTGCTAGTTTTATTTTGTTTAATCACGTGATCAATATTTTGGGGCGTTTTTAGCGCCTTTTTACTAGACAGCTTGTGGGAGCCGATTTTTATGGCTAGTTTGAGCGTTTTGTTGTTGAAGTGAATTTGCTATTGCTTTGTGTTTTTCTGCTTACGCCGGTATGATAACACATTAGGATGTTAATCCGATACCATATAGTAAACAGGAGGTGTAGGTAATTCTATTAGTGTGTACTATACTTTGATCCTAGCTCTAAAGTCGGTCTCAACATAGCGTTTATCTATTTCGCTGCGATTGGTCTGTTAGACAGTACCGGTTTCTATTTATAGATATAACGATAGATATGTAACGTTTATAATTGTGCTACAGCAACACAAACAAACTGTTTGCATGCTAGATACACCACGGTGGGTGTTCTCAGCCTAATGGATACTTTGATAACTATGGCATGAACTGGAAGAATAAAAATGATGAACCCAGTTGGCAATAACGCCATCAATTCAATCGTGAGCGTGTCACTTTTCTTTTTTGGGATACATCTGAGATTCTTATAGATGGCGCAGTTCTTGAGTAGATAGAGACTGTGAAACTTCTTTCTCTTTCTTTCTAATCAAATCTTCTTGGAGTTCATACATCAGATCCATTGCTCTTTCTGCTTCTCATAAGGTCGCTTCTCTCTATTGGACAAAATACTTTCTCACGCTTGAAGCTCTTCTCTATCCCGAGAAATCTTAATTCAGACCTTGTATTGAGTCCTGTTATCATTTTTGGGCTGATGAATCTGTGCCCCATTTGGGTGTTCTCGATAAGGTTCAGAAATGTATCTGTAATTTCATTGGCCTAACCCTTTCTTATTTTCTGTAAGCTTTCTCTCAGATACGTGTTGCTAGTCTCAGACTTTTCTATAAATACTATTATGACATGTGTTCTTCAGAATTATTCCCTGCTTCCTTTGTTCCAGCTTGTTTGTTTCGTTGATCTAGTGGTCTTCATTAATTCGCTGTTTTGATAACTCATTAAAATATAGGTTCATATTCCAGTGGCTTCTTTCCAAGAAACCCAAGCTTGTGGAACTCTCTTCCTGCTAACTGTTTTCCTCGTGCGTATAGCGTTGGTCTTTAAAAAACTTAGGTCAATATCATATCGGCCCCCTCCCCCCAAAAAAACACACACAATGTGATAGCACCAGCGTCGGCGAATACCACATAAATTATTTCGGACATCAAGTGGATTCATACCTTGTCTTGAGCGATTTCCGTAAAAGAAAAAAATGATATTTCAGTTGATGTACATACTTTTATTCGTGCGTATCACATCACGTGCATTTCTGCATTGTTATGGAACACCGTATTTGTTATTTCGGATCCATGTTTCTAGGTTCCGTTTTCCGTGGATCTTTTCATGAACCTGTAAAATGCATTCAATATTATACTTAAACCCGTTAGTGATGTTTTTCTTTCTTGTGAGCTGTTACATCAAGTGGCGCCATGCCTTGTCTGGAGCGATTTCCATTAAACAAATTGCTAAACCATCTTTTGACTCATAAGTTACCACTTATCATGGCTAGTCCACGGGAAGATAAGGGTTAGGGTAGGGTTAGGGTTAATGACTTATGAGAACGGTTAGGGTTAGGTTAAGGTTAGGGTTAGTGACTTAGGAGAACGGTTAGGGTTAGGGTTAGGTTAGGGTTAGGGTTAATGACTTATGAGAACGGTTGGGGTTAGGTTAAGGTTAGGGTTAGTGACTTAGGAGAACGGTTAGGGTTAGGTTAGGGTTAGGGTTAATGACTTATGAGAACGGTTGGGGTTAGGGTTAGGGTTAGCGTTAGGTTAGGGTTAGGGTTAATGACTTATGAGAACGATTAGGGTTAGGGTTAGGTTAGGGACTTATGCGAACGGTTACGGTTAGGTTAGGGTTAGGGTTATGTTATGGTCAGGGTTAGGGTTAATGACTTATGAGAACGGTCTATGATAAGTATTTATCGACATTACATTTAAAGAGACCATGTTGTCCTCGGGAAAGTAATCCTATGGCAACGTGTTTCTACATATAGGAAATTCTTGGAAATAAATTATATAACATATAACAAAAGTATTGAGGAATGAATGTTTGATAAGAAAGAGGCTTTCGTGTTTTAAAGCCAGAGTTGTTATTGATTGGCCGCGGTTGGCTTTGTCCCGACCTGAAGCGAATTGGGAAAGTAACTCTATAAAATCGTATCTTTAAGGCCACATTATTTCAGACACACTCTAGGGAATTGGTCGCAAAAGTAAATTGCTTTTGAGAAAACAGTTTATTGAATAGTGTATTAAACAAGGCAAACAGTTACATATAAAGCGGAATAATTACATCTGGTGGCTATAAAATTACTATATACGTATACGTATGTTCTACCCGCTTTGATGTTTCACGCGAAACAATAGCCATTGTTGACAGACTGAAAGCACTTTGTTATTTTAAAAGAGATGAAAGAAAAAAAAATATATCAACGTCGAGAACTTAAAAAAAGTTCAAAAACACATGGATTACTAAAAATGAAGGTGCTTATTTAGATTAGGACCCACGCCAACTTTGATTCCGTCGTTAGGGTTAGGGATAGGGTAAGGGTCAGGATGGAGGTTAGTGTTATGGTTACCGTTAGAATTAGGGTTAGGGTTGACATGACTGATTACCTGCAACTCTACCGTAAAGAATCTGACAAACATATGCACGGGCTAGGAGTTTATGTTCGGAGCACTATACCCCTTGCTAGAGAACATAGGTTAGAATCAGATGACCAAGACTACATGTAACTACATCACAGCGTTAGTTACTTACATTTCTTATACCGTTCACCTTCGACCCAGGACTGTACCCTGCTAAAGTCTGTCTCTAAAAGCATGGATAAAGACCTCTAACTCGACTCGAATGCCCAGATACATGTATTTGCGTATTTTTATGCACAACATCGTGACTGGTTTGTATTCTTCAGCTTTACTGACGCAGTCGGAAACTCTACGTATACTTTCTCCTTAGCTCACTCCTTCTCTACGACTGTCGATTTCCCGACCCGCATCCTTGATCGAGTAGACCAGCAAGCCTCACTTCTAGACCTGTTCTTGACCTCATTGCCCGAGGCTTGTCTTACAAAAGCCCATATCTGCTCGAAAATGCTGATCACATTGTGGTAATGATTTATATCACCTTAAAAAGCCGTTTAAAAGCTGATGAGTCGTTGCTCAAAACAACGAGATACTACAATCAGGCTGATTTGAGTCCTTCAGAGATCATGGAGGGAAACCTTCTCACTCCCTGCTGATCAGTGTGCAAATGAGTCAATCGAATGGGTCAAAGTAGGAATTGAAGCCTATGTCCCCATGCGAAAATTCTCCAGCAAGTCCTACTCTCCACAGATGGTTCACTTCAAAATGTGCAGCTGCCATTGATGAGAGGCAGCTAGCATTCCGTAAGTTCGGCCGCTATAAGTCAGCTATTAATAGACATGAATTTACTGAGTCAAGAAATAAGTGTAAAGTGGTAATATTTGAAGCTAAGAGAAGGTATACAGCGATAACCAAACACACGAATTCAGTCACAGTAAATAGGTACTCGTGATTTCTAGAATATCTGCAATAGTGTGGTAAACAATGGTCAATCAACGATTTCCCCACAATCAAACCACAATGATGTCGTTTGCACAACAACTAATAAGGCTGGACAACTTGCCCAGCGTTTCGACTCAAACTCCACTTTAGACTCAGTAAACTACCTCTCCCTAGATTCTCATTGCGGACCGAAACCACACTTGAACACCTGGTCATCACCTTATCCCAGGTCAGAGACATTATAAAACACCTTGACACCTCCAAACTTGTGGTCTTGATCTTATACCTGTAATAGAAATAAAGAAATGCTCTGCTGAACTGGCTCCTGTACTATCCAAACTCTACAACAAATACTTAGCTGAATCATGCTCCCCTGATAGCTGGAAAATTGCCTCTGTGGTCAGTCTGCAACAATTCTGGGGATAGAATTGATTCGCAGAACTACCGCCTAATCAGCCTACACCGGTATTTGCTAAAACTTTTGAATCCTTAATACATCAAGCGATAGTCCACCACTTAGTTAATGTTAAACTTCTTTCTGACCACCAGTATGGATGTAGACCAGCAAGATCTACTGCGGACATCCGAACGGTCATCTCTAAACGCATATATCATACACTGGACAAGATAGGTGAAGCTACGGCAGTGGCGCTTGATATATCCTAAACCTTTGACAAAGTATGGCATAAATGGGTTCTCATAAAAAATACGCTCATATGATATTACTGGGCAAATATTTAATATAATTAGATTTTTCCTAACCAAAAGAAAGATCCAGGTTGTCCCCTATGGCTGTTCATCTAAGTTACATGACAGTAATGCTGTTGTACACCAGGGATCTATCCTTGGACCTTTATTGTCTCTGATCTTCATAAACGACCACTCTGATAACATCCAGTCTGAGATGGGTATATTTGCTGACGACACCACGCTTTACTCTCGTCATGTGGGCAAAACAGACGCGATCATATCCGAGGCAATGGCTGAATTCTTAGAAATGACCTCCAGGCTGTTGTGGATTGGGGTCATAAATGGTTGGTAACTTTTAATGCCGCAAAGACAAAGCTCCTTTCTTTCAAGAACTATAAGAAACCTTTTCAACCACTGATTGCTATGGCAAGTAACACCGTACTTGAGAGTTGAACATTCTAAACTACTCCGCCTAACCTTCGCAGGAAACAGGAATTGGAATAAGTACATTGAAGACATTGCCAAGGCTGACGCAAAGAAGGTTGGCTCCCTCTACCGTGCTAGTAAACTCTTCACTCTTAACATCACCATGTATCTCTACAAAGCCACCATCCGCTCATGTATGAAGTATTGAAACATGTTGACTGGTGTATCATTCACTAATCTCTCCATCCTAAACAAGGTCCAAAACGAGTCGCAAACTTAATAGGTCTTTCACTATCCACCAAGCTCTATCCCCTGTCCCATTGCCGCAATGTTACATCCTTGTGCTTGTTTTACAAATACTTTAATGATTTGTGCTCCGATGAACTGTCTGCTCTGGTGCCCCATCGACGTAAATACACTAGACCAACTCGACAATCAGCAAAATCCCATCCATTCACTGTGGACGTAAAAAGTCTTTTACTCCAATAGCTTATTTTCTCGTCCTGCCTGTTTCCCTGACTGTACCGACATGCAGAAGTTTTAAATTAATGTAAACAGATATCTCGCTACACAGCTCCCAACTCGGGTTGACACCCAAAACCTACACTCTCATTCACAGTAACCCCTTACGTCTATATTGGCAACCTGTCTTGTTTGGGGCGAAATATGTAAAAAAAGAACTCTAAATAATATGTAAATACATTATCTTGAATCTACTAAATCTCCCAACATTTTATGTTTTCATATTTTAAGATACCTTTTAGCTATGAGTAGAATATTGATGTACGTTTGATAGTATCATTATTTTAATTTTAATGTAAAATCTAAATTATGTCATTTGGAATTAACGTCCATATAATTTTTAATTTATCTAAAATATTTAATTTTACACCTTTAATGCTTTAAATTCTTTCATCAGTATATCTTCTTGAAATTTCCATTAAGACATTATTTTAGCAACCCCCTTTTTGCAATTGTATCTTATTCCAACTTTATCTTAATCTTATATTTATTGGAAAATATTATCTCATGAATTTATATTATTAGCTATTTTTATTTTGAAACATAATGATAATAACTTCCGCTGAGAATAAAAATATAATTAACTTTTTTCGACATGCAGACATAAAAGAAAATTTTAATTTAACCAAGTATTAAACCAAACATATACTCCACCTTCATTCAAAAGCTAAGTTGACTTGATTAATATTTGACTTATAAATTTGTTTTATTTTGAAATCCGTAATGATAATAACTTCCAATAAGGATAATAATATAATAAACTTAAAAAGCAAACTTCTTACGACATGTAGTCATAAAAGAAAATTTAAATTAATCAAAATATTAAATTTATTTATATTATATATTGACTAATTTACACTCCCTAAATTAAGTGAATTTATTTGTTAAGACTGTTTAGACTGACAAGCTAACTAATTCATAACCTTTTCGTACAGTCATTTTTTCTGAATTTGATTATTCCTTTTTCGTTTGAGTTCTGCTCAATTATATTATGTTAATACTTTTTAATCTTTTCTTTTTACCCTACCATAATCTAAACAAATGATTATCATGCTAACAACTACCATATTTACGATTTCTTAATTTGACTTGTATATTATAATATAGTGTTTCCCTACAACGACTTTATTCAACTTATTTTATAATTCTTCATTGTTTACCTTTTCTTTGAATACTTTAAATACTTATAGGTTTTAAGTTTTAATTTTAGTTATTTTCAATAAAGGTTTTTATTTATTTTCTATTTTTTAATTTTTTTATGCTTTATTTTTTATTTTATTATTTAATCCCCTATTATTATATTAAGTATTTCACAGGCTTTCACGCATACCAACGTTTTTCGATTCTTTGTTACGTCTCCTTAAAATTTAAATATGGGATCTATGTGGTTTTTAATTCTTTATTTTTTATTTTTTTATTTAATCCCCTATTATTATATTAAGTATTTCACAGGCTTTCACGCATACCGACTTTTTTCGATTCTTTGTTACGTCTCCTTAAAATTTAAATTTCGGATCGATGTGGTTTTTAATTCTTAATTTTTTATTTGTTTTATTTAATCCCCTATTATTATATTAAGTATTTCACAGGCTTTCACGCATACCGACTTTTTTCGATTTTTTGTTATGTCTCCTTAAAATTTAAATTTCGAATCTATGTGGTTTTTAATTCTTTATTTTTTATTCGTTTTATTTAATCTCCTATTATTATATTAAGTATTTCACAGGCTTTCACGCATACCGACTTTTTTCAATTTTTTGTTATGTCTCCTTAAAATTTAAATTTCGGATCTATGTGGTTTTTAATTCTTTATTTTTTATTTGTTTTATTTAATCCCCTATTATTATATTAAGTATTTCACAGGCTTTCACGCATACCGACTTTTTTCGATTCTTTGGTAAGTCTCCTTAAAATTTAAATTTCGGATCGATGTGGTTTTTAATTCTTAATTTTTTATTTGTTTTATTTAATCCCCTATTATTATATTAAGTATTTCACAGGCTTTCACGCATACCGACTTTTTTCGATTCTTTGTTATGTCTCCTTAAAATTTAAATTTCGGATCTATGTGGTTTTTAATTCTTAATTTTTTATTTGTTTTATTACATCCCCTATTATTATATTAAGTATTTCACAGGCTTTCACGCATACCGACTTTTTTCGATTCTTTGTTATGTCTCCTTAAAATTTAAATTTCGGATCTATGTGGTTTTTAATTCTTTATTTTTTATTTGTTTTATTTAATCCCCTATTATTATATTAAGTATTTCACAGGCTTTCACGCATACCGACTTTTTTCGATTCTTTGTTATGTCTCCTTAAACTTTAAATTTCGGATCTATGTGGTTTTTATTCTTAATGTTTTATTTGTTTTATTTAATGCCCTATTATTACATAAAGTATTTCACAGGCTTTCACGCATACCAACTTTTTTCGATTCTTTGTTATGTCTCCTTGAAATTTAAATTTCGGATCTATGTGGTTTTTAATTCTTTATTTTTTATTTGTTTTATTTAATCCCCTATTATTATATTAAGTATTTCACAGGCTTTCACGCATACCGACTTTTTTCGATTCTTTGTTATGTCTCCTTAAAATTTAAATTTCGGATCTATGTGGTTTTTAATTCTTTATTTTTTATTTGTTTTATTTAATCCCCTATTATTATATTAAGTATTTCACACGCTTTCACGCATACCGACTTTTTCGATTCTTTGTTATGTCTCCTTAAAATTTAAATTTCGGATCTATGTGGTTTTTAATTCTTAATTGTTTACTTGTTTTATTTAATCCAGTATTATTATATTAAGTATTTCACAGGCTTTCACGCATACCGACTTTTTTCAATTTTTTGTTATGTCTCCTTAAAATTTAAATTTCGGATCTATGTGGTTTTTAATTCTTAATTTTTTATTTGTTTTATTTAATCCCGTATTATTATATTAAGTATTTCACAGGCTTTCACGCATACCGACTTTTTTTCGATTCTTTGTTATGTCTCCTTAAAATTTAAATTTCGGATCTATGTGGTTTTTAATTCTTAATTTTTTATTTGTTTTATTTAATCCCCTATTATTATATGAAGTATTTCACAGGCTTTCACGCATACCGACTTTTTTCGATTCTTTGTTATGTCTCCTTAAAATTTAAATTTCGGATCTATGTGGTTTTTAATTCTTTATTTTTTATTTGTTTTATTTAATCCCCTATTATTATATTAAGTATTTCACAGGCTTTCACGCATACCGACTTTTTTCGATTCTTTGTTATGTCTCCTTAAAATTTAAATTTCGGATCTATGTGGTTTTTAATTCTTTATTTTTTATTTGTTTTATTTAATCCCCTATTATTATATTAAGTATTTCACAGGCTTTCACGCATACCGACTTTTTTCAATTCTTTGTTAAGTCTCCTTAAAATTTAAATTTCGGATCGATGTTGTTTTTAATTCTTAATTTTTTATTTGTTTTATTTAATCCCCTATTATTATATTAAGTATTTCACAGGCTTTCACGCATACCGACTTTTTTCGATTCTTTGTTATGTCTCCTTAAAATTTAAATTTCGGATCTATGTGGTTTTTAATTCTTTATTTTTTATTTGTTTTATTTAATCCCCTATTATTATATTAAGTATTTCACAGGCTTTCACGCATACCGACTTTTTTCAATTCTTTGGTTTGTCTCCTTAAAATTTAAATTTCGGATCTATGTGGTTTTTAATTCTTAATTTTTTATTTGTTTTATTTAATCCCCTATTATTATATTAAGTATTTCACAGGCTTTCACGCATACCGACTTTTTTCGATTCTTTGTTATGTCTCCTTAAACTTTAAATTTCGGATGTATGTGGTTTTTATTCTTAATTTTTTATTTGTTTTATTTAATCCCCTATTATTATATTAAGTATTTCACAGGCTTTCACGCATACCGACTTTTTTCGATTCTTTGTTATGTCTCCTTAAACTTTAAATTTCGGATCTATGTGGTTTTTATTCTTAATGTTTTATTTGTTTTATTTAATGCCCTATTATTACATAAAGTATTTCACAGGCTTTCACGCATACCAACTTTTTTCGATTCTTTGTTATGTCTCCTTGAAATTTAAATTTCGGATCTATGTGGTTTTTAATTCTTTATTTTTTATTTGTTTTATTTAATCCCCTATTATTATATTAAGTATTTCACAGGCTTTCACGCATACCGACTTTTTTCGATTCTTTGTTATGTCTCCTTAAACTTTAAATTTCGGATCTATGTGGTTTTTATTCTTAATTTTTTATTTGTTTTATTTAATCCCCTATTATTACATTAAGTATTTCACAGGCTTTCACGCATACCGACTTTTTTCGATTCTTTGTTATGTCTCCTTAAAATTTAAATTTTGGATCTATGTGGTTTTTAATTCTTAATTTTTTATTTGTTTTATTTAATCCCCTATTATTATATTAAGTATTTCACAGGCTTTCACGCATGCCGACTTTTTTCGATTCATTGTTATGTCTCCTTAAAATTTAAATTTCGGATCTATGTGGTTTTTAATTCTTAATTTTTTATTTGTTTTATTTAATCCCCTATTATTGCATTAAGTATTTCACAGGCTTTCACGCATACCGACTTTTTTCGATTCTTTGTTATGTCTCCTTAAAATTTAAATTTCGGATCTATGTGGTTTTTAATTCTTTATTTTTTATTTGTTTTATTTAATCCCCTATTATTATATTAAGTATTTCACAGGCTTTCACGCATACCGACTTTTTTCGATTCTTTGTTATGTCTCCTTAAAATTTAAATTTCGGATCTATGTGGTTTTTAATTCTTTATTTTTTATTTGTTTTATTTAATCCCCTATTATTATATTAAGTATTTCACAGGCTTTCACGCATACCGACTTTTTTCGATTCTTTGTTATGTCTCCTTAAAATTTAAATTTCGGATCTATGTGGTGTTTAATTCTTAATTTTTTATTTGTTTTATTTAATCCCCTATTATTATATTAAGTATTTCACAGGCTTTCACGCATACCGACTTTTTTCGATTCTTTGTTATGTCTCCTTAAAATTTAAATTTCGGATCTATGTGGTTTTGAATTCTCAATTTTTTATTTGTTTTATTTAATCCCCTATTATTATATTAAGTATTTCACAGGCTTTCACGCATACCGACTTTTTTCGATTCTTTGTTATGTCTCCTTAAACTTTAAATTTCGGATCTATGTGGTTTTTAATTCTTTATTTTTTATTTGTTTTATTTAATCCCCTATTATTATATTAAGTATTTCACAGGCTTTCACGCATACCGACTTTTTTCGATTGTTTTTATGTCTCCTTAAAATTTAAATTTCGGATCTATGTGGTTTTTAATTCTTTATTTTTTATTTGTTTTATTTAATCCCCTATTATTATATTAAGTATTTCACAGGCTTTCACGCATACCGACTTTTTTCGATTCTTTGTTATGTCTCCTTAAAATTTAAATTTCGGATCTATGTGGTTTTTAATTCTTTATTTTTTTTATTTCTTATTTAATCCCCTATTATTATATTAAGTATTTCACCGGCTTTCACGCATACCGACTTTTTTCGATTCTTTGTTATGTCTCTTTAAAATTTAAATTTCGGATCTATGTGGTTTTTATTCTTAATTTTTTATTTGTTTTATTTAATCCCCTATTATTACATTAAGTATTTCACAGGCTTTCACGCCTACCAACTTTTTTCGATTCTTTGTTATGTCTCCTTGAAATTTAAATTTCGGATCTATGTGGTTTTTAATTCTTAATTTTTTATTTGTTTTATTTAATCCCCTATTATTATATTAAGTATTTCACAGGCTTTCACGCATACCGACTTTTTTCGATTCTTTGTTATGTCTCCTTAAAATTTAAATTTCGGATCTATGTGGTTTTTAATTCTTTATTTTTTATTTGTTTTATTTAATCCCCTATTATTATATTAAGTATTTCACAGGCTTTCACGCATACCGACTTTTTTCAATTCTTTGTTATGTCTCCTTAAAAATTAAATTTCGGATCTATGTGGTTTTTAATTCTTTATTTTTTATTTGTTTTATTTAATGCCATATTATTATATTAAGTATTTCACAGGCTTTCACGCATACCGACTTTTTTCGATTCTTTGTTATGTCTCCTTAAAATTTAAATTTGGGATCTATGTGGTTTTTAATTCTTTATTTTTTATTTGTTTTATTTAATCCCCTATTATTATATTAAGTATTTCACAGGCTTTCACGCATACCGACTTTTTTCGATTCTTTGGTATGTCTCCTTAAAATTTAAATTTCGGATCTATGTGGTTTTTAATTCTTAATTTTTTATTTGTTTTATTTAATCCCCTATTATTATATTAAGTATTTCACAGGCTTTCACGCATACCGACTTTTTTCGATTCTTTGGTATGTCTCCTTAAAATTTAAATTTCGGATCTATGTTGTTTTTAATTCTTTATTTTTTATTTGTTTTATAAAATCCCCTATTATTACATTAAGTATTTCACAGGCTTTCACGCATACCGACTTTTTTCGATTCTTTGTTATGTCTCCTTAAAATTTAAATTTCGGATCTATGTGGTTTTTAATTCTTTATTTTTTATATTTTTTATTTAATCCCCTATTATTATATTAAGTATTTCACCGGCTTTCACGCATACCGACTTTTTTCGATTCTTTGTTATGTCTCCTTAAAATTTAAATTTCGGATCTATGTGGTTTTTATTCTTAATTTTTTATTTGTTTTATTTAATCCCCTATTATTACATTAAGTATTTCACAGGCTTTCACGCCTACCAACTTTTTTCGATTCTTTGTTATGTCTCCTTGAAATTTAAATTTCGGATCTATGTGGTTTTTAATTCTTAATTTTTTATTTGTTTTATTTAATCCCCTATTATTATATTAAGTATTTCACAGGCTTTCACGCATACCGACTTTTTTCGATTCTTTGTTATGTCTTCTTAAAATTTAAATTTCGGATCTATGTGGTTTTTAATTCTTTATTTTTTATTTGTTTTATTTAATCCCCTATTATTATATTAAGTATTTCACAGGCTTTCACGCATACCGACTTTTTTCAATTGTTTGTTATGTCTCCTTAAAATTAAAATTTCGGATCTATGTGGTTTTTAATTCTTTATTTTTTATTTGTTTTATTTAATGCCCTATTATTATATTAAGTATTTCACAGGCTTTCACGCATACCGACTTTTTTCGATTCTTTGTTATGTCTCCTTAAAATTTAAATTTGGCATCTATGTGGTTTTTAATTCTTTATTTCTTATTTGTTTTATTTAATCCCCTATTATTATATTAAGTATTTCACAGGCTTTCACGCATACCGACTTTTTTCGATTCTTTGTTATGTCTCCTTAAACTTTAAATTTCGGATCTATGTGGTTTTTATTCTTAATTTTTTATTTGTTTTATTTAATCCCCTATTATTACATTAAGTATTTCACAGGCTTTAACGCCTACCAACTTTTTTCGATTCTTTGTTATGTCTCCTTGAAATTTTAATTTCGGATCTATGTGGTTTTTAATTCTTAATTTTTTATTTGTTTTATTTAATCCCCTATTATTATATTAAGTATTTCACAGGCTTTCACGCATACCGACTTTTTTCGATTCTTTGGTATGTCTCCTTAAAATTTAAATTTCGGATCTATGTGGTTTTTAATTCTTTATTTTTTATTTGTTTTATTTAATCCCCTATTATTATATTAAGTATTTCACAGGCTTTCACGCATACCGACTTTTTTCGATTCTTTGGTATGTCTCCTTAAAATTTAAATTTCGGATCTATGTGGTTTTTAATTCTTTATTTTTTATTTGTTTTATTTAATCCCCTATTATTGCATTAAGTATTTCACAGGCTTTCACGCATACCGACTTTTTTCGATTCTTTGGTATGTCTCCTTAAAATTTAAATTTCGGATCTATGTGGTTTTTAATTCTTTATTTTTTATTTGTTTTATTTAATCCCCTATTATTATATTAAGTATTTCACAGGCTTTCACGCATACCGACTTTTTTCGATTCTTTGGTATGTCTCCTTAAAATTTAAATTTCGGATCTATGTGGTTTTTAATTCTTTATTTTTTATTTGTTTTATTTAATCCCCTATTATTATATTAAGTATTTCACAGGCTTTCACGCATACCGACTTTTTTTGATTCTTTGGTATGTCTCCTTAAAATTTAAATTTCGGATCTATGTGGTTTTTAATTCTTTTTTTTTTATTTGTTTTATTTAATCTTCTATTATTACATTAAGTATTTCACAGACTTTCACGCATACCGACTTTTTTCGATTTTTTGTTATGTCTCCTTGAAATTTAAATTTCGGATCTATGTGGTTTTTAATTCTTTATTTTTTATATTTTTTATTTAATCCCCTATTATTATATTAAGTATTTCACCGGCTTTCACGCATACCGACTTTTTTCGATTCTTTGTTATGTCTCCTTAAAATTTAAATTTCGGATCTATGTGGTTTTTGTTCTTAATTTTTTATTTGTTTGATTTAATCCCCTATTATTACATTAAGTATTTCACAGGCTTTCACCTCTACCAACTTTTTTCGATTCTTTGTTATGTCTCCTTGAAATTTAAATTTCGGATCTATGTGGTTTTTAATTCTTAATTTTTTATTTGTTTTATTTAATCCCCTATTATTATATTAAGTATTTCACAGGCTTTCACGCATACCGACTTTTTTCGATTCTTTGTTATGTCTCCTTAAAATTTAAATTTCGGATCTATGTGGTTTTTAATTCTTTATTTTTTATTTGTTTTATTTAATCCCCTATTATTATATTAAGTATTTCACAGGCTTTCACGCATACCGACTTTTTTCAATTCTTTGTTATGTCTCCTTAAAATTTAAATTTCGGATCTATGTGGTTTTTAATTCTTTATTTTTTATTTGTTTTATTTAATGCCCTATTATTATATTAAGTATTTCACAGGCTTTCACGCATACCGACTTTTTTCGATTCTTTGTTATGTCTCCTTAAAATTTAAATTTGGGATCTATGTGGTTTTTAATTCTTTATGTTTTATTTGTTTTATTTAATCCCCTATTATTATATTAAGTATTTCACAGGCTTTCACGCATACCGACTTTTTTCGATTCTTTGTTATGTCTCCTTAAACTTTAAATTTCGGATCTATGTGGTTTTTATTCTTAATTTTTTATTTGTTTTATTTAATCCCCTATTATTACATTAAGTATTTCACAGGCTTTAACGCCTACCAACTTTTTTCGATTCTTTGTTATGTCTCCTTGAAATTTTAATTTCGGATCTATGTGGTTTTTAATTCTTAATTTTTTATTTGTTTTATTTAATCCCCTATTATTATATTAAGTATTTCACAGGCTTTCACGCATACCGACTTTTTTCGATTCTTTGGTATGTCTCCTTAAAATTTAAATTTCGGATCTATGTGGTTTTTAATTCTTAATTTTTTATTTGTTTTATTTAATCCCCTATTATTATATTAAGTATTTCACAGGCTTTCACGCATACCGACTTTTTTCGATTCTTTGGTATGTCTCCTTAAAATTTAAATTTCGGATCTATGTGGTTTTTAATTCTTTATTTTTTATTTGTTTTATTTAATCCCCTATTATTATATTACGTATTTCACAGGCTTTCACGCATACCGACTTTTTTCGATTCTTTGGTATGTCTCCTTAAAATTTAAATTTCGGATCTATGTGGTTTTTAATTCTTTATTTTTTATTTGTTTTATTTAATCACCTATTATTGCATTAAGTATTTCACAGGCTTTCACGCATACCGACTTTTTTCGATTCTTTGGTATGTCTCCTTAAAATTTAAATTTCGGATCTATGTGGTTTTTAATTCTTTATTTTTTTTATTTTTTATTTAATCCCCTATTATTATATTAAGTATTTCACCGGCTTTCACGCATACCGACTTTTTTCGATTCTTTGTTATGTCTCCTTAAAATTTAAATTTCGGATCTATGTGGTTTTTATTCTTAATTTTTTATTTGTTTTATTTAATCCCCTATTATTACATTAAGTATTTCACAGGCTTTCACGCCTACCAACTTTTTTCGATTCTTTGTTATGTCTCCTTGAAATTTAAATTTCGGATCTATGTGGTTTTTAATTCTTAATTTTTTATTTGTTTTATTTAATCCCCTATTATTATATTAAGTATTTCACAGGCTTTCACGCATACCGACTTTTTTCGATTCTTTGTTATGTCTCCTTAAACTTTAAATTTCGGATCTATGTGGTTTTTAATTCTTTATTTTTTATTTGTTTTATTTAATCCCCTATTATTATATTAAGTATTTCACAGGCTTTCACGCATACCGACTTTTTTCAATTCTTTGTTATGTCTCCTTAAAATTTTAATTTCGGATCTATGTGGTTTTTAATTCTTTATTTTTTATTTGTTTTATTTAATCCCCTATTATTATATTAAGTATTTCACAGGCTTTCACGCATACCGACTTTTTTCGATTCTTTGTTATGTCTCCTTAAAATTTAAATTTCGGATCTATGTGGTTTTTAATTCTTTATTTTTTATTTGTTTTATTTAATCCCCTATTATTATATTAAGTATTTCACAGGCTTTCACGCATACCGACTTTTTTCGATTCTTTGTTATGTCTCCTTAAACTTTAAATTTCGGATCTATGTGGTTTTTATTCTTAATTTTTTATTTGTTTTATTTAATCCCCTATTATTACATTAAGTATTTCACAGGCTTTAACGCCTACCAACTTTTTTCGATTCTTTGTTATGTCTCCTTGAAATTTTAATTTCGGATCTATGTGGTTTTTAATTCTTAATTTTTTATTTGTTTTATTTAATCCCCTATTATTATATTAAGTATTTCACAGGCTTTCACGCATACCGACTTTTTTCGATTCTTTGGTATGTCTCCTTAAAATTTAAATTTCGGATCTATGTGGTTTTTAATTCTTAATTTTTTATTTGTTTTATTTAATCCCCTATTATTATATTAAGTATTTCACAGGCTTTCACGCATACCGACTTTTTTCGATTCTTTGGTATGTCTCCTTAAAATTTAAATTTCGGATCTATGTGGTTTTTAATTCTTTATTTTTTATTTGTTTTATTTAATCCCCTATTATTATATTACGTATTTCACAGGCTTCCACGCATACCGACTTTTTTCGATTCTTTGGTATGTCTCCTTAAAATTTAAATTTCGGATCTATGTGGTTTTTAATTCTTTATTTTTTATTTGTTTTATTTAATCCCCTATTATTGCATTAAGTATTTCACAGGCTTTCACGCATACCGACTTTTTTCGATTCTTTGGTATGTCTCCTTAAAATTTAAATTTCGGATCTATGTGGTTTTTAATTCTTTATTTTTTATTTGTTTTATTTAATCCCCTATTATTATATTAAGTATTTCACCGGCTTTCACGCATACCGACTTTTTTCGATTCTTTGTTATGTCTCCTTAAAATTTAAATTTCGGATCTATGTGGTTTTTATTCTTAATTTTTTATTTGTTTTATTTAATCCCCTATTATTACATTAAGTATTTCACAGGCTTTCACGCCTACCAACTTTTTTCGATTCTTTGTTATGTCTCCTTGAAATTTAAATTTCGGATCTATGTGGTTTTTAATTCTTTATTTTTTATTTGTTTTATTTAATCCCCTATTATTATATTAAGTATTTCACAGGCTTTCACGCATACCGACTTTTTTCGATTCTTTGTTATGTCTCCTTAAAATTTAAATTTCGGATCTATGTGGTTTTTAATTCTTTATTTTTTATTTGTTTTATTTAATCCCCTATTATTATATTAAGTATTTCACAGGCTTTCACGCATACCGACTTTTTTCAATTCTTTGTTATGTCTCCTTAAAATTTAAATTTCGGATCTATGTTGTTTTTAATTCTTTATTTTTTATTTGTTTTATTTAATCCCCTATTATTATATTAAGTATTTCACAGGCTTTCACGCATACCGACTTTTTTCGATTCTTTGTTATGTCTCCTTAAAATTTAAATTTCGGATCTATGTGGTTTTTAATTCTTAATTTTTTATTTGTTTTATTTAATCCCCTATTATTACATTAAGTATTTCACAGGCTTTAACGCCTACCAACTTTTTTTGATTCTTTGTTATGTCTCCTTGAAATTTAAATTTCGGATCTATGTGGTTTTTAATTCTTAATTTTTTATTTGTTTTATTTAATCCCCTATTATTATATTAAGTATTTCACAGGCTTTCACGCATACCGACTTTTTTCGATTCTTTGGTATGTCTCCTTAAAATTTAAATTTCGGATCTATGTGGTTTTTAATTCTTAATTTTTTATTTGTTTTATTTAATCCCCTATTATTATATTAAGTATTTCACAGGCTTTCACGCATACCGACTTTTTTCGATTCTTTGGTATGTCTCCTTAAAATTTAAATTTCGGATCTATGTGGTTTTTAATTCTTTATTTTTTATTTGTTTTATTTAATCCCCTATTATTATATTAAGTATTTCACAGGCTTTCACGCATACTTACTTTTTTCGATTCTTTGGTATGTCTCCTTAAAATTTAAATTTCGGATCTATGTGGTTTTTGATTCTTTATTTTTTATTTGTTTTATTTAATCCCCTATTATTGCATTAAGTATTTCACAGGCTTTCACGCATACCGACTTTTTTCGATTCCTTGGTATGTCTCCTTAAAATTTAAATTTCGGATCTATGTGGTTTTTAATTCTTTATTTTTTATTTGTTTTATTTAATCCCTTATTATTGCATTAAGTATTTCACAGGCTTTCACGCATACCGACTTTTTTCGATTCTTTGGTATGTCTCCTTAAAATTTAAATTTCGGATCTATGTGGTTTTTAATTCTTTATTTTTTATTTGTTTTATTTAATCCCCTATTATTATATTAAGTATTTCACAGGCTTTCACGCATACCGACTTTTTTCGATTCTTTGGTATGTCTCCTTAAAATTTAAATTTCGGATCTATGTGGTTTTTATTCTTAATTTTTTATTTGTTTTATTTAATCCCCTATTATTACATTAAGTATTTCACAGGCTTTCACGCCTACCAACTTTTTTCGATTCTTTGTTATGTCTCCTTAAAATTTAAATTTCGGATCTATGTGGTTTTTAATTCTTTATTTTTTATTTGTTTTATTTAATCCCCTATTATTATATTAAGTATTTCACAGGCTTTCACGCATACCGACTTTTTTCGATTCTTTGTTATGTCTCCTTAAACTTTAAATTTCGGATCTATGTGGTTTTTAATTCTTTATTTTTTATTTGTTTTATTTAATCCCCTATTATTATATTAAGTATTTCACAGGCTTTCACGCATACCGACTTTTTTCAATTCTTTGTTATGTCTCCTTAAAATTTAAATTTCGGATCTATGTGGTTTTTAATTCTTTATTTTTTATTTGTTTTATTTAATCCCCTATTATTATATTAAGTATTTCACAGGCTTTCACGCATACCGACTTTTTTCGATTCTTTGTTATGTCTCCTTAAAATTTAAATTTCGGATCTATGTGGTTTTTAATTCTTTATTTTTTATTTGTTTTATTTAATCCCCTATTATTATATTAAGTATTTCACAGGCTTTCACGCATACCGACTTTTTTCGATTCTTTGTTATGTCTCCTTAAACTTTAAATTTCGGATCTATGTGGTTTTTATTCTTAATTTTTTATTTGTTTTATTTAATCCCCTATTATTACATTAAGTATTTCACAGGCTTTAACGCCTACCAACTTTTTTCGATTCTTTGTTATGTCTCCTTGAAATTTTAATTTCGGATCTATGTGGTTTTTAATTCTTAATATTTTATTTGTTTTATTTAATCCCCTATTATTATATTAAGTATTTCACAGGCTTTCACGCATACCGACTTTTTTCGATTCTTTGGTATGTCTCCTTAAAATTTAAATTTCGGATCTATGTGGTTTTTAATTCTTAATTTTTTATTTGTTTTATTTAATCCCCTATTATTATATTAAGTATTTCACAGGCTTTCACGCATACCGACTTTTTTCGATTCTTTGGTATGTCTCCTTAAAATTTAAATTTCGGATCTATGTGGTTTTTAATTCTTTATTTTTTATTTGTTTTATTTAATCCCCTATTATTATATTACGTATTTCACAGGCTTTCACGCATACCGACTTTTTTCGATTCTTTGGTATGTCTCCTTAAAATTTAAATTTCGGATCTATGTGGTTTTTAATTCTTTATTTTTTATTTGTTTTATTTAATCCCCTATTATTGCATTAAGTATTTCACAGGCTTTCACGCATACCGACTTTTTTCGATTCTTTGGTATGTCTCCTTAAAATTTAAATTTCGGATCTATGTGGTTTTTAATTCTTTATTTTTTATTTGTTTTATTTAATCCCCTATTATTATTTTAAGTATTTCACCGGCTTTCACGCATACCGACTTTTTTCGATTCTTTGTTATGTCTCCTTAAAATTTAAATTTCGGATCTATGTGGTTTTTATTCTTAATTTTTTATTTGTTTTATTTAATCCCCTATTATTACATTAAGTATTTCACAGGCTTTCACGCCTACCAACTTTTTTCGATTCTTTGTTATGTCTCCTTGAAATTTAAATTTCGGATCTATGTGGTTTTTAATTCTTTATTTTTTATTTGTTTTATTTAATCCCCTATTATTATATTAAGTATTTCACAGGCTTTCACGCATACCGACTTTTTTCGATTCTTTGTTATGTCTCCTTAAAATTTAAATTTCGGATCTATGTGGTTTTTAATTCTTTATTTTTTATTTGTTTTATTTAATCCCCTATTATTATATTAAGTATTTCACAGGCTTTCACGCATACCGACTTTTTTCAATTCTTTGTTATGTCTCCTTAAAATTTAAATTTCGGATCTATGTGGTTTTTAATTCTTTATTTTTTATTTGTTTTATTTAATCCCCTATTATTATATTAAGTATTTCACAGGCTTTCACGCATACCGACTTTTTTCGATTCTTTGTTATGTCTCCTTAAAATTTAAATTTCGGATCTATGTGGTTTTTAATTCTTAATTTTTTATTTGTTTTATTTAATCCCCTATTATTACATTAAGTATTTCACAGGCTTTAACGCCTACCAACTTTTTTCGATTCTTTGTTATGTCTCCTTGAAATTTAAATTTCGGATCTATGTGGTTTTTAATTCTTAATTTTTTATTTGTTTTATTTAATCCCCTATTATTATATTAAGTATTTCACAGGCTTTCACGCATACCGACTTTTTTCGATTCTTTGGTATGTCTCCTTAAAATTTAAATTTCGGATCTATGTGGTTGTTAATTCTTAATTTTTTATTTGTTTTATTTAATCCCCTATTATTATATTAAGTATTTCACAGGCTTTCACGCATACTTACTTTTTTCGATTCTTTGGTATGTCTCCTTAAAATTTAAATTTCGGATCTATGTGGTTTTTGATTCTTTATTTTTTATTTGTTTTATTTAATCCCCTATTATTACATTAAGTATTTCACAGGCTTTCACGCATACCGACTTTTTTCGATTCTTTGGTATGTCTCCTTAAAATTTAAATTTCGGATCTATGTGGTTTTTAATTCTTTATTTTTTATTTGTTTTATTTAATCCCTTATTATTGCATTAAGTATTTCACAGGCTTTCACGCATACCGACTTTTTTCGATTCTTTGGTATGTCTCCTTAAAATTTAAATTTCGGATCTATGTGGTTTTTAATTCTTTATTTTTTATTTGTTTTATTTAATCCCCTATTATTATATTAAGTATTTCACAGGCTTTCACGCATACCGACTTTTTTCGATTCTTTGGTATGTCTCCTTAAAATTTAAATTTCGGATCTATGTGGTTTTTAATTCTTTATTTTTTATTTGTTTTATTTAATCCCCTATTATTATATTAAGTATTTCACAGGCTTTCACGCATACCGACTTTTTTCGATTCTTTGTTATGTCTCCTTAAAATTTAAATTTGGGATCTATGTGGTTTTTAATTCTTTATTTTTTATTTGTTTTATTTAATCCCCTATTATTATATTAAGTATTTCACAGGCTTTCACGCATACCGCCTTTTTTGATTATTTGTTATGTCTCCTTAAACTTTAAATTTCGGATCTATGTGGTTTTTATTCTTAATTTTTTATTTGTTTTATTTAATCCCCTATTATTGCATTAAGTATTTCACAGGCTTTCACGCATACCGACTTTTTTCGATTCTTTGGTATGTCTCCTTAAAATTTAAATTTCTGATCTATGTGGTTTTTAATTCTTTATTTTTTATTTGTTTTATTTAATCCCCTATTATTGCATTAAGTATTTCACAGGCTTTCACGCATACCGACTTTTTTCGATTCTTTGGTATGTCTCCTTAAAAGTTAAATTTCGGATCTATGTGGTTTTTAATTCTTTATTTTTTATTTGTTTTATTTAATCCTCTATTATTATATTAAGTATTTCACAGGGTTTCACGCATACCGACTTTTTTCGATTCTTTGGTATGTCTCCTTAAAATTTAAATTTCGGATCTATGTGGTTTTTAATTCTTTATTTTTTATTTGTTTTATTTAATCCCCTATTATTATATAAAGTATTTCACAGGCTTTCACGCATACCGACTTTGTTCGATTCTTTGGTATGTCTCCTTAAAATTTAAATTTCGGATCTATGTGGTTTTTAATTCTTTATTTTTTATTTGTTTTATTTAATCCCCTATTATTATATTAAGTATTTCGCAGGCTTTCACGCATACCGACTTTTTTCGATTCTTTGGTATGTCTCCTTAAAATTTGAATTTCGGATCTATGTGGTTTTTAATTCTTTATTTTTTATTTGTTTTATTTAATCCCCTATTATTGCATTAAGTATTTCACAGGCTTTCACGCATACCGACTTTTTTCGATTCTTTGGTATGTCTCCTTAAAATTTAAATTTCGGATCTATGTGGTTTTTAATTCTTTATTTTTTATTTGTTTTATTTAATCCCCTATTATTATATTAAGTATTTCACAGGCTTTCACGCATACCGACTTTTTTCGATTCTTTGGTATGTCTCCTTAAAATTTGAATTTCGGATCTATGTGGTTTTTAATTCTTTATTTTTTATTTGTTTTATTTAATCCCCTATTATTGCATTAAGTATTTCACAGGCTTTCACGCATACCGACTTTTTTCGATTCTTTGGTATGTCTCCTTAAAATTTAAATTTCGGATCTATGTGGTTTTTATTCTTAATTTTTTATTTGTTTTATTTAATCCCCTATTATTACATTAAGTATTTCACAGGCTTTCACGCCTACCAACTTTTTTCGATTCTTTGTTATGTCTCCTTGAAATTTAAATTTCGGATCTATGTGGTTTTTAATTCTTAATTTTTTATTTGTTTTATTTAATCCCCTATTATTATATTAAGTATTTCACAGGCTTTCACGCATACCGACTTTTTTCGATTCTTTGTTATGTCTCCTTAAACTTTAAATTTCGGATCTATGTGGTTTTTAATTCTTTATTTTTTATTTGTTTTATTTAATCCCCTATTATTATATTAAGTATTTCACAGGCTTTCACGCATACCGACTTTTTTCGATTCTTTGGTATGTCTCCTTAAAATTTAAATTTCGGATCTATGTGGTTTTTAATTCTTTATTTTTTATTTGTTTTATTTAATCCCCTATTATTATATTAAGTATTTCACAGGCTTTCACGCATACCGACTTTTTTCGATTCTTTGGTATGTCTCCTTAAAATTTAAATTTCGGATCTATGTGGTTTTTAATTCTTTATTTTTTATTTGTTTTATTTAATCCCCTATTATTATATTAAGTATTTCACAGGCTTTCACGCATACCGACTTTTTTCGATTCTTTGGTATGTCTCCTTAAAATTTAAATTTCGGATCTATGTTGTTTTTAATTCTTTATTTTTTATTTGTTTTATTTAATCCCCTATTATTACATTAAGTATTTCACAGGCTTTCACGCATACCGACTTTTTTCGATTCTTTGGTATGTCTCCTTAAAATTTAAATTTCGGATCAATGTGGTTTTTAATTCTTTATTTTTTATATTTTTTATTTAAACCCCTATTATTATATTAAGTATTTCACCGGCTTTCACGCATACCGACTTTTTTCGATTCTTTGTTATGTCTCCTTAAAATTTAAATTTCGGATCTATGTGGTTTTTATTCTTAATTTTTTATTTGTTTTATTTAATCCCCTATTATTACATTAAGTATTTCACAGGCTTTCACGCCTACCAACTTTTTTCGATTCTTTGTTATGTCTCCTTGAAATTTAAATTTCGGATCTATGTGGTTTTTAATTCTTAATTTTTTATTTGTTTTATTTAATCCCCTATTATTATATTAAGTATTTCACAGGCTTTCACGCATACCGACTTTTTTCGATTCTTTGTTATGTCTCCTTAAAATTTAAATTTCGGATCTATGTGGTTTTTAATTCTTTAATTTTTATTTGTTTTATTTAATCCCCTATTATTATATTAAGTATTTCACAGGCTTTCACGCATACCGACTTTTTTAAATTCTTTGTTATGTCTCCTTAAAATTTAAATTTCGGATCTATGTGGTTTTTAATTCTTTATTTTTTATTTGTTTTATTTAATGCCCTATTATTATATTAAGTATTTCACAGGCTTTCACGCATACCGACTTTTTTCGATTCTTTGTTATGTCTCCTTAAAATTTAAATTTGGGATCTATGTGGTTTTTAATTCTTTATTTCTTATTTGTTTTATTTAATCCCCTATTATTATATTAAGTATTTCACAGGCTTTCACGCATACCGACTTTTTTCGATTCTTTGTTATGTCTCCTTAAACTTTAAATTTCGGATCTATGTGGTTTTTATTCTTAATTTTTTATTTGTTTTATTTAATCCCCTATTATTACATTAAGTATTTAACAGGCTTTAATGCCTACCAACTTTTTTCGATTCTTTGTTATGTCTCCTTGAAATTTTAATTTCGGATCTATGTGGTTTTTAATTCTTAATTTTTTATTTGTTTTATTTAATCCCCTATTATTATATTAAGTATTTCACAGGCTTTCACGCATACCGACTTTTTTCGATTCTTTGGTATGTCTCCTTAAAATTTAAATTCAGGATCTATGTGGTTTTTAATTCTTTATTTTTTATTTGTTTTATTTAATCCCCTATTATTATATTAAGTATTTCACAGGCTTTCACGCATACCGACTTTTTTCGATTCTTTGGTATGTCTCCTTAAAATTTTAATTTCGGATCTATGTGGTTTTTAATTCTTTATTTTTTATTTGTTTTATTTAATCCCCTATTATTATATTAAGTATTTCACAGGCTTTCACGCATACCGACTTTTTTCGATTCTTTGGTATGTCTCCTTAAAATTTAAATTTCGGATCTATGTGGTTTTTAATTCTTTATTTTTTATTTGTTTTATTTAATCCCCTATTATTATATTAAGTATTTCACAGGCTTTCACGCATACCGACTTTTTTCGATTCTTTGGTATGTCTCCTTAAAATTTAAATTTCGGATCTATGTTGTTTTTAATTCTTTATTTTTTATTTGTTTTATTTAATCCCCTATTATTACATTAAGTATTTCACAGGCTTTCACGCATACCGACTTTTTTCGATTCTTTGGTATGTCTCCTTAAAATTTAAATTTCGGATCTATGTGGTTTTTAATTCTTTATTTTTTATATTTTTTATTTAATCCCCTATTATTATATTAAGTATTTCACAGGCTTTCACGCATACCGACTTTTTTCGATTCTTTGTTATGTCTCCTTAAAATTTAAATTTCGGATCTATGTGGTTTTTATTCTTAATTTTTTATTTGTTTTATTTAATCCCCTATTATTACATTAAGTATTTCACAGGCTTTCACGCCTACCAACTTTTTTCGATTCTTTGTTATGTCTCCTTGAAATTTAAATTTCGGATCTATGTGGTTTTTAATTCTTAATTTTTTATTTGTTTTATTTAATCCCCTATTATTATATTAAGTATTTCACAGGCTTTCACGCATACCGACTTTTTTCGATTCTTTGTTATGTCTCCTTAAAATTTAAATTTCGGATCTATGTGGTTTTTAATTCTTTATTTTTTATTTGTTTTATTTAATCCCCTATTATTATATTAAGTATTTCACAGGCTTTCACGCATACCGACTTTTTTTAATTCTTTGTTATGTCTCCTTAAAATTTAAATTTCGGATCTATGTGGTTTTTAATTCTTTATTTTTTATTTGTTTTATTTAATGCCCTATTATTATATTAAGTATTTCACAGGCTTTCACGCATACCGACTTTTTTCGATTCTTTGTTATGTCTCCTTAAAATTTAAATTTCGGATCTATGTGGTTTTTAATTCTTTATTTCTTATTTGTTTTATTTAATCCCCTACTATTATATTAAGTATTTCACAGGCTTTCACGCATACCGACTTTTTTCGATTCTTTGTTATGTCTCCTTAAACTTTAAATTTCGGATCTATGTGGTTTTTATTCTTAATTTTTTATTTGTTTTATTTAATCCCCTATTATTATATTAAGTATTTCACAGGCTTTCACGCATACCGACTTTTTTCGATTCTTTGTTATGTCTCCTTAAAATTTAAATTTCGGATCTATGTGGTTTTTAATTCTTTATTTTTTATTTGTTTTATTTAATCCCCGTTTTATTATATTAAGTATTTCACAGGCTTTCACGCATACCGACTTTTTTTAATTCTTTGTTATGTCTCCTTAAAATTTAAATTTCGGATCTATGTGGTTTTTAATTCTTAATTTTTTATTTGTTTTATTTAATCCCCTATTATTACATTAAGTATTTCACAGGCTTTAACGCCTACCAACTTTTTTCGATTCTTTGTTATGTCTCCTTGAAATTTAAATTTCGGATCTATGTGGTTTTTAATTCTTAATTTTTTATTTGTTTTATTTAATCCCCTTTTATTATATTAAGTATTTCACAGGCTTTCACGCATACCGACTTTTTTCGATTCTTTGGTATGTCTCCTTAAAATTTAAATTTCGGATCTATGTGGTTTTTAATTCTTAATTTTTTATTTGTTTTATTTAATCCCCTATTATTATATTAAGTATTTCACAGGCTTTCACGCATACCGACTTTTTTCGATTCTTTGGTATGTCTCCTTAAAATTTAAATTTCGGATCTATGTGGTTTTTAATTCTTTATTTTTTATTTGTTTTATTTAATCCCCTATTATTATATTAAGTATTTCACAGGCTTTCACGCATACTTACTTTTTTCGATTCTTTGGTATGTCTCCTTAAAATTTAAATTTCGGATCTATGTGGTTTTTGATTCTTTATTTTTTATTTGTTTTATTTAATCCCCTATTATTGCATTAAGTATTTCACAGGCTTTCACGCATACCGACTTTTTTCGATTCTTTGGTATGTCTCCTTAAAATTTAAATTTCGGATCTATGTGGTTTTTAATTCTTTATTTTTTATTTGTTTTATTTAATCCCTTATTATTGCATTAAGTATTTCACAGGCTTTCACGCATACCGACTTTTTTCGATTCTTTGGTATGTCTCCTTAAAATTTAAATTTCGGATCTATGTGGTTTTTAATTCTTTATTTTTTATTTGTTTTATTTAATCCCCTATTATTATATTAAGTATTTCACAGGCTTTCACGCATACCGACTTTTTTCGATTCTTTGGTATGTCTCCTTAAAATTTAAATTTCGGATCTATGTGGTTTTTATTCTTAATTTTTTATTTGTTTTATTTAATCCCCTATTATTACATTAAGTATTTCACAGGCTTTCACGCCTACCAACTTTTTTCGATTCTTTGTTATGTCTCCTTGAAATTTAAATTTCGGATCTATGTGGTTTTTAATTCTTTATTTTTTATTTGTTTTATTTAATCCCCTATTATTATATTAAGTATTTCACAGGCTTTCACGCATACCGACTTTTTTCGATTCTTTGTTATGTCTCCTTAAACTTTAAATTTCGGATCTATGTGGTTTTTAATTCTTTATTTTTTATTTGTTTTATTTAATCCCCTATTATTATATTAAGTATTTCACAGGCTTTCACGCATACCGACTTTTTTCAATTCTTTGTTATGTCTCCTTAAAATTAAAATTTCGGATCTATGTGGTTTTTAATTCTTTATTTTTTATTTGTTTTATTTAATCCCCTATTATTATATTAAGTATTTCACAGGCTTTCACGCATACCGACTTTTTTCGATTCTTTGTTATGTCTCCTTAAAATTTAAATTTCGGATCTATGTGGTTTTTAATTCTTTATTTTTTATTTGTTTTATTTAATCCCCTATTATTATATTAAGTATTTCACAGGCTTTCACGCATACCGACTTTTTTCGATTCTTTGTTATGTCTCCTTAAACTTTAAATTTCGGATCTATGTGGTTTTTATTCTTAATTTTTTATTTGTTTTATTTAATCCCCTATTATTACATTAAGTATTTCACAGGCTTTAACGCCTACCAACTTGTTTCGATTCTTTGTTATGTCTCCTTGAAATTTTAATTTCGGATCTATGTGGTTTTTAATTCTTAATTTTTTATTTGTTTTATTTAATCCCCTATTATTATATTAAGTATTTCACAGGCTTTCACGCATACCGACTTTTTTCGATTCTTTGGTATGTCTCCTTAAAATTTAAATTTCGGATCTATGTGGTTTTTAATTCTTAATTTTTTATTTGTTTTATTTAATCCCCTATTATTATATTAAGTATTTCACAGGCTTTCACGCATACCGACTTTTTTCGATTCTTTGGTATGTCTCCTTAAAATTTAAATTTCGGATCTATGTGGTTTTTAATTCTTTATTTTTTATTTGTTTTATTTAATCCCCTATTATTATATTACGTATTTCACAGGCTTTCACGCATACCGACTTTTTTCGATTCTTTGGTATGTCTCCTTAAAATTTAAATTTCGGATCTATGTGGTTTTTAATTCTTTATTTTTTATTTGTTTTATTTAATCCCCTATTATTGCATTAAGTATTTCACAGGCTTTCACGCATACCGACTTTTTTCGATTCTTTGGTATGTCTCCTTAAAATTTAAATTTCGGATCTATGTGGTTTTTAATTCTTTATTTTTTATTTGTTTTATTTAATCCCCTATTATTATATTAAGTATTTCACCGGCTTTCACGCATACCGACTTTTTTCGATTCTTTGTTATGTCTCCTTAAAATTTAAATTTCGGATCTATGTGGTTTTTATTCTTAATTTTTTATTTGTTTTATTTAATCCCCTATTATTACATTAAGTATTTCACAGGCTTTCACGCCTACCAACGTTTTTCGATTCTTTGTTATGTCTCCTTGAAATTTAAATTTCGGATCTATGTGGTTTTTAATTCTTTATTTTTTATTTGTTTTATTTAATCCCCTATTATTATATTAAGTATTTCACAGGCTTTCACGCATACCGACTTTTTTCGATTCTTTGTTATGTCTCCTTAAAATTTAAATTTCGGATCTATGTGGTTTTTAATTCTTTATTTTTTATTTGTTTTATTTAATCCCCTATTATTATATTAAGTATTTCACAGGCTTTCACGCATACCGACTTTTTTCAATTCTTTGTAATGTCTCCTTAAAATTTAAATTTCGGATCTATGTGGTTTTTAATTCTTTATTTTTTATTTGTTTTATTTAATCCCCTATTATTATATTAAGTATTTCACAGGCTTTCACGCATACCGACTTTTTTCGATTCTTTGTTATGTCTCCTTAAAATTTAAATTTCGGATCTATGTGGTTTTTAATTCTTAATTTTTTATTTGTTTTATTTAATCCCCTATTATTACATTAAGTATTTCACAGGCTTTAACGCCTACCAACTTTTTTCGATTCTTTGTTATGTCTCCTTGAAATTTAAATTTCAGATCTATGTGGTTTTTAATTCTTAATTTTTTATTTGTTTTATTTAATCCCCTATTATTATATTAAGTATTTCACAGGCTTTCACGCATACCGACTTTTTTCGATTCTTTGGTATGTCTCCTTAAAATTTAAATTTCGGATCTATGTGGTTTTTAATTCTTAATTTTTTATTTGTTTTATTTAATCCCCTATTATTATATTAAGTATTTCACAGGCTTTCACGCATACCGACTTTTTTCGATTCTTTGGTATGTCTGCTTAAAATTTAAATTTCGGATCTATGTGGTTTTTAATTCTTTATTTTTTATTTGTTTTATTTAATCCCCTATTATTATATTAAGTATTTCACAGGCTTTCACGCATACTTACTTTTTTCGATTCTTTGGTATGTCTCCTTAAAATTTAAATTTCGGATCTATGTGGTTTTTGATTCTTTATTTTTTATTTGTTTTATTTAATCCCCTATTATTGCATTAAGTATTTCACAGGCTTTCACGCATACCGACTTTTTTCGATTCTTTGGTATGTCTCCTTAAAATTTAAATTTCGGATCTATGTGGTTTTTAATTCTTTATTTTTTATTTGTTTTATTTAATCCCTTATTATTGCATTAAGTATTTCACAGGCTTTCACGCATTCCGACTTTTTTCGATTCTTTGGTATGTCTCCTTAAAATTTAAATTTCGGATCTATGTGGTTTTTAATTCTTTATTTTTTATTTGTTTTATTTAATCCCCTATTATTATATTAAGTGTTTCACAGGCTTTCACGCATACCGACTTTTTTCGATTCTTTGGTATGTCTCCTTAAAATTTAAATTTCGGATCTATGTGGTTTTTAATTCTTTATTTTTTATTTGTTTTATTTAATCCCCTATTATTATATTAAGTATTTCACAGGCTTTCACGCATACCGACTTTTTTCGATTCTTTGGTATGTCTCCTTAAAATTTAAATTTCGGATCTATGTGGTTTTTGATTCTTTATTTTTTATTTGTTTTATTTAATCCCCTATTATTGCATTAAGTATTTCACAGGCTTTCACGCATACCGACTTTTTTCGATTCTTTGGTATGTCTCCTTAAAATTTAAATTTCGGATCTATGTGGTTTTTAATTCTTTATTTTTTATTTGTTTTATTTAATCCCTTATTATTGCATTAAGTATTTCACAGGCTTTCACGCATTCCGACTTTTTTCGATTCTTTGGTATGTCTCCTTAAAATTTAAATTTCGGATCTATGTGGTTTTTAATTCTTTATTTTTTATTTGTTTTATTTAATCCCCTATTATTATATTAAGTGTTTCACAGGCTTTCACGCATACCGACTTTTTTCGATTCTTTGGTATGTCTCCTTAAAATTTAAATTTCGGATCTATGTGGTTTTTAATTCTTTATTTTTTATTTGTTTTATTTAATCCCCTATTATTATATTAAGTATTTCACAGGCTTTCACGCATACCGACTTTTTTCGATTCTTTGGTATGTCTCCTTAAAATTTAAATTTCGGATCTATGTGGTTTTTAATTCTTTATTTTTTATTTGTTTTATTTAATCCCCTATTATTATATTAAGTATTTCACAGGCTTTCACGCATACCGACTTTTTTCGATTCTTTGTTATGTCTCCTTAAAATTTAAATTTGGGATCTATGTGGTTTTTAATTCTTTATTTTTTATTTGTTTTATTTAATCCCCTATTATTATATTAAGTATTTCACAGGCTTTCACGCATACCGCCTTTTTTGATTATTTGTTATGTCTCCTTAAACTTTAAATTTCGGATCTATGTGGTTTTTATTCTTAATTTTTTATTTGTTTTATTTAATCCCCTATTATTGCATTAAGTATTTCACAGGCTTTCACGCATACCGACTTTTTTCGATTCTTTGGTATGTCTCCTTAAAAGTTAAATTTCGGATCTATGTGGTTTTTAATTCTTTATTTTTTATTTGTTTTATTTAATCCTCTATTATTATATTAAGTATTTCACAGGGTTTCACGCATACCGACTTTTTTCGATTCTTTGGTATGTCTCCTTAAAATTTAAATTTCGGATCTATGTGGTTTTTAATTCTTTATTTTTTACTTGTTTTATTTAATCCCCTATTATTATATTAAGTATTTCACAGGCTTTCACGCATACCGACTTTTTTCGATTCTTTGGTATGTCTCCTTAAAATTTAAATTTCGGATCTATGTGGTTTTTAATTCTTTATTTTTTATTTGTTTTATTTAATCCCCTATTATTATATTAAGTATTTCGCAGGCTTTCACGCATACCGACTTTTTTCGATTCTTTGGTATGTCTCCTTAAAATTTGAATTTCGGATCTATGTGGTTTTTGATTCTTTATTTTTTATTTGTTTTATTTAATCCCCTATTATTGCATTAAGTATTTCACAGGCTTTAACGCATACCGACTTTTTTCGATTCTTTGGTATGTCTCCTTAAAATTTAAATTTCGGATCTATGTGGTTTTTAATTCTTTAGTTTTTATTTGTTTTATTTAATCCCCTATTATTATATTAAGTATTTCACAGGCTTTCACGCATACCGACTTTTTTCGATTCTTTGGTATGTCTCCTTAAAATTTAAATTTCGGATCTATGTGGTTTTTAATTCTTTATTTTTTATTTGTTTTATTTAATCCCCTATTATGATATTAAGTATTTCACAGGCTTTCACGCATACCGACTTTTTTCGATTCTTTGGTATGTCTCCTTAAAATTTAAATTTCGGATCTATGTGGTTTTTAATTCTTTATTTTTTATTTGTTTTATTTAATCCCCTATTATTATATTAAGTATTTCACAGGCTTTCACGCATACCGACTTTTTTCGATTCTTTGGTATGTCTCCTTAAAATTTAAATTTCGGATCTATGTGGTTTTTAATTCTTTATTTTTTATTTGTTTTATTTAATCCCCTATTATTATATTAAGTATTTCACAGGCTTTCACGCATACCGACTTTTTTCGATTCTTTGGTATGTCTCCTTAAAATTTAAATTTCGGATCTATGTTGTTTTTAATTCTTTATTTTTTATTTGTTTTATTTAATCCCCTATTATTACATTAAGTATTTCACAGGCTTTCACGCATACCGACTTTTTTCGATTCTTTGGTATGTCTCCTTAAAATTTAAATTTCGGATCTATGTGGTTTTTAATTCTTTATTTTTTATATTTTTTATTTAATCCCCTATTATTATATTAAGTATTTCACCGGCTTTCACGCATACCGACTTTTTTCGATTCTTTGTTATGTCTCCTTAAAATTTAAATTTCGGATCTATGTGGTTTTTATTCTTAATTTTTTATTTGTTTTATTTAATCCCCTATTATTACATTAAGTATTTCACAGGCTTTCACGCCTACCAACTTTTTTCGATTCTTTGTTATGTCTCCTTGAAATTTAAATTTCGGATCTATGTGGTTTTTAATTCTTAATTTTTTATTTGTTTTATTTGATCCCCTATTATTATATTAAGTATTTCACAGGCTTTCACGCATACCGACTTTTTTCGATTCTTTGTTATGTCTCCTTAAAATTTAAATTTCGGATCTATGTGGTTTTTAATTCTTTAATTTTTATTTGTTTTATTTAATCCCCTATTATTATATTAAGTATTTCACAGGCTTTCACGCATACCGACTTTTTTTAATTCTTTGTTATGTCTCCTTAAAATTTAAATTTCGGATCTATGTGGTTTTTAATTCTTTATTTTTTATTTGTTTTATTTAATGCCCTATTATTATATTAAGTATTTCACAGGCTTTCACGCATACCGACTTTTTTCGATTCTTTGTTATGTCTCCTTAAAATTTAAATTTGGGATCTATGTGGTTTTTAATTCTTTATTTCTTATTTGTTTTATTTAATCCCCTATTATTATATTAAGTATTTCACAGGCTTTCACGCATACCGACTTTTTTCGATTCTTTGTTATGTCTCCTTAAACTTTAAATTTCGGATCTATGTGGTTTTTATTCTTAATTTTTTATTTGTTTTATTTAATCCCCTATTATTACATTAAGTATTTCACAGGCTTTAATGCCTACCAACTTTTTTCGATTCTTTGTTATGTCTCCTTGAAATTTTAATTTCGGATCTATGTGGTTTTTAATTCTTAATTTTTTATTTGTTTTATTTAATCCCCTATTATTATATTAAGTATTTCACAGGCTTTCACGCATACCGACTTTTTTCGATTCTTTGGTATGTCTCCTTAAAATTTAAATTCAGGATCTATGTGGTTTTTAATTCTTTATTTTTTATTTGTTTTATTTAATCCCCTATTATTATATTAAGTATTTCACAGGCTTTCACGCATACCGACTTTTTTCGATTCTTTGGTATGTCTCCTTAAAATTTTAATTTCGGATCTATGTGGTTTTTAATTCTTTATTTTTTATTTGTTTTATTTAATCCCCTATTATTATATTAAGTATTTCACAGGCTTTCACGCATACCGACTTTTTTCGATTCTTTGGTATGTCTCCTTAAAATTTAAATTTCGGATCTATGTGGTTTTTAATTCTTTATTTTTTATTTGTTTTATTTAATCCCCTATTATTATATTAAGTATTTCACAGGCTTTCACGCATACCGACTTTTTTCGATTCTTTGGTATGTCTCCTTAAAATTTAAATTTCGGATCTATGTTGTTTTTAATTCTTTATTTTTTATTTGTTTTATTTAATCCCCTATTATTACATTAAGTATTTCACAGGCTTTCACGCATACCGACTTTTTTCGATTCTTTGGTATGTCTCCTTAAAATTTAAATTTCGGATCTATGTGGTTTTTAATTCTTTATTTTTTATATTTTTTATTTAATCCCCTATTATTATATTAAGTATTTCACCGGCTTTCACGCATACCGACTTTTTTCGATTCTTTGTTATGTCTCCTTAAAATTTAAATTTCGGATCTATGTGGTTTTTATTCTTAATTTTTTATTTGTTTTATTTAATCCCCTATTATTACATTAAGTATTTCACAGGCTTTCACGCCTACCAACTTTTTTCGATTCTTTGTTATGTCTCCTTGAAATTTAAATTTCGGATCTATGTGGTTTTTAATTCTTAATTTTTTATTTGTTTTATTTAATCCCCTATTATTATATTAAGTATTTCACAGGCTTTCACGCATACCGACTTTTTTCGATTCTTTGTTATGTCTCCTTAAAATTTAAATTTCGGATCTATGTGGTTTTTAATTCTTTATTTTTTATTTGTTTTATTTAATCCCCTATTATTATATTAAGTATTTCACAGGCTTTCACGCATACCGACTTTTTTTAATTCTTTGTTATGTCTCCTTAAAATTTAAATTTCGGATCTATGTGGTTTTTAATTCTTTATTTTTTATTTGTTTTATTTAATGCCCTATTATTATATTAAGTATTTCACAGGCTTTCACGCATACCGACTTTTTTCGATTCTTTGTTATGTCTCCTTAAAATTTAAATTTGGGATCTATGTGGTTTTTAATTCTTTATTTTTTATTTGTTTTATTTAATCCCCTATTATTATATTAAGTATTTCACAGGCTTTCACGCATACCGACTTTTTTCGATTCTTTGTTATGTCTCCTTAAACTTTAAATTTCGGATCTATGTGGTTTTTATTCTTAATTTTTTATTTGTTTTATTTAATCCCCTATTATTATATTAAGTATTTCACAGGCTTTCACGCATACCGACTTTTTTCGATTCTTTGTTATGTCTCCTTAAAATTTAAATTTCGGATCTATGTGGTTTTTAATTCTTTATTTTTTATTTGTTTTATTTAATCCCCTTTTATTATATTAAGTATTTCACAGGCTTTCACGCATACCGACTTTTTTTAATTCTTTGTTATGTCTCCTTAAAATTTAAATTTCGGATCTATGTGGTTTTTAATTCTTTATTTTTTATTTGTTTTATTTAATGCCCTATTATTATATTAAGTATTTCACAGGCTTTCACGCATACCGACTTTTTTCGATTCTTTGTTATGTCTCCTTAAAATTTAAATTTCGGATCTATGTGGTTTTTAATTCTTTATTTCTTATTTGTTTTATTTAATCCCCTATTATTATATTAAGTATTTCACAGGCTTTCACGCATACCGACTTTTTTCGATTCTTTGTTATGTCTCCTTAAACTTTAAATTTCGGATCTATGTGGTTTTTATTCTTAATTTTTTATTTGTTTTATTTAATCCCCTATTATTACATTAAGTATTTCACAGGCTTTAACGCCTACCAACTTTTTTCGATTCTTTGTTATGTCTCCTTGAAATTTTAATTTCGGATCTATGTGGTTTTTAATTCTTAATTTTTTATTTGTTTTATTTAATCCCCTATTATTATATTAAGTATTTCACAGGCTTTCACGCATACCGACTTTTTTCGATTCTTTGGTATGTCTCCTTAAAATTTAAATTTCGGATCTATGTGGTTTTTAATTCTTTATTTTTTATTTGTTTTATTTAATCCCCTATTATTATATTAAGTATTTCACAGGCTTTCACGCATACCGACTTTTTTCGATTCTTTGGTATGTCTCCTTAAAATTTAAATTTCGGATCTATGTGGTTTTTAATTCTTTATTTTTTATTTGTTTTATTTAATCCCCTATTATTGCATTAAGTATTTCACAGGCTTTCACGCATACCGACTTTTTTCGATTCTTTGGTATGTCTCCTTAAAATTTAAATTTCGGATCTATGTGGTTTTTAATTCTTTATTTTTTATTTGTTTTATTTAATCCCCTATTATGATATTAAGTATTTCACAGGCTTTCACGCATACCGATTTTATTCGATTCTTTGGTATATCTCCTTAAAATTTAAATTTCGGATCTATGTGGTTTTTAATTCTTTATTTTTTATTTGTTTTATTTAATCCCCTATTATTGCATTAAGTATTTCACAGGCTTTCACGCATACCGACTTTTTTCGATTCTTTGGTATGTCTCCTTAAAATTTAAATTTCGGATCTATGTGGTTTTTAATTCTTTATTTTTTATTTGTTTTATTTAATCCCCTATTATTATATTAAGTATTTCACAGGCTTTAACGCATACCGATTTTATTCGATTCTTTGGTATGTCTCCTAAAAATTTAAATTTCGGATCTATGTGGTTTTTAATTCTTTATTTTTTATTTGTTTTATTTAATCCCCTATTATTGCATTAAGTATTTCACAGGCTTTCACGCATACCGACTTTTTTCGATTCTTTGGTATGTCTCCTTAAAATTTAAATTTCGGATCTATGTGGTTTTTAATTCTTTATTTTTTATTTGTTTTATTTAATCCCCTATTATGATATTAAGTATTTCACAGGCTTTCACGCATACCGATTTTATTCGATTCTTTGGTATGTCTCCTTAAAATTTAAATTTCGGATCTATGTGGTTTTTAATTCTTTATTTTTTATTTGTTTTATTTAATCCCCTATTATTGCATTAAGTATTTCACAGGCTTTCACGCATACCGACTTTTTTCGATTCTTTGGTATGTCTCCTTAAAATTTAAATTTCGGATCTATGTGGTTTTTAATTCTTTATTTTTTATTTGTTTTATTTAATCCCCTATTATTATATTAAGTATTTCACAGGCTTTCACGCATACCGACTTTTTTCGATTCTTTGGTATGTCTCCTTAAAATTTAAATTTCGGATCTATGTGGTTTTTATTCTTAATTTTTTATTTGTTTTATTTAATCCCCTATTATTACATTAAGTATTTCACAGGCTTTCACGCCTACCAACTTTTTTCGATTCTTTGTTATGTCTCCTTGAAATTTAAATTTCGGATCTATGTGGTTTTTAATTCTTAATTTTTTATTTGTTTTATTTAATCCCCTATTATTATATTAAGTATTTCACAGGCTTTCACGCATACCGACTTTTTTCGATTCTTTGTTATGTCTCCTTAAAATTTAAATTTCGGATCTATGTGGTTTTTAATTCTTTATTTTTTATTTGTTTTATTTAATCCCCTATTATTATATTAAGTATTTCACAGGCTTTCACGCATACCGACTTTTTTCAATTCTTTGTTATGTCTCCTTAAAATTTAAATTTCGGATCTATGGGGTTTTTAATTCTTTATTTTTTATTTGTTTTATTTAATGCCCTATTATTATATTAAGTATTTCACAGGCTTTCACGCATACCGACTTTTTTCGATTCTTTGTTATGTCTCCTTAAAATTTAAATTTGGGATCTATGTGGTTTTTAATTCTTTATTTTTTATTCGTTTTATTTAATCCCCTATTATTATATTAAGTATTTCACAGGCTTTCACGCATACCGACTTTTTTCGATTCTTTGTTATGTCTCCTTAAACTTTAAATTTCGGATCTATGTGGTTTTTATTCTTAATTTTTTATTTGTTTTATTTAATCCTCTATTATTACATTAAGTATTTCACAGGCTTTAACGCCTACCAACTTTTTTCGATTCTTTGTTATGTCTCCTTGAAATTTTAATTTCGGATCTATGTGGTTTTTAATTCTTAATTTTTTATTTGTTTTATTTAATCCCCTATTATTATATTAAGTATTTCACAGGCTTTCACGCATACCGACTTTTTTCGATTCTTTGGTATGTCTCCTTAAAATTTAAATTTCGGATCTATGTGGTTTTTAATTCTTAATTTTTTATTTGTTTTATTTAATCCCCTATTATTATATTAAGTATTTCACAGGCTTTCACGCATACCGACTTTTTTCGATTCTTTGGTATGTCTCCTTAAAATTTAAATTTCGGATCTATGTGGTTTTTAATTCTTTATTTTTTATTTGTTTTATTTAATCCCCTATTATTATATTAAGTATTTCACAGGCTTTCACGCATACCGACTTTTTTCGATTCTTTGGTATGTCTCCTTAAAATTTAAATTTCGGATCTATGTGGTTTTTAATTCTTTATTTTTTATTTGTTTTATTTAATCCCCTATTATTGCATTAAGTATTTCACAGGCTTTCACGCATACCGACTTTTTTCGATTCTTTGGTATGTCTCCTTAAAATTTAAATTTCGGATCTATGTGGTTTTTAATTCTTTATTTTTTTTATTATGATTTAATCCCCTATTATTATATTAAGTATTTCACCGGCTTTCACGCATACCGACTTTTTTCGATTCTTTGTTAAGTCTCCTTAAAATTTAAATTTCGGATCTATGTGGTTTTTATTCTTAATTTTTTATTTGTTTTATTTAATCCCCTATTATTACATTAAGTATTTCACAGGCTTTCACGCCTACCAACTTTTTTCGATTCTTTGTTATGTCTCCTTGAAATTTAAATTTCGGATCTATGTGGTTTTTAATTCTTAATTTTTTATTTGTTTTATTTAATCCCCTATTATTATATTAAGTATTTCACAGGCTTTCACGCATACCGACTTTTTTCGATTCTTTGTTATGTCTCCTTAAAATTTAAATTTCGGATCTATGTGGTTTTTAATTCTTTATTTTTTATTTGTTTTATTTAATCCCCTATTATTATATTAAGTATTTGACAGGCTTTCACGCATACCGACTTTTTTCAATTCTTTGTTATGTCTCCTTAAAATTTAAATTTCGGATCTATGTGGTTTTTAATTCTTTATTTTTTATTTGTTTTATTTAATGCCCTATTATTATATTAAGTATTTCACAGGCTTTCACGCATACCGACTTTTTTCGATTCTTTGTTATGTCTCCTTAAAATTTAAATTTGGGATCTATGTGGTTTTTAATTCTTTATTTTTTATTTGTTTTATTTAATCCCCTATTATTATATTAAGTATTTCACAGGCTTTCACGTATACCGACTTTTTTCGATTCTTTGTTATGTCTCCTTAAACTTTAAATTTCGGATCTATGTGGTTTTTATTCTTAATTTTTTATTTGTTTTATTTAATCCCCTATTATTACATTAAGTATTTCACAGGCTTTAACGCCTACCAACTTTTTTCGATTCTTTGTTATGTCTCCTTGAAATTTTAATTTCGGATCTATGTGGTTTTTAATTCTTATTTTTTTTTTGTTTTATTTAATCCCCTATTATTATATTAAGTATTTCACAGGCTTTCACGCATACCGACTTTTTTCGATTCTTTGGTATGTCTCCTTAAAATTTAAATTTCGGATCTATGTGGTTTTTAATTCTTAATTTTTTATTTGTTTTATTTAATCCCCTATTATTATATTAAGTATTTCACAGGCTTTCACGCATACCGACTTTTTTCGATTCTTTGGTATGTCTCCTTAAAATTGTAATTTCGGATCTATGTGGTTTTTAATTCTTTATTTTTTATTTGTTTTATTTAATCCCCTATTATTATATTAAGTATTTCACAGGCTTTCACGCATACCGACTTTTTTCGATTCTTTGGTATGTCTCCTTAAAATTTAAATTTCGGATCTATGTGGTTTTTAATTCTTTATTTTTTATTTGTTTTATTTAATCCCCTATTATTGCATTAAGTATTTCACAGGCTTTCACGCATACCGACTTTTTTCGATTCTTTGGTATGTCTCCTTAAAATTTAAATTTCGGATCTATGTGGTTTTTAATTCTTTATTTTTTTTATTTTTTATTTAATCCCCTATTATTATATTAAGTATTTCACCGGCTTTCACGCATACCGACTTTTTTCGATTCTTTGTTATGTCTCCTTAAAATTTAAATTTCGGATCTATGTGGTTTTTATTCTTAATTTTTTATTTGTTTTATTTAATCCCCTATTATTACATTAAGTATTTCACAGGCTTTCACGCCTACCAACTTTTTTCGATTCTTTGTTATGTCTCCTTGAAATTTAAATTTCGGATCTATGTGGTTTTTAATTCTTAATTTTTTATTTGTTTTATTTAATCCCCTATTATTATATTAAGTATTTCACAGGCTTTCACGCATACCGACTTTTTTCGATTCTTTGTTATGTCTCCTTAAAATTTAAATTTCGGATCTATGTGGTTTTTAATTCTTTATTTTTTATTTGTTTTATTTAATCCCCTATTATTATATTAAGTATTTCACAGGCTTTCACGCATACCGACTTTTTTCAATTCTTTGTTATGTCTCCTTAAAATTTAAATTTCGGATCTATGTGGTTTTTAATTCTTTATTTTTTATTTGTTTTATTTAATCCCCTATTATTATATTAAGTATTTCACAGGCTTTCACGCATACCGACTTTTTTCGATTCTTTGTTATGTCTCCTTAAAATTTAAATTTCGGATCTATGTGGTTTTTAATTCTTTATTTTTTATTTGTTTTATTTAATCCCCTATTATTATATTAAGTATTTCACAGGCTTTCACGCATACCGACTTTTTTCGATTCTTTGTTATGTCTCCTTAAACTTTAAATTTCGGATCTATGTGGTTTTTATTCTTAATTTTTTATTTGTTTTATTTAATCCCCTATTATTACATTAAGTATTTCACAGGCTTTAACGCCTACCAACTTTTTTCGATTCTTTGTTATGTCTCCTTGAAATTTAAATTTCGGATCTATGTGGTTTTTAATTCTTAATTTTTTATTTGTTTTATTTAATCCCCTATTATTATATTAAGTATTTCACAGGCTTTCACGCATACCGACTTTTTTCGATTCTTTGGTATGTCTCCTTAAAATTTAAATTTCGGATCTATGTGGTTTTTAATTCTTAATTTTTTATTTGTTTTATTTAATCCCCTATTATTATATTAAGTATTTCACAGGCTTTCACGCATACCGACTTTTTTCGATTCTTTGGTATGTCTCCTTAAAATTTAAATTTCGGATCTATGTGGTTTTTAATTCTTTATTTTTTATTTGTTTTATTTAATCCCCTATTATTATATTAAGTATTTCACAGGCTTTCACGCATACTTACTTTTTTCGATTCTTTGGTATGTCTCCTTAAAATTTAAATTTCGGATCTATGTGGTTTTTGATTCTTTATTTTTTATTTGTTTTATTTAATCCCCTATTATTGCATTAAGTATTTCACAGGCTTTCACGCATACCGACTTTTTTCGATTCTTTGGTATGTCTCCTTAAAATTTAAATTTCGGATCTATGTGGTTTTTAATTCTTTATTTTTTATTTGTTTTATTTAATCCCCTATTATTGCATTAAGTATTTCACAGGCTTTCACGCATACCGACTTTTTTCGATTCTTTGGTATGTCTCCTTAAAATTTAAATTTCGGATCTATGTGGTTTTTAATTCTTTATTTTTTATTTGTTTTATTTAATCCCCTATTATTATATTAAGTATTTCACAGGCTTTCACGCATACCGACTTTTTTCGATTCTTTGGTATGTCTCCTTAAAATTTAAATTTCGGATCTATGTGGTTTTTAATTCTTTATTTTTTATTTGTTTTATTTAATCCCCTATTATTATATTAAGTATTTCACAGGCTTTCACGCATACCGACTTTTTTCGATTCTTTGTTATGTCTCCTTAAAATTTAAATTTCGGATCTATGTGGTTTTTAATTCTTTATTTTTTATTTGTTTTATTTAATCCCCTATTATTATATTAAGTATTTCACAGGCTTTCACGCATACCGACTTTTTTCGATTCTTTGTTATGTCTCCTTAAACTTTAAATTTCGGATCTATGTGGTTTTTATTCTTAATTTTTGATTTGTTTTATTTAATCCCCTATTATTACATTAAGTATTTCACAGGCTTTAACGCCTACCAACTTTTTTCGATTCTTTGTTATGTCTCCTTGAAATTTAAATTTCGGATCTATGTGGTTTTTAATTCTTAATTTTTTATTTGTTTTATTTGATCCCCTATTATTATATTAAGTATTTCACAGGCTTTCACGCATACCGACTTTTTTCGATTCTTTGGTATGTCTCCTTAAAATTTAAATTTCGGATCTATGTGGTTTTTAATTCTTAATTTTTTATTTGTTTTATTAAATCCCCTATTATTATATTAAGTATTTCACAGGCTTTCACGCATACCGACTTTTTTCGATTCTTTGGTATGTCTCCTTAAAATTTAAATTTCGGATCTATGTGGTTTTTAATTCTTTATTTTTTATTTGTTTTATTTAATCCCCTATTATTATATTAAGTATTTCACAGGCTTTCACGCATACCGACTTTTTTCGATTCTTTGGTATGTCTCCTTAAAATTTAAATTTCGGATCTATGTGGTTTTTAATTCTTTATTTTTTATTTGTTTTATTTAATCCCCTATTATTGCATTAAGTATTTCACAGGCTTTCACGCATACCGACTTTTTTCGATTCTTTGGTATGTCTCCTTAAAATTTAAATTTCTGATCTATGTGGTTTTTAATTCTTTATTTTTTATTTGTTTTATTTAATCCCCTATTATTGCATTAAGTATTTCACAGGCTTTCACGCATACCGACTTTTTTCGATTCTTTGGTATGTCTCCTTAAAAGTTAAATTTCGGATCTATGTGGTTTTTAATTCTTTATTTTTTATTTGTTTTATTTAATCCCCTATTATTATATTAAGTATTTCACAGGGTTTCACGCATACCGACTTTTTTCGATTCTTTGTTATGTCTCTTTAAAATTTAAATTTCGGATCTATGTGGTTTTTAATTCTTTATTTTTTATTTGTTTTATTTAATCCCCTATTATTATATTAAGTATTTCACAGGCTTTCACGCATACCGACTTTTTTCGATTCTTTGGTATGTCTCCTTAAAATTTAAATTTCGGATCTATGTGGTTTTTAATTCTTTATTTTTTATTTGTTTTATTTAATCCCCTATTATTATATTAAGTATTTCACAGGCTTTCACGCATACCGACTTTTTTCGATTCTTTGGTATGTCTCCTTAAAATTTAAATTTCGGATCTATGTGGTTTTTAATTCTTTATTTTTTATTTGTTTTATTTAATCCCCTATTATTGCATTAAGTATTTCACAGGCTTTCACGCATACCGACTTTTTTCGATTCTTTGGTATGTCTCCTTAAAATTTAAATTTCGGATGTATGTGGTTTTTAATTCTTTATTTTTTATTTGTTTTATTTAATCCCCTATTATTATATTAAGTATTTCACAGGCTTTCACGCATACCGACTTTTTTCGATTCTTTGGTATGTCTCCTTAAAATTTAAATTTCGGATCTATGTGGTTTTTAATTCTTTATTTTTTATTTGTTTTATTTAATCCCCTATTATTATATTAAGTATTTCACAGGCTTTCACGCATACCGACTTTTTTCGATTCTTTGGTATGTCTCCTTAAAATTTAAATTTCGGATCTATGTGGTTTTTAATTCTTTATTTTTTATTTGTTTTATTTAATCCCCTATTATTATATTAAGTATTTCACAGGCTTTCACGCATACCGACTTTTTTCGATTCTTTGGTATTTCTCCTTAAAATTTAAATTTCGGATCTATGTGGTTTTTAATTCTTTATTTTTTATTTGTTTTATTTAATCCCCTATTATTGCATTAAGTATTTCACAGGCTTTCACGCATACCGACTTTTTTCGATTCTTTGGTATGTCTCCTCAAAATTTAAATTTCGGATCTATGTGGTTTTTAATTCTTTATTTTTTATTTGTTTTATTTAATCCCCTATTATTATATTAAGTATTTCACAGGCTTTCACGCATACCGACTTTTTTCGATTCTTTGGTATGTCTCCTCAAAATTTAAATTTCGGATCTATGTGGTTTTTAATTCTTTATTTTTTATTTGTTTTATTTAATCCCCTATTATTGCATTAAGTATTTCACAGGCTTTCACGCATACCGACTTTTTTCGATTCTTTGGTATGTCTCCTTAAAATTTAAATTTCGGATCTATGTGGTTTTTAATTCTTTATTTTTTATTTGTTTTATTTAATCCCCTATTATTGCATTAAGTATTTCACAGGCTTTCACGCATACCGACTTTTTTCGATTCTTTGTATGTCTCCTTAGGATTTATATTGTGGCTTTATGTGGTGTAACCTTACCACTTCTCACTTTTAATTTTTAATTTCTATTTATTGTTAAATTAATTTTCTATTTTACGATATCTTTTGCTTAAATCTCCTCTACCTTCTTTTCTTTCTTCCTCTCCCACGTATTATTTTTTATTTATTTTATTTTCACTCTTATTATCTAGTTCTAATCACTTCTCTTTAACGTGAATCAAAACCCCTTTTCAGCATTGACTTCTAGCACAATTTCCCCCTCATTTTCATGTCTTTTTTTTTTACTGTTTTCTCTTTTGAAAATAAGTTATGGCTATAGTCTTGTTCTAATTAATTGATGATTTAATACATTTTGTATTTTAACTAATTTTATACCCATCAGTTATTTTCTTATATATATATATATATATATATATATATATATATATATATATATATATATATATATATATATATATATATATATATATATAAGATATATATATATAAATATATATATATATATAAATATATATATATACATATATAAATATACATATATATATATATAAAGATATATATATAAATATATATATATATAAAGATTTATATATATATATATATATATATATATATATAAAGATATATATATATATAAAGATATATATATAAAGATATATATATATATAAAGATATATATATATATAAATATATATATATAAAGATATATATATATATATATAAAGATATATATATATATAAAGATATATATATAAAGATATATATATATATGTATAAAGATATATATGTATGAAGATATATATATATGTATATGAAGATATATATATATATAAAGATATATATATATATAAAGATATATATATATAAAGATATATATATATAAAGATATATATATATATATATAAAGATATATATATATAAAGATATATATATATATATATATAAAGATATATATATATAAGATATATATATATATATATAGATATATATATAAAGATATATATATATATAAGATATATATATATATATAAAGATATATATATATATACATATATATATATATAAAGGTATATATATATACATTTTAGTTACAAGTCGTTCAGTAGAAAAACACTCATGTAAGTCAATTTATTTTGTGTAGTTACTATATTAGTTTGTTTCCAAGAATTAACAGGAGTCCTAACATTATTTAAGAGCACATCAGTTGTTTACTATGAAAAACTGTTTCGGGAATTAAAAAAAGAAACAGTATTTTACTTCATGGCTTCCCAGCAGAGTAGATCAGACCCCACTTCCCTTAAAAGACAAAAACATAAACGTTCCGTATATTAGATCTTAGTTTTGTTCCAGATAAGTGTTCAGCTAACTTATATTAGTTATTAAAAATGTCCTCCTAACCTGTATATATATATATATATATATATATATATATATATATATATATATATATATATATATATATATATATATATATATATATATATATAATGAGAGAGAGAGAGATAAAGAGAGAGAAGGAGAAAATAGACATGTGTTTGTCTAATAGATAATAGGAAAATATCTCCACGCCTAAATAAAGTTCGTTCGTTCGTTTTTTCTGTTCTTTTCAGACATGCACGTAGTCGGAAATACTTAACAGAGCGGCCCCGACGACATATCTCCTTATTCTATGAGATTCCTTTGAGGGCAAGCATTTGATTTCCTGTCAAGAATTCTTCGTTCACCTGATTGTAATAGAACTGCAGTTGGCCCTAATACCGTGCCGTCTGGTTCCTGAGTGCACCACGCTTTTTATCGTTCTTGACAGCCGGCGCCGGCATCACCGCCACCGCCACGGGACAGACTTTAGTTATTTCTGTAACAATGACGGGAAAGAAATAGATATACATCGGTGGCAATTCTGATTCCGGATTACTTCGGAGGAAGGAGTCACGCGCTTTTTCTATCAAATTACATGTCTTGTCATGTTGCCGTTTTAGCCGAGGTTCTTGTATATGAAACAATGACAATTCTCGGCTGCATTTCCACATGAAACAACGGCGTTTATATAAGTTTACGGTTGCATTGGGGACTTTATCTCTGTCTATCGATCTATCTATTTATCTATCTATCTATCTATCTATCTATCTATCTATCTATCTATCTATCTATCTATCTATCTATCTATCTATCTATCGGTCGATCTATCTTCCTGTATCAATCTATTTCTATTTATCTTTATCTGTCTATCTATTTACCTATCTTCATCTTTCCATCCATTTATCTATTTATCTATCTATCTATCTATCTATCTATCTATCTATCTATCTATCTATTAATCTATATATCTATCTATCTATATATATATATATATATATATATATATATATATACTTACCTCCATGCCTATCTATCTATCTATCTATCTATCTATCTATATATATATATATATATATATATATATATATATATATATTATATATATATACTTACCTCCATGCCTATCTATCTATCTATCTATCTATCTATCTATCTATCTATCTATCTATCTATCTATCTATCTATCTATCTATCAATCAATTAATCTATTCATCTATATATCTATCAATGTATTTATCTATCTATCTATCTGTCTATCTATCTATCTATCCACCCATTAATCTATTCATCTATCTCTCTATCAATCTATCTATCTATCTATCTATCTATCTATCTATCTATCTATCTATCTATCTATACCTATTATATCTATACATATATGTATGCAGATAAAATGCACGATATATCATAAAAATAACTGCCGTGAAAGACAAGATGTGTTAACATGACAAACGAAAAAAAGTTTAAATACAAGAATGAACGATCAAAAAACGGTTTTACCGGTTTCGTTCGGATTAACGTACGTCTTCAGAAAAATTAAAGATTTTGATTTATTCGATAACGTAAAAACATGGGAAAATTATATAAAACATACGTTTATATATATAAGACATACATATATAAAACATATATATATATATATATATATATATATAGAGAGAGAGAGAGAGAGAGAGAGAAAGCACATATATATATAAAGCATATATATATATTAAGCATATACATATATATATATAAAGCATATATATATAGGGTGGGCCAAAATAAGGGTCCTATCTTTAAATTTGAATAACTTGAATTTGAATAACTTCCACAAAATAAAAGTTAAACTCACCAAACTTTATGTGTGTGTAGACTGACCCTTCCGAGATTTTTTGAAATAAACAAAACAAATTTTAGCCGAAAAACACTTCTTAAAACTTACAAAAACTAAAGTATTGTTTTTTTACACTGTTTTTAAATGAGGGTACGTTCCTTAGGGCTAATACGGCTCATGCTTGCTTCGGAAGGGGTCCTTTTGCTTATTCTAAAAAAAAAAATTGTTTAAATCAATAAATAAAAAAGCTATGAATTTTTAAAAATAGGACCATTATTTTTGCCCACCCTGTATATAAAGCATATACATATATATATATATATAAAGCATATATATATAGAGATAGATAGATAGATATATAGATATATAAATATATAGTAGCACTTAGCTTTAAGACTTTACTGTAGTTTCACCGTTTAATCCGATCATCAGAAATATAACGTCATGTGTTTTTCAGTATCAAACAATATGAGACTTTTTTCATTTATATATTTATTTATTAACATCTTTTTAACTTACTGTCTTTTTTATTTGATCACTAATAAGACGGGTATGCAATCCGAGGGTTAAAAAATCAATGGAATAGCCTGATAATCGGAACATGAATGTATTACAGTGGCCATTCATCCGATATAACAAAAAGTATATATTTAAAAAAGAAAGTTTTGCAAAAGATCGCCACTCGACAATTGCATTTCAAAACATCACTAAGTCGCAATTTAAGAGCGTCATTAAAAAAAAAGGATAGCCAACGCTAGCGCTGCCTTTGGACGTCTTCGGTCCACTGTATCGAATCGTAGAGAAATTCGGCTGCTGACCAAACTTTAGATATGAAGATCTGGAATTCTTACCATCCTCTTGTACGCCTGCGAGACTTGGTCCGTATATGCCAGACACACCAAGGAACTGGACCATTTCAACATGACCTGCATACGTAAATTGATGAAAATCAAGTGGCAAGACAGAGTTTTTCTTTCCCGATGAAGCCTCCCGTCGGCATACAATATGCTGAAACAGTGTCAGGTTCGTTGGGCGGGTCATATATGCCGCATGTCACATTCAAGACTCCCAAAGCAGCGCTTTTACGGTGAGCTGGCCATAGGTAAAAGATTCGTTGGAGAACAGCGGACACGGTTCAAGGACAACTTGAATGTGTCCCTCAACAGTTCGGTCTGTATTCCGAATCGTGGGGGAAATCGAGCACAAAACAGATGTTCCTGGCGTACTGCAGGCCACGATTGATGAATATGCACGCATTGAGGAACGCAAGAGGAAACGTGCTATCCGGAAAGAAAGAACAGTCAACATCTCTGAGGCAGAATCATCTCACATGTGCTCTACATGTGGGAGATACTTCAGAGCTCGGATTGGACGGACGAATGACGAACAATGTCCGAACCCACAAAAAACTAAAAAAACAAGCCGCACGTGCGTGGTCCCCATCTGTATGTGACTCGATGTGGCGAGTGTAAAATGCAATAAATTTGGGCAATTTGGGGCATTTTTGACCCCTGTTTGACCCCCTGGGGGCGCGAACCAGAATTTTTCTGAGGTCAAGGATGCTCATTTTATATCCAGAACAATTGCCTCTACATTTTGTCCAAGTTTCAGAAGAATTGAAAGGATGGATCAAACGTTATGTGAGAAAAGGGTTTTTGACCCCCTGGGGGCGCGAGCACGATTTATTTACACAAATCGGAGAATGTCACTTTCTCACCTGACCAAAGTTACAATTCATGCAAAATTTCAGAGAAATTCAATGGATGGTTGCGGAGAAAAATCCGGACGGACGGACGGACGAACAGACATGCCTCAAAACATAAGTCCCCCGATGTTATAAATCGGGGGACCAAAAAAAACCATAATGATCACGGTCATTTTCGCAACCGATAGACGAACATCATCCGATCTTATTGATACTACGACTCTTAGAACTCTTACTACTACTACTACTACTACTACTACTATTTTTTTTACTTACCAGGAGTTCTCACATGAGTCATTACCTGTAATTTCTTATTTGTAATTACAAAACAGTTGGTGTTTGCCGGAGTCCAAGTGAATTCCTCCCCCTCCTTATATTATTTACGTCCTTGACAACAGATTCGACACAATGGCAGGTGTTGTTTTGTGAAGCCAGAACATGAGGATAAACGCATTCTGGCTAACAAAAAAATGCTTGGGCAGCCCTGTCGACATTCCTCGGTAGGGGCGCCTCAGGCGATTAGCAATAAACTGACCCGTTCTAAGATAGAAGGTAAGTCCTAGGAGGGTGGACCTTCTAGGACTGAGTATAAAACCAGTCTCACAGTAACACATTCAGTGTTCGACTGATTTGTATCATAATTTTATGCACCCCCTCATATTCCCAGTACTTTCCGCGGAGCTGGTACAGCTTTTGAACTCGACAAAGCCAACATTTGTTCGGCATCTTCTGGGCGTTTACGTAAACAGCCGGAACATGCCGAAGCGCTTAGACAATCAGAATGCTCGAGAAGCAAGCAGTAAATTTACCTTTTAAATAATTAAATCTTAAAATTGAGTTATAATTGAAGAAAAGTGATTAAACCGAAAATAAATTTGGCCCGGACAAAAATAGAAATATTGTTTATGTTTTTTGTAATCTCTAACTCTAAACTAACCCTAAACTAACCTCGTCGGTTGTTGTCCGTTTCAAAATCTGTACATGTACACAAAAAAAACGAAAACAAAATCTGTCAAAATCGTTGTTTCATTGATTATATTCTTCACAATTATTAGTTTATTCATAAAAAAACACAATTTATCGAAAAATTAAACAAATTTTAACTTTTTACTTTCCCGTAAAATTTTTTCTTAATTCATTTTCTTCGTCAAAACATGAAAAATAAATTGTTATAAAAATAAGCATACATTTTTCTCATTAGTTTTGTCTGTTCAAAAGCCGCCTCGTTTTGATTTTTACGCCAGTTTTTTTCATTCGGCTTTTTCCGGCTTTTTACGTATTTTTGCGTCGATAAAAGTCGGTTTTCTCTGGTTAAAAAAAACTGTATCAATACCCTTCCACTTCTGTACTCTCGCGAAGTGTTTACCAGTGACTTTCCGCTGATAACGACCGGGGGGATTCTCTTGAATTGGAGAGTCAACAAACGTCTTCAGAATACCACTACTCTCCATTCCCTTCCATGATTTGTGTTATTGACGGTGCTATCTCTTTTGATCTTTCAATCATTAATATTTATTCATTAGACGCTTTAACACAAGTCATTATCAGTGATAGCTCATTGACAATAACTAGTGGTGTTTCCTTCAAATCTAAGTGGCAACATGGCTCCCCAGACTTCCAGCGCTCTCTGCCCTTTTCGCATAATCGAAATATCCGTTTATCATTAATTTCACGTTTGCACAAACTCTTCGATTTCTTGGAAATGTAAGACTTCCCAAGGTTCCATTACTCTGTGCACTCTTCTTTCGAGTGAAGGTCTGATTTTTTATCTTCTTTTTTGATTATTCCATCTTCTTTGACCCTCTATGGCTATTTTTGTGGTGCCAGCCGAGGATGGTGCTACCACATGTGTGTGCCTGTGGTTTAGAGGGTGGTTAGTTTGGGGAATTTCTGGCAGAGTCAGTCTCTTTGTGCTTGAGAGATGTGCTTTTTATGATTTTGTTATCACAAGACATATTTTTTTTTAAAGAAATCTCTCTTTGAAAAGGGCATCATGCCGAAAGTCTAAGCCTTTAAAATTAATGAATTTAGTTATTTAAAAAATACATTGTTCCTATTTACCTGCTTCTCCCTGGGGTCAGAGTAAGACACGAAGTCGGTTTGTAATGTGGGGAAAATGCAGTTTCCATAAAAAGGGGCACTCTGGATTGGGACCAAAATAAAAAGTGCCTCACTCTAGAAGAATATCTTATTCGGGGGCCGAGGACTGAAAAAATGAAGTATAGTATACGAACATATACTATACTATGTTCAATACATTGTTATAATTTTAAAATGTCTGTAAAAATAAATTTATTTATTTTACATAGTGCAGTTCTATTATTATAATCACTTAATAATTATTATATGATAAAGTTAAATAATTAGAACTAAGTAAGAATTGTTACATTTTCAATAATTTTAAACAACTTTTTCAACATCTAAACACAATTTATTTTTAAAATACTGTAAAATTTATTAAATTAAACTACATTGAGGCTACTATTTATGCCTACGACCTCTATGAGAACGAATAAAGGGATTTCTGTTTTCCTTTATGTGTTTAGCGTCAGGCTAAATTTCCATGGACAGAGATTCTTTGAAAGAGCTTCTGTCTGTAGAACACATCACGCGGTATTGTTACTCTGCTAATTTGAATTTGGTCGTTTTCAAATCCAATGTCAACAAATTCCTGACACGAACTGCTACATGAGAAATCAAACGCAGTTCATGCTATTGATCAATGTTAGTACTGTGATACTATGGACTTTCTGCCATTGATTAATATTAGTACTGTGATACTATGTACTTCCCCCATCAAAGGTCAAGACCCCGTACAATGTTAGGAAATGATTTAAAAAAGGAAAAACAATCGGCACTAAGATAAGTAAAAAGACAACGGGGGGGGGGGGGAAATGTTTTTATTTCTCGAGATAGTATGACGCCTCACAGTTGGTGGCTAATTTCCGCGTATTCAGCTGGGAGTGGCCGAGAGAGCGAGCTAATTTCCGCTTATTATTCGCTCTGGGACAAAATCAATGCGTTTAGGATTTCCGGTCCTGAGTCAATATATTTATGACTTTGAGTTAGTTTACTACAGTTTTGTTTTGCGGCAGTCGGCGGCTTGGGGAGGTCTCGAGAGAGTTCAAACTTCAACGACTCGGCATTGGACAAAGAAGATAACACTTGGGGTCGTATCGACCAGATGGCTATCAAGATACAACGTTTGACGTCCTTTCTGGCGCTGACGGTATCACACATACACCCAGAGCTCAACGTAGTCATGCCAACATTTTGTCTGGTGTTGCTTTATCGTAGTGCGACCACGAAGGCGACCATCGGCCTACAGTACTTCTATAGTGTTTCTCATTTTTCGGCTGGCAATCATTCCCGTCTCATTAACTTTTATACTCGAGTATATATTGGTCTTGATAAGTGGTGGCCCTAAGAGTACAATAAGTTATTCTCCGCCTGCCAGTATGTCACGTTAATTTTTCGTCTGTCATGCTAAAGCCTGAAATACTATTTTAATAACGTAACATACAGATCGAATAGACACATCTTTAGAATGGGTCTTTTCCTGTTTATAACAATTTGTGGTTGCTAATATTAGGACTGAAATATGACTTAAGAAAAAAAAGTAACACATTTACGATTCATTTACAGATAGTGGTCTCGGACTACATCATCAGCCTTAACATTAGACGTTGTGTCTCTTTTTCTATTAGCAACTCAGTGAAATAACTTATTCTGAAGTAAGGTTGGGTTATCTAACCTTGGCAGTGCGTGACATCATAGTTTTTAAATGACGACAATAAAATATTTGATTGTTTTAACACGCGTATTCTTTTCTATCTTTGTCCATCCGGGTTATTTGCTCACTTCCACGCAGGGTATAACAAGAAAATTGAACCTACCGTTACAGCAGATTATGGCGACGAGGTTCTTTTTCACTTTAAACTGTTTTGGTGAGAAAAATTTAATTCGGAATTTTTCTCATTTATCTTAACTGGTAAAAATGTTCAAAACTAAATGCTGATCTTGTCAGACGCTAGGAATGCATTTTTCTTTCAACAGCAAACAAATTAAGGTATCGAAAGAAAAGCTCGGTGAATCTCAATTGAATTTAATATCAACGCTACCACAGAAGTTACAAACATAACTGGCCGCTATGAGTTCATCACGTCGGGGTCACCATTTTATGATGAGCGATGAATGATATACTTTTTCTATTATAAATACACCTGTCTATTTACATTAAAAGGAAAACAGTGCCTAAGAATATGTGAGTGCTACGAATTAACATAAAAACTGTTCAAATGAAACTTAATTCCGCTGTTTAATTACGACTCCTGTACAGACACCATTTTTTTCTCTTGTGGTTTAAAAGTTGGTGACACTTTTCGACAAGACTTCGCCTAAGGATACCGCGTGGTGATAAAGATAAACAGGATATATTAGCAAAACAATTTCCATTAATTTTCAAAGGAAGAGCGCAAATATGTATTCATCATAATTTGATTAAAATATCTTTATACTAAAAACACGTCTAGTTTTATTTTTTATGCAAATTGATGTATGCAACAGTTTGAGCAATAATTTAATCGTAATTAATTAAATAGGATGAATTATAGAACAATGTTCAAACTTGTAAATAAAGTTATGCCCACATACTCGGACACACATACACTCGTACATACATACGCACAAACTCGTACACACATACACGTACACAGATACACACATACTCGTAAACACATACTCGTACAGACATACTCGTACAAAAAAACTCGTACAGACATACACACATACTCGAACACAAATACTCGTACACACATACACATATACTCGTACATACATACGCACATACTCGTACACACATCACGTACAGACATACACATATACTTGTAAAACATACTAGTGCAGACATACACACATACTCGTACACATAACTCTTACAGACATACACACATACTCGTACACGCATACTCGTGCAGACATACACACATACTCGTACACACATATTCGTACAGACATACACATATACTCATACACACATATTCGTACTGACATACACACATACTCGTACACACATATTCGTACAGACATACACATATACTCATACACACATACTCGTACAGACATACACACATACTCGTACACACATATTCGTACAGACATACACACATACTCGTACACACATATTCGTACAGACATACACATATACTCATACCCACATACTCGTACAGACATACACACATACTCGTACACACATATTCGTACAGACATACACACATACTCGTACACACATATTCGTACAGATCTACACGCACACTTGTAAACACATACTTGTACTAACATATATACATACTCGTACACACATACGCGTACAGACATACACACATACTCGTACACACATACTCGTACATACACACCCACATACTCGCACACACATACTCGTACATACATACACATATACTCGTACTAACATACACACATACTCGTAAAGACATACTCGTACAGACATACACACATACTTGTAAAAATATACTCGTACATACATACACACACACTCGTACACACATACACACATACTCGAACAGGCATACGCACACACTCGTAAACACACACTCTTACAGACATACACACACACTCGTACACACATACTCGTACAGACATACACACATGCTTGTACACACATATTCGTACAGACATACACACATACTTGTACACACATACTCGTACAGACATACACACACGCACTCGTACACACATACCCGTACAGACATACACACACGCACTCGTACACACATACTCTTACAGACATACACACATACTCGTAACCAACCGCGATACACGTTTCTGAAGACAGCTACCCAAGAGTTATTTTGTCTCCAATGAGAAGGATGATTTACAAAAAAAAAATGTCTAAACTTGAAAATTACTTTTGAAAAGCTGAAAGCTTATTTTGCTTTTTACATTTCTATAATAAAGATGCAAATTGATAAATAAGTTAAACTACGAGGAGAGGATGCAGATATGAATTATTAAAAACGCCATTGCATTGCTTCTTTAGAAAGAATCAAATCTCGGGGAAAATACCGGAACAGCGAACGGAAGTCAGTTAGGAAATATTTGAATGCTATCGATGGATTGTAATTTCACAAGAGATCAACGTTGCTTTCGCCCTGATCGTTCCAATTGTCTTAATTGTGTATTCCTTTGTGGTTACTAAACAAAATGTCGATAATATGTCCTTAATCTATCCCTGTATTATTTAAAGTATTCATTTTAATCTTGAATACTATTCTCGCAACGTGTCAGCCGATGTAACCTCCGACCTTTTTCAGTAGAACTCGGGAATCGTTATGTCGAACCCAGAAAATACTTACGGAATTTCGAACGAAACCCTTTTTTAATCCATGGGGGTAGCTTGTTCTCGTTCCGTCAGCCATGACCGGGTAGAACTCTTAAGTAATTCATAATTATATTCTTAGTATTGCCCGCACTGAGGATTGAACCTTCAACCTTCAGAATAATGTCAATTAGAACTGATTATAACTGTTCACTTTATCCGTTGCGCCATAGGTTTCAAATAATACAAATACTCATATGTTATCTAAAAATGTACGGAACATAATCAACCGCTGTTCACTCTTTAGCGATTGTTAAGAGTTTCTAACAGTAAAAACGGATGAAAAAACAACAAATAGTCAACAAATAACTGTAAACGAACGAAATAAAATTTAATCTACTATCGATCTGCGCAGTTTTTAAGTTTTCGAAGTGTTTTAACTTTTTTTTCCTGATTTTCTATCGCTATTTACAAGGCTTTGAAAAATTAAATTCAAGATGGCGTCGTTTTATTAGTTGATGTGAAAATTCGCTGTTGTATGTTTAACAAGTGAAAAATCGAAAATTAAACAAAAATACATCTAATAACTTTCACTAATTGGTCAAATATTTAATTTTCGACAGATCTGTATATTTTATACATACTGAAACTGGTTAACATGATAACATGTGGTGGACGTGTTAGTTTTAAGTTGTCTTCTGTCCTTCCCACTCTCCAAACATGTAAGGAATCAAGGTCTCCCAGGTTGGGAAATATCCCAATTTAAGTTTTTTAAACTACTTACATCCCAGAGTCTGCAAGTTTACGTCCATTAGATCGATAACTCTTAAAATGCATATTACCTTATTCAATAGCAATTACCTCCCCGAACTTTGCACTTCAGTGATTATCATATCGCCTCATATGTTCTGTCCGGAATTTCTTAATAATGAAGGCATATCTTTACTCAGTTTAGTAATTTGGTATTCGGTTTAGGGTGCCGATAACATTCGGTAACATGAAAATCCCTTAAAGTGAAAAAAAAAACAATTATATATTTTACAATATATAAACTATAATCTCTAAAAAAATACCGTATAGGTTTAATAAATAAAATCCATCATGCATCTGGTACTGTTACTATATTGTTGTTGGCGCACCAACATTTAGTCTTTACCTCTTAGACAGGATCCCTAAAAAGAACCTCTTATTTAATCAGTCCCACACTGTCCATAACCTTGTCCCCCTCGCCGCAATGTTGCATCCTTGTACAGGGTGGGCAAAAATAAGGGTCCTATTTTTAAAAATTCATAACTTTTTTATTTATTGATTTTTTTCTTTTTTTTTTAGAATAAGTAAAGGACCCCTTCCGAAGCAAGCATGAGTCGTATTAGCCCTAAGGACCGTACCCTCATTTAGACAACATTATTTTTGCTTAAAAAACTCAAAACAGTGTAAAAAACAATACTTTAGTTTTTGTAAGTTTTAAGAAGTGTTTTTCGGCTAAAATTTGTTTTGTTTATTTCAAAAAATCTCGGAAGGGTCAGTCTACACACACATAAAGTTTGCTGAGTTTAACTTTTATTTTGTGGAAGTTATTCAAATTCAAGTTATTCAAATTTAAAGAGAGGACCCTTATTTTGGCCCACCCTGTACTTGTTTTACAAGTCTTCAGTAGAATGTGCTCCGACAGACTTGCTTCACTTGTGTCCCCTTAACCAACCCAACATCAAGTTACATCGCATCCTTTCAGCGTAGATGTCCCCAGATACTGGAAAGCTTTCTACTCTAATAACTTTTGTAACTGTATATAGCGATAGGAAATCAGATAAAACAAATACTTCAAAATAGTTCCAAAACTTAAAAGCTATGCAGATCGATGAAAGATTACATTTTCTACCGTTTTGTAACAGTTCTGTGATTATTTATTTATTGAACTCCTTTTTTTCGTTGGAAATTCTAACAATCTCCCGCTCTTAACAACTGAGATGAAAACTAGACACCTACACAAAACTAAGAATAATTGCAACCATTTCTTTAATCACAATCGACACATTATTTCAACGTTTACTAAAATAAAAGACGATTGGCACCGTCTTCTAATTTATCAACCCTGGAGAATTGGTAAATGGTTTTGTCATTCCATTGTCTCGAATTTCTTAATGTAGATGCACTAAATGATGTTGGCAACATCTGGCGTCTATAATTCTGCTTCCCAGCCATATTTGGAATTTGTATATTACATTCGTTGTCACAGCTCTGTCTGACAATTGGTTCCTATTGTTCACACCCATGGGCAATTGTATAGTGACAGCGACGAACTTAATTATTTACGGCAGAAATGCCATATGGGACGAGTGTGGAATTTGAAAATAACTGAATTAAGCCGACGCCACGAATGAGGGTTAAGGTAAACTATCTTCAGATTCGGGAATGCGTTCAATAAGAGAAAACGAAGCGAAAACGTCGTCAATCTCGGATGCTACCCGTGAAAAATCTTTTTCAGTCGCAGTTTTGATCAAGTCAAAAATTGAAGCGGCTTCTGTCACCCAACACATAGAGATTTAAAAAAAAACTATTATTTTCTTAGGAACATATTTAGATTTTACTCTAGTGTCAGTGACGACTTCTGGTGCTGATAACCCTTTTATGATTTGGTTTTGTTTTTAGATTGGTGGGATATATAAAAAAGAAAAAAACAAAAAGATTTTTTTAAATTTTGTTAAACATAGTTCACCCAAAGAAGGCAGGCCGCCACTGTAGACGTAAGGAGCTACTGAGAAATAAGAAAGGGGAGAAGGTTGGGGGGGGGTCAACCTAAATTGGGATTTGCGCAGCGAGATGTCTGTTTACATTAGTTTTTAATTTCTGCATGTCATGACTGTCGGAGAAACAGGGGACAGGGAGAGAGTAGCAGAGGCCAGCAGTACGAGGAAAGAAGCTATTTGAGTAGAAAGCTCTCCGGCATCTGGGGACCTCCACAGTGAATGGATTGGATTTAGTTGATTGTCGAGTTAGTCTAGTAAATTTACGTCGAGGGGGCACCAGTGTAGCCAATTCATCGGAGCATAATCCATTGAAGTATTTGTAAAACAAGCAAAAGGATGCTACATTGCGGCGATGGGACGAGGACTGGAGTTTGGTTGACAGTGAGGGACCTATTAGGTTGGCGACTCTTTTTTGGACCTTGTCAAGGAGGGAGAGACTAGTAGATGATGCACCAGCCCAGATGTGACAACAATTCTCCATGCATGGGCGGATGCTGGTTTTGTAGAGATACAGGATAATAGTACTTCCACAGTATGTGCTCTGATATACTTACTGCACTCATACCCCCTCAACGACAATACTTTCGACCCAACCGACTAGCAGAAAAATCCAACCACTTCACTGTAAAGCTCTCTATATATCGGAAAATTGTTTACGCTAATAGCTTCTTTCCTCAGAACGCTTGCTTTTGGAATTCCCTTTCCTGCTCCCTGTTTTATCGACCGTAGCAACATTCCAAAATTTAAATATAATGCGAACAAACATCTTGCTGCTCAACTTCCAACCAAGATTGCTCGTATAAACTTTACCAGTAATACAGCAGACCCTATACGCTAAAATGCCAATTCATTTACTTATTTCTATTAGCGTTTATGTTTGAATTCATGTTTTGAAACATGGCGTAAATCATAAATATATGACCTCACGTCAAAACTATAATTATTTTGTTAAGGTAATGTTTTAAGCTCTATTTATAAGAAAGTCCAAATAGCTCACTTTGTAGAACGTCAGACCGAAGATCCCAAGGTGTCGTTTTTTTTGTATGTATTTACCTTCCACAAAGGTAAGACGTGACACAAGGTCAGGAAGTTAAATTGAAAAGCCAGCGGCCTAGATGAATTGCAATTTAGCC
>OY744545.1:12764101-12804101 GCA_963556195.1 Sepiola atlantica
GCATTTTCTGAGTTGCAATCACGAGCATTTCGGCTAAAGGCCGCTTACTCTGTCCGCATCGCTGCTAAATGGAACAGACTTCTTTAAGATGTAGTAGAGCAGTCCACCACGATCGCATTCAAGCGAGCCTTGGACAACTCTATTGCGGATATATATATATATATATATATATATATATATATATATATATATATATGTAAATATATATATATATATATATATATATATATATATATATATATGTAAATACCTTTATTTTACTTATAACTACTTCTTTGTTGCATGGCATTACGCGTTTTCCAAATTTATTGCCAATAAGTTTTGATTTAGTTTGATAACTAACTAGTAAGACGCACAGGGTTTTATTTAGATATTTTAATAATTTTTTTTTTCTGAATATTGAAAATAATTTAATGCTTGCAAATATATACGGGCTCCGTAATAGTCTTGTGTAGGTACTTACTCAGATCCTGACCCAATCTCCGTGAGTTTCGTGTCGGCAGCGTTCGGGCATGCTACGTAAACACCCGAGAGATTACGAGCCGAATCGTGGGAGAAAAAGAAGCCAAGCGATTAGCCAATCAGCGGTCAATAAGCAGACGATAATTTTTCTAAGCATTATTTAAATCAATTGAAGACGCAAACATTTGTTCGAAGCCAGTCCAGCTTATTTATTTCCCGGTAATTGCCAAACCAAAAACAAAACAAACCTAAAAAAACGAAACAACAACAATGAATTACGAAGAGCTGTGTACTGCAGTTAACTCTCGCGAAGGAGTCATTTCTTTCTGCCAGGAAAAGAAGTTGGTGGCAAGAATAAAAACATGTCCGAAATGCAATTACAAATGCCACTTGGTTGAAAGAAAAGCTTGCAGGGACAACTGTTTGTGGAGGTGTACAAACATGGACTGTCACGCCTAGCATTCCGTGAGAAGTGGCATATTTTTTTATCGATCCAGAATGGACATCGCAAAATTTTAAAGCTGATATACCTGTGGCCCCAGGAAATGGCAACGACGAAGGATCTGCGTAAGGAATGCGACGTCCTATCAACAACACGCAGACCGATTCGAAACATTTTCTGAGGGAGGTCTGCGAATACCATTTTTACGATATCCGCGTCGGATCGGAGGCCTAGGGCATACGGTTGAGATAGACTAAGCTGTGTTTAACCGCAGAAAAAACAACGTCGGTAGGGTCGTCCAACTGCTCTGGGTCTTCGGGGGATACGACCCCGCAGAGAAGGAGGGTTTCCTTGTGACGGTGGTCAACAGGAACGTCGAAACCCTCCTTCCAATAGTAAAATAATTCGTCTTGCCTGGGGCCACGGTCATATCAGACTGTTGGAAGAGGTACAGTAAGTTAGGAGAGGAGGATGGGTATGAACACCTGACCGTGAACCACAGTCGCAATTTCGTGGGCCCATTAACGAGGGCGACCACCAACCATGTGGAAGGAAGCCAATCAAAGAAACAAAAAAGAATGTGGCACCAGCAGGGAACTCTTAGACAGCTATCTGCGCGAATTCATGTGGGGACAAAAGTTTCGAAACAACCCATTTGTCTCCATATTAGCGCAGATAGCAGAAGCCTACCCGGTGGTTGACCAGCAGTTTCCCTTCACTTCCTCAGCAAACCGCTCCTCTTCTTCTGCCTGTCCGTCGTCGTCCGCTGAGCTCAATAGAAAACTTAGAAAAGAAAAAAAAATGCCCCCCCGCCAAAAAAACCGTTAAAAGACGGCCAAATGAAACGCCCCTAAAAATATTGAAAAAAACTGTACGTATCAACAATTGTTTCTCTTTGTTTTTGTTAAAATCAAATCAATAAAAATCGTTTATTAACAGTAAATTCGGTATTTTTGTTCGTTTCTTTTTTGGGGAGAGGAGGGAGGGGGTTATTTTGCTGCAATCTTTCTTGTAACTAAAACTGACAGAAAATACGACGCAACAACGTATCCATGTTATCGACTGCAACCATTCGGCTCGTCATCTCTCGGGTGTTTACGTAGCATGCCCGAACACTGCCGACGCGAAGCTCACGGAGATTGGGTCAGGATCTGATTAAGTACCCTTGTTTAGTTAAATAGCTTGCAGAAAAGTGCTAAAACTCGTTATTCAAATCGATTACCTATTAAATTAAAGTGATCTAATTGTGTTGGTAAAAGTAAAACTGTGCACTTGATGGCGATAATGGCGGCTATTCTGAATTCATAATCACATAACCGTTATCAAGTAGACTTTTTCTCTTTTACGAAACGGTCAAAATTGAAATATAAAAGTCACCTAAAATTTTATAATTAAAATTTATCAACATTTTCTGGTATTCCTTTTTTGAATGAAAATTAAATATCAAGTAAAAATGGAAGTTTTACTTAAAACCATTAAATAATTCAGATAAAAAACGATTGTTTTTAAATTAAATTTTTCGTGTGCAATCATTTATGTCGTTTTGAAAGCGTCTAAATTAAACTTAAAACGTTGTTTATGACCGTCTGGTACAAGAGAAACCGTCGCCTTAGTGGCGGCTTTAGGTTATGAATTAGAATAGTCGCCATAAAATGCACCTGTTTCACTTTTGAATTTGTAACCCTTAGGTCGACAGTTCGAATCAGCCTGACTGCATCTAACTTTTTTATTCTGTGTTTTTATGTACGTTCTCCAGACTTCACTAACCGTAACTTTTTCTCGTGGGGGTATCTCAAAGAAAAGGTTTACACCAACAAACCTGAAACTCTACAGGAATTGAAAGAGAACATCAGGAATGAAGTCGGAGAATTAAATCGTAATCGAGTGATTCTGCAATCCGTCATGGATAATATTTTGGAAAGGACACGAATTTATGAAGCTGAAAATGGAAACCATTTAAAAATGTGTGATTTATCGGAATTTTTTATTTTATTTTTTGGTTTTCTTTGCAAACGCATCTCCACAGTCTTCGTCATATTATGTTTAACTTCCGTTCATGTACAATAAAAAAAAATATATTCAAGTTCAAAAACCCTCAGTGATTTTTCAGTGACTTCCTAGTAACCCTATATATATATATAGATATATATATATATATATATATATATATATATAGATATATATATATATATATATATATATATATAGATATAGATATATTGTCAGCTAAATATCTTACCCACTAATCTATCCAAGTGTGTTAATACTTTTAACCTAACCCTTATAGATTCATTTCATTGCGTAACATATTATAAAAGTAGCATTAGCTCCTTTGCGGGGCAGCTAGAAACGCAGAACTACTTCCATTATGTTCACATGCAAATTGTACAGGTGAATACACTTATGTTTAAGTTACACTCCCTTGTATATCTTCGCTTTTAAGGACACAGATGAACACAGTCAGAGAGGTGTTTTCCAAATCTCTATCATACCAGTAATTATAGGAGCAACAGGACTAATGAAAAATAATGTCAAAAGCGATCTGGCGAGTATACCCGGTGAACCGAGTGCAAGAGAAATACAAACAAGTGCACTTAAAAGGACGGTTAGAATCTTAAAAAGATCTCTAGGCTGGAGTGTCTGAAATAGCCGGTGAATGTCTGGCAGCAAAAACGGAAAGATAAGAAAAAAAAGAGGTGTTCTCTTTTATATATACAAAGTACTTCTTGGCCACCATGTATTTCCTTAATCATAACTCTCTCTTTTTTGCATGGCATTGTTTTTCCCGTTGCTTCTTACACTTTTTATCTCGACTATTAAAGTAGTGCTCTCTCTCTCTCTTCAACTATTTAATATCATTTGGTATACGCAGATGGAGGTGACTGTATGAAAGGTCTCTACAGGAGACGATAGTTTTAAAAAGCCTCAACCTATTTGCGGTACACGTATCGGGTGTAAGAACGCGTATTAATTTGCTTTGCGAACCAGAAAACGCTCATCAGAGCCAGAAGCTTCTTAAAATGGCGATGTTAGTGGCAGGTGGCATCGTGTAAGTTTCTCAGAGATATTTGAGATGAGATAAAAAATAAAATAAAAACAAAATCATTCCAACGTTAACATTTACGAAAAAATAGTCCATCACGAAAATTAATTAGTTATTACGAATGAGAAAAGAAACTAAGTTATATTAAATAAACAGTAAAAATACAAACACACATTTTGAATATTAAGTGCATTGCTCGCGCTTGAGTATAAAAGGTTATTGCATTGGCGTCATCGCAAAACGCTGAGTTGATTCAAACAGAGAACAGGGCGAGTTATAAATAATTAGATTAAATCGAAATAGGAGAGCACGCGCGTGCGCGCGCACACACACATAAACACACACACACACACACACACATATATATATATATATATATATATATATATATATATATATATATATATATGGAGGTAAAATGCACGATATATGCTAAACATAAAATGCCGTGAAAGACAAGATGTGTGAACAAAAACCAAAAAGGACAAAAAACAAATTTTAACTATGTTTCTTTGATGAATTTTTCCTATATTTAAATTATTTTTTCGTTTTTTTTTCACTCATCTCTCTCTCTCTCTTTCTCTCTTTCTCTCTCTCTCTCTCTCTCTCTTTCTCTCTTTCTCTCTCTCTCTTTCTCTCTTTCTCTCTCTCTCTCTCTCTAAGGAAAGTCAAAACTCTATATCTTCCTGAAATATTGAAATAAAATATAAACCAGTTTTTAATTTTACGTTTCTTCTGAATATTGGACGACTTTACAATGTCTTTTTTCACTTTATTTTATTTAACTTTTCAAAATAAAAGTTACGTTGAAGTGTAGTTTATGAATATTGGCCGATTTTACAACATTTTTCTCGCATCGGTCAGTGAAAAAGAAATTTTTCTAGACTGCAGCAATTTTGCATTTTGTGCAAATCCGCACTTCCCTTTTTGGGGAGAGTGATTAACCCTTCATTAAAAACCGAAATTGTGTCTAACTCTGCCCTCGTGGGGGGGGGGGAGTAGATAGAAACAACAAAGTAAATCGTAAAAGTGCAGAATAGTTAACAGTCGAGAAATTGTAAACCGAAAAATAATAATAGCAAATACCTTATATCAATCGGGGAAATCCATCAACGGTAAAATCTATTTTGAAAATGAAGAAACGTTTGATGTATTTTCGTTCCTAACAAAATATCTAATAGTTTACTTCGAGCGGAAATGTTACTTTTTGTTATTTTTATTATCTGTTTAATATAAGTAACATAAAGTGTTATGTCTGTTCTGATACAATACTAAATATTTTCTCTCCTCGGTCAGTAAATGAGAACTCTTTCTAGACTGCGGCAATTTTAATTTTTGTCACAAACCGGAGTGTCCCACTTTGGGGAGATGGATTTTCCACACGTCTTAACCCGACATTGTGTAGATAGAAACAACAAAGTAAATCGTAAAAGTGCAGAATAGTTAACAGTCAAGAAAGCGTAAACCGTGAAAAAACAACAATAATTATCTTATATAAATCGGGGAAAATCCACCAACTATAATTCTATTTTTAAAAAAGAAACGTTTGATGTATTTCGTTTATAAGAAAATGTCTAATAGTTGACTTCGAACGAAACTGTGTCATAAAATGCGATATTCCTTTATTTCTCAAACACAATCATGACGACTGGAAAGAGCGGAAGTGAAATTGAGGGAGTCATCGTTCTGTATAACAAAGATTGGGCATCGTTTATATATGAATAAATAAAGTATTTGTTAATATTAATATTTTTGTAAAAATATATTTTTGTAGTAAAATAGAAATAAAAATTACTCCGACTTACTATATGTATGACTATTTTGTGAGAGCCAGGTATGCCGGAATTAATGTAGGGAATTATGAAATCGAATCAAACGGATTGATAATTTCCGAAAACATGCATCACTTATTGCCATTTAACCCGACGATATTAGAATTCTATATAACGCTTGTGTTTAAAGAGCTATTGTGTCTAGAAATAGACGGAAAAAAAGATTACTTAATTATATAGATATAGTCAGATTATTTCGTTGTATCACAGGTCTTCAGTGTGGCTAGACTAGCACCCATCTCAAGACCAAGATCAGACCAACAACCATCAACTCGATAGTTAGTTGCTATTATCACAAGGTAACAGGTAAGGCACTGCTAGTGAATAATAAATACAATTGTTTTACACAAACATCGACCGCTACTTTAGAGTGTTCTATTTGTTTATTTACAATGGGCTTTGCAATACGCTATAGTATAAACAGAATAGATTTTACTTCATGATAAAAACAGAAGAAAAATAAAATAAAGTAATCAAACAAAAATATAAACTAATCTAACACCTAAAAATAAAAATAAAATACTCACGTGTTTAAATAAGGTCACCTATTGATTCTAAACATTAAAAAAAGAGTGAGTCATCTTATAGATCACAGAATAAAAAAAATGACAGTAAAAGTCAGCCGAACCTTTGTTTGTGAGAAGTCCTGCATTTGTTGGAGGGGATAGCAAATAATCTGATTGGTAAGTTAGCTACACTAAACACCACGTGGATATTTAAAAACACCCGGTAACACGAATTCCATGCATTTTAGCTTGACGATAAATAAGGAAATGAAACTCGGAAGTATCTGTGTAGTTTAATTGCCATAAATATATTTTCATAACTTATTTACTATATATATATATATATATATATATATATATATATATATATATATATATAATTATTAATTTTAATAAATAAATATATATGTATCGTGTTAACTTAACACAGTATAGATGATAACAAATATATATACCGCTGATCGGACGATAAGAACTCCGGCTCCGAATATCACAGAACCTAATCGTCTTACTGCGAAATATCGTGACAATCCTATTTCAAATGCTAGAGAAATAAGTTTTGTATTTTTATTCATATCCACAAATAATGGGAAACCGACAGTGTTCAATCTACTTTAAAATAGAGACTCGCAACGTAGTTACATTTTAATCTTAAATAAATCTCTCAAAATGCTCGAATTAAGAAGCTAAAAAAATATATTTTTAATAAATAACTATACTTTATATATATATATATATATATATATATATATATATATATATATATATATATATATAAATTCCCGAAACAGTTTTTCATGGTAAACAACTGATGATCCCTTAAATTTGTTAGAAGCAAACTAATATAATAACTGTAAAAAATAAATTGACTTACATGAGTGATTTTCCACTGAACGACTTGAGACTAAAAATAATTCTTTTATATATAGTTTTAATGGTTGAGAAACTTCCGAGACAATATATATATACATATATATATATGGCGTAAGGTACACGATAATTCATGAAAATCAAATGACGTGGTAGACAAAATGTTGGAAAAATGACAGCTGGAAAACAGGTTAAAGTGCAGGAGAATAACAAAAACAATAGATTTGACAAGTTTCGTTCGTGTTGGCGAACGTCTTCAGAAAAAGTTAAGATTTGGAAATTATTTCATTTTGAAGGCACACACATGGGAGGAGGAAAGGATGATCCGATTAGACCATTTAAGAAGACTTTAAGTGACATTTAAATATGACAAGTGGGAGACACATCCTTCTTTATTTCTTATTCTTCTTTTCATATTTTTATTTATTTTCATTTTCTTTTTCACTTTCACACCTACTGAGCTAGTATGGGGTGGCGGTATGCGGAGGGGGTAAAAGGAGATAAGAGGGAAGAAGACAGAGGAACTAGCCAGGATAAACACAAATAGGCGTGGGTATGAAATTGATACACCGAATGCGAGAACCCAAACATTAATCGGAATGTATCAGAGATAGGTCTGCTAATTTGTATCATATTAAGTTATAAAAGCAATACAGATCTTAAACTGACCATCTAGAAAAAATCTACTTTAGAATCAAACTAATGTAAGTGATATCTTATTATGAGAAAAATGTTGTTTTTTTAGTGTAAGTTGATATGAAGTATATGTAAGAAAAATCCTTAGATAGGGTTAAGTTTGAGAGAGAGTATAAAAATGATTTGATTAGCAATGAGACTTGCTATTATCTCAACAATCTTCTTTTTTCTTTTTTTTATATATATATGTATCTATATAAATGTATATATATGTATATATATGTATATAAATATGTATGTATATATGTATATATATATATGTATATACATACATATATATATATATACATATATATATATATATGTATGTATATATGTATGCATATATGTATGGATATATATATATATATAATATATATATATATATATATGTATATATATATATATATATATATATATATATATATATATATATATATATATAATTAACTTGTTACAAATATCCAGGGGGTATGAATCCGAAGGAAGTTGAAACCGGGTTTATGAGGGTGCTCAATGAAAATTCAGAGCAAAATATATATTTTTTGATTTTATTCCATTAATTGCGACAAAACAGGTTTTGTTTCATTGGTGCGAGCAGCTACCAACTCGTCGGGCGAAAGGAATTCAAATGGCATAAAATTTTAAAGCTCACTCTAACGGGAGATTGAAAATTGAAAATACATTGGAGGGGGAGGGGGATAGAGTTAGGGCTTTGTCTATAACGGCGACATGGGACATGAGAGGGGAGGGGGGGGACTCCAACAAGTCGTGTTTCAAATTATTACGTGGGAGGTTTTGCACGTGTCAGTGTTGTGTCAATCTCAATCTCGGCCGGGGTGGGAGGAGGGGGATGGGGCGACGGCCGGAGTGAGTTAAATTTAAAATGAGAATTATGGTTACAACCGTCATTCTCATTTTATTTTAATTCTAATAAGTAATTATCATGTGGATAAAAATGTTTGATAATTTTAATTTAGGGTATTAATTGCTACTTTTGCATTTTATTTATTTTATTTTAATGTTTTGTTTACTATTTGTAGTGAATTTTGTTGTGATTATATTTTTTTATTTATTCCCTCTACTTTTTTTATACTTTTATTTATTTTTTTATTTTTTTTAATTTATTTATTTATTTATTTATTTATTTTTTTTTTTTTTTAAATTGTGATTATATTATACCGAGATCAATACTAGTGGAATCATTTTATAAGAGAGGTTTTCTGGTGTTACCAGTCTTATCAATAACAAAACCGATTATGCCAATGGTAACGCCTGCCAATCATGCCTACGGTAGTCGCAGTGATAACCGCCTTATGTAAAAGCCTTAATAAAAATGAAATAAAAAATAAATAAAGATAAATATAAACAAAACTAGAATAAAAATAGAAATAGAAATAACAAGTTTGTAAGAATATTAATGATAATCACAATAATAATAATAATAATAATAATAATAATAATAATAATAATAATAATAATAATAATAATAATAATAATAATAATAATAATAAAAATAGTAATAATAATAATAATAATAATAATAATAATAATAATAAAAATAGTAATAATAATAATAATAATAATAATAATAATAATAATAATAATAATAATAATAATAATAATAATAATAGTAATACTGATAAATACCGCCATCAATTACCATCTTGCTACTTGTGAAGTCATTGGGCGAAATAAGTCGATAAGTGATGGTAGGCTTTTTTTAAATTCCACTACCAATGACAAGGACTAAGTACCAGTTAATAGTTAAGTGTTCAAGGTAGTGATCGAGGGGTTAAGTAATTGAGATTAGTCTAAGTGATATCAGTGTTGATAGCTGTCCTAGTTATGGGTTTATGTTAGAATTGGTAGTATGGCTGAGAGGTTATTGAGGCTGTGCATTATAGGTAGAGATTTGATATTATTGGTAGTTCGGAGGGGTGGTTATATATTTATAGATTCATCATGACTTGTTGGGGTGGGATTGGGTTGTAAATTTGGGTGGGTGAGTAGGGGGTTATAGTGTGTTTTGGGGTAGTGTATAGTGGGGGTTTAATGTTATCATTCATTTTTGTAAAAAACAAAAACAGAAAACTGTTAATTTTATGTTAAAGTTAAGTAGGGTTGGTGTGGAGTTAAGGTGGGGTATGTGGGTTGCTAAGGAGGTAGAGTCTACTGTGTTTACAGTTGATAGATGTCTCTTGTTTTCTATTTAAGAGTTTGTTTTTGTCCTTAAAGCGGATAATTTCCAGTTTTTCATTTAAGCATAATCTACATGGAGAGTTTATTGATTTGCAGGTGCTGGATTTTTTCAATATTTTCCACTTTATTATGGGAGTTTCTTTTTTGGTTTTTATTTTGTGGTAGTGTAGTGAAAGTCCGGTTTGGCCAGGATGGTCTGGGTTGTTGAAGGAGAGTTTATGGTTGTAGAATCTTTCCTTGAAGTTGTTGCCTGCCAGACCAATATAATAGTTAGTCTGGGATGGGTTTTCAGTTGAGGAGATAGATGCCTCATAGACCACTTGGGTTGATAGGCACATTTGATTTAGGGGGCAGTTTGATTTGTTATTACAGTTGCATGTTCTTTTAGAATTTGAGGTTACTGGGGTGTTTAGTATTTTCATGTTGTGCTTTTTTATGATTTTTTCTAAGTTGTCACCACAACAATAGCTGAGTTTTAGTGTATTCTTATTGAAAATTTTATGGAGTATGCTGTTATTGGGGAAATGAGTGTTTATTAAGTTCAGGAATTTATTCCCTATTTTAGTTTTAGTTGAGTTGTTAAATGGAGGTGTATACCAGATAATTTTCCTATTTCTATTTTTGTTCCTATTAGGGTTATTTTGTGTAGTTGGAATATACTCTATTTTGGTATTTTTGTATCCACTCTCCTTTAGTGCTTTATTATAAAAGTTCTTATGTTTATTGAAGATATCTATATTGGAGGAGTTGTTGCTAATCCTTCTACTAATTGATTCTGGGATGTGTTTACTTACAGATCTAGGGTGGTTAGATAGTGGGTTGACATAAAGGGGGTAGGAATTATCCTTAGCATAGGGCTCATAAGTATCTCTATTGAGGTTGAAGGTAATATCGAGGAAATTGACCTGTTTAACATTTGATGTTATTTCAGCCTTTAGGCCTATTCGTTTCATTTCTTTGGATATTATTTTTTTGGTTTGTTCACATTTTTGTCCGTTTGTGTTTTTCACGTACATTAGGCCATCATCTCTGTAGAGGCCGATTGAATCGACTTCAAGATCTTTTGTTAGGTTGTATAGTAAGTACAGGCCAACCAAGTCTGTTACCTCGGCAGAGTCAAGGGAGCCCATAGATACATCGAATGAAGAGAAATGGTCTTTCTTTGTCCATTGTTCTTTGTTATTTATTAGTACTGTGGTTCGACATTTTTTGATTATGTTTATTTCGTCTTCCGAGATATTAGAGAGGAGAGTGGCGAATTCTATGACATTTTCGAAGAGTGCTTTGGTTATTGAGGGGTAGTAATTAACTATATCGAATTGTATGAAAGAGCATTTATCTTAATTTCTAATTCTATTGAACCAGCTTATGGTTTCTGCGGTATTGATCCACTGGTTTAAGTTGTAGGTGTTTTTAATTTGCTAAATTACTATAAAGGGACCTCATCTAAATTCGTGTAATACTTGTTCAGTATAAGGCTCATGACGGCTTTACCATTTGTAAGAAAGCTTCACTAACGCACAAAACCAAAAACATCCGGGACAATCTTTCAACATGGAACCGTTGTTCCTGCCGTTCTTTAGTTCTATTTTCATTCTCAACTCTTTTCTTGTTATCAGTTAACCTGGACACTATGCACTTTTTCTCACAATATTTCATGCGCGGCACAGGCTTTTGTTGTCGTTTATGTCGGGGAGATTCGCTCTGTTTATTACACAATTCCGTATGTGAATTACGGTAACGGCGATAAAAAGAAGGCGACACAAAAAAAATCGCCAAAAGAAAGTGAACAGAAATACACTTACATTTTGGTTGTCCTGTCGCATTTTTATTATAAACAATTAGTATTTCTTAGTAGTTTATGAAATCAATTATTACTATTTGTTATAGAAGATAGTACTTTTAAGAGTATTACATGAGGCGAAGCTGAATTTAATTTCGCTCCTGATCCCGGTATTCACGACCGCTACTACGTTGGTTCAACTCAAGGGGACTTCGAAGACATCCGAATTTCTGATCAGACAATTGTGGCACAAGAACATTTAATAATTTATATGGTCAGGCCAACGAATGTTAGATATTCCTCTCTTCACTGGATGTTTCTCATAAAATGCGTGACCTTATAATACTGAATCAAACTAAATTGAATAGCAATGGCGGCTTTGCATTCCGCACCTGGATTTTGGAAATGACCAGAAAGCAACAATAATAAGAAGACGGTAAATTTCCATCATATCTTATGTTTTTTAATCGTTGTGAGATCAAACATCACCTGGTCTGGAATTCAACTTGAGAATCGCACTAACCCTGTCTACCTTGGCATAACCCTGGATCGCACCCTCTCATTTAGGGAACATGTAAAGAAGACAAAAGTTAAAATCAGCTTCCGGAAACTTATCAACTCCAAATAGGAAGCCACAGTACAAACACTGAGAGTCACTGCCTTAGCTCTGTGCTGTTTCCCTGCGACGTATGCTTGTCCTGTTTGGGAGAGATCAATGCATGGCAAGAACCTAGACTCAGCATTGAAAAACACCTGCCGCTTGATCATTTACTGCCTTAAACCTATCAAGTTTAACTACATGCATCTCCGTACTTGCATTGCCCCTTCAGATGTTAAACGAGAAGTTGCCAGCCGAGTAGAGATCACAATAGCTATCAGTGATGAATGCCATCTTCTTCATGGATGTAAACCAACAGCCCAACGACTGAGGTCAAGGAGAACCTTCCTTAGTCATGTCGAACCCCTAACAACATATCAGGAAGAGACTAAACTACAGCTGTAGACCAGACTGCTATAGAATGATCCCTCCTACTGATATGGGAATCCCCCCTTCTAATGAACTCCCTCCCGGTCCATAGGTACGCTGACTCCAGTGGAAAACTCTAAACCGCCTGAGAACGAGAATAGGGTAATCAAAAGTTTATATGAGTAGATGGGACGACAAAACTTACCCGACCATCGGTGAATGTGGAGAGGGGGACCATGCGGTGCAGACCTGTATTGTATATCCCTTACTGCCCAACCAGTGCAGCTTGAAAGATCTTGCAGAGCACAATACTAATGCAAAAGGACTTCATAAAAATATGGGAGGCTGTCGTGTGACAGCATGCTTCAAAGGCACGGAAGGAAGAATAGTTGTGAAAATCTATATTCAGCAATTTTCTACAAGCTATTTAACAAAACAAGACTATCACATATATATACGTATGGAGCGCACATGAATATAATCATGCGCAAAATCCTAGATAGAGCAGGTGGTTTGTAATCATATAATGTTACACTTAATAAGATATATATACCGAATCGGAAAGTGCTCAATACGCTAGATAGAGCAAACGTGTGTATGAATACTTTATCACACTTGGTCAGTTGTATATGATATAGAAGATATTCAACGTTACTTTGGAATACAGTTAAACACATATAGGTTTCATTATATTATTAAGGAGGAGGTGGAAGATAAGTAACCGTCACCATATTCTTTCAACTGAAGTGAACCTTCGAAGACATTCGACTTTCTGATTAGCAAACTGTGATACGGGAATATTTAATAATTCACATGCCGAGTTCAACGAATGTAAGATATTCCTCGATGCACGGACATGTTTCTGATAAAATGCATGTCCTTATTATAGTGAATTAAAATTTATTTAATAACTACATCAATACAAAAATAAAAAAATATTTTCAGTGTTACCCCTTAAAATGCAACCAACATATATAAACGTTAATAAAATTCACAAAAATGTCGTTAATCCAAGCATATTTAGTACAAATAAACATCAGTTTATGACTGACTTGCCCACCACATTACAGTCATGAATGCTCAACAGTCTTTGTTTTATAACCGTTCAATGATATAATTCAACTGACCACCTCGGTGTAGCAAGCACACCTGAATATGATTGATTTTGGATGTGATGACCTTCTTCGGTTCAGGTGTAGTCTGAATATTGTGTTGATATACATTATAGTTTAGATAACACTACAGATAAACATATGGGGAGTTATGATCTGGTGAGTAGGGAAGCACACTCAGGATTACACCTCCTACTGATGAGACGATCACCAACGTTTTTCCCACATATCAGTTAATTGCGATAACACAATAATGTTGGTTTGGTTTGGTAGTTTTGTTTTACGGCATATCAACCCTTTTTGGGTTATTTAATGTCGAATCTGGTCTTGTTTTCTTCTCTTTTTTGTTTCTTTCCCCTTTTAATATCTGTTTCTATTTAACCCATAGTTGGGACCCTAACAGGTACTACCACTCCGGGTCAGGGTGGACCTGGGAGCAATGGTAATTAAGAGGAGGCTCCACATTCCCCAAAGTCCGTAAGCCGGATCTCACCATCGGATGTAGTTTAAGGTCATATCCAGGACCGGGAGTAGGGTAGGAAAAATAAAAATAAAAAAGGGGAGGGAGAAAGGGAGAGGGGCTGTTGTTTTTGTTTTTGGTTTTGTAGAACATAATTAAGTTTTACAAACAGAAAAACAAAAAACAAAAAAAAACAAAAAGAACGTCAATGTAGGTGAATTTCGTCTCAGGGAGCCACAGGGCAGCCTGATCTGGTATCACCAGACAATAATGTTGGAGATTCGTGACTGAAGCTTGGTGGGCAAGTCAAGCGTAAACTGAAGGTCTTTTTTGTACCAAATAGAGTTTGATTGCATAATGTTTTGATAATTTTATCAACGATTCTATAGGTGACATTCTTTCTGAGTTACCCTTTTTGTGGGTCACCTGTTTTGGGGGTCACTCTATAAATAGTAAGATAGCTTGTAAGAGATTTTAACATTTTTAACGTCGTATGCAGGTATGCTTAAAATTGAACAGCGATAAATAAAGACTGTTGGGGATTCATGACTGAAACGTGGTCGCCAAGTCAGGCACAGGCTGAAGTTTATTTGTATTAAATATGGTTTGAATTACAAAATAGGTTGTGAATTTTATTAACGCTTTCATAGGTGGCATTCTTTGGTGTCATCATATATCTATCGATCTGATTATCGATCTATGCCTGCTAAACTACTTAGAAAGTGTAGACTTAGCAGATGAGAATAAATTCGTTGATGCTCGTAAGTGTGAAGGTGGGCATAGCCTCCAACTAAAGAACGATGCTTACGTGTAAGATTTCATCGTTAAGCATCACGAGTTAATTAACGATAGAAACTATTTCTATTCAAAGTTTGTTAATTAAATATCGCCCCATAACAGACAGTCTAAATAATGGTTTCTTAGTGAAAAGTTTTAAAATGCCGACTCATACATGAAACAGTCGCTTTTTGATGCGCCCATGCGTCTAGGTACCCATATTACAGGGTTCGTTGGTCTGTCACGATTTAGTTTGAAATAGTATATTGTTAGTCTGCCCTTTGGTCTGTTACAATTAAGTTTGAAATAGCGTTTTGTCGGTCTGTCTTTTGGTCTGTCTCGGTTAAATTATAATTACCATTTCGTCTGTCTGTATTTACCTCTGTATCATTTAAATTTATCATAACATTTTGTGGGTCTGTCTTTTGGTCCGTCTCGATTGAGTTTTAAATAGAATTTAATCCGTCTGTATTTTTGTCTGTCTCGATTAAGTTTGGAATAGCATTTTTATTTTGGTCTGTCAGAATTAAGTTTTAAAAAACATTGTGTCAATCTGTTTTTTGGTCAATCATAATTAAGTTTGGAATAGTATTTTTATTTTGGTTTGTCAGAATTAAGTTTAAAAAAAAACATTGTGTCAATCTGTTTTTTGGTCAATCATAATTAAGTTGTGAATAGTATTTTTATTTTGGTTTGTCAGAATTAAGTTTAAAAACAAAACATTGTGTCAATCTGTTTTTTGGTCAATCATAATTAAGTTTGGAATAGTATTTTTATTTTGGTTTGTCAGAATTAAGTTTTAAAAAAAACATTGTGTCAATCTGTTTTTTGGTCAATCATAATTAAGTTTGGAATAGTATTTTTATTTTGGTTTGTCAGAATTAAGTTTAAAAAAAAACATTGTGTCAATCTGTTTTTTGGTCAATCATAATTAAGTTTGGAATAGTATTTTTATTTTGGTTTGTCAGAATTAAGTTTAAAAAAAAACATTGTGTCAATCTGTTTTTTGGTCAATCATAATTAAGTTTGGAATAGTATTTTTATTTTGGTTTGTCAGAATTAAGTTTAAAAACAAAACATTGTGTCAATCTGTTTTTTGGTCAATCATAATTAAGTTTGGAATAGTATTTTTATTTTGGTTTGTCAGAATTAAGTTTTAAAAAAAACATTGTGTCAATCTGTTTTTTGGTCAATCATAATTAAGTTTGGAATAGTATTTTTATTTTGGTTTGTCAGAATTAAGTTTAAAAAAAAACATTGTGTCAATCTGTTTTTTGGTCAATCATAATTAGGTTTAGAATAGCATTTTGTCGGTGTGTGCTTTGGTCCGTCACAATAATGTTTGAAGTAGCATTTTGTCGGTCTGTCGTTTTGTCTGTCACAATTAAGTTTTAAATAGCATTTTGTCAGTCTGTCCTTTGGTCTGTCACAATTAAGTTTTAAATAGCATTTTGTTAGTCTGTCCTTTGGTCTGTCACAATTAAGTTTGAAATAGCATTTTGTTAGTCTGTCCTTTGGTCTGTCACAATTAAGTTTGAAATAGCATTTTGTTAGTCTGTCCTTTGGTCTGTTACAATTAAGTTTTTAAATAACATTTTGTTAGTCTGTCCTTTGGTCTTTCACAATTAACTTTTTAAATAACATGTTGTTAGTCTGTCCTTTGGTATGTCACAATTAAGTTTGAAAGAACATTTTGTTAGTCTGTCCTTTGGTCTGTCTCAATTAAGTTTGAAATAGCATTTTGTTAGTCTGTCCTTTGCTTTGTCACAATTAAGTTCGAAATAGCATTTTGGCAGTCACTCATGTTGTCTGTGACGATAAAGTTTAAGATAGTATTTTTATCGCTAGCATGTTTTAGATCCGTACATAGATCTCTATAATCGGCCCCGTCCGTCAGTCTGTCTTTCTGCATAGCAAGATTGATTGTAGGCGGATGTGTAAAGGAAAGTCTTGAAATCAGAAATTTCCACGTATAATTAAAAAAAAAGAGTGGAAAATGTATATTCAAATTTTAAAAGGTTAGTATTAGGGCGAAGTGTCAGGATATGACGTCGCGAACAGGAAATCCGAAGTGACACGTGGCGAAAATGATAGCAAATTGTTTTTCTTTGGCCGGTGAACTGATAGGATTCTGTCTCATTTTTCAGACGTCTGTCTCAAACGAGCGGCAGCTGGTAATATGTGATCACACAGTGATGTAAAAGAATGAAAGATAAAAAAAAGCATGTCCTTTTTTAATAAGAAGGTTGTTTATGCTTTTTATTATTTTTATCCGATATTACAGCTACCGAGGAAGAGTGGAAACGGCTGCTGCTATAATCCCAAGCAGAGAAGAAGAAAGCAAACAATTGTGTTTCTACTGTTAAAACACTCATTCGATGACGGTTACTGACACCACTGCCGAGAGACGTCACCATCTAGTGAGCATCAACTTACATGTGTGAACTAGACGAACATATGTTTCTGTCTACGAAAAAGACTACAGACAGATTGACTGGATATATGTTAGAGAATATATTTTTTCGTTTTCTTTTCTCATAATGACGAGAAGAATACGTATCCTTGCATGGGGTTATGCTCTAAATATTTATCGTCGACTAGAACAAATCTGACCAGTGTGGCCACACATAAAGCTCGAGTTCAATTGTTCTAATCTGGTCAAGTAGGTTAGTAAGACTTATTAAATTTTAAAATTTCAAAGACTAAATTCTTTCTGCTCGCCATACCGATCCCATGTCTCTTCTTTTCTACATGTGGGGATATTCCCTTTTGTTCCGAATGGAATATTTATGTATTTTGTTGTAAGTTATATCATGTCTGTTGATAAACACGTAGAGAGAACGGGAAACATACATACATACATACAGACAGACAAACAGGCGAGCGGATGCATAAGTTATAGACACCGTATAAAATAAGAGGGAGGATCAAACAATATAGTGAGAGAGAGTGAGTGTGATGACATACACTTAGTAAGAGATTAGTCGATTTGCAATTAATTTCAAATTATAGCTAATTTAAACAATTAAAATTAACGACTAGTTTAGGATGTGTTATGTGTGATTAAAATATATTAGACAAACGGTCATAGAGAAACAAACGTTCATTAACTCAGCTTTAGTATAATAGATAGAGTTACTGGTACAGTTTGTGACCCATGCTTAAACCGACTTTTCGTCGACATCTTCTGGCTGTTTACGTAAACAGCCGGAAGATGCCGAATAAATTCATCCGGCGTCAAAAACAAAACAAAGCAACGCTATCAAACAGAAAAAAATAATGAAACAACATTTAAAGAAAGAAAAAAATAATGAAACAACATTTAAAGAAAGAAAAAAATAATGAAACAACATTTAAAGAAAGAAAAAATAATGAAACAACATTTAAAGAAAGAAAAAAATAATGAAACAACATTTAAAGAAAGAAAAAATAATGAAACAACATTTAAAGAAAGAAAAAAATAATGAAACAACATTTAAAGAAAGAAAAAAATAATGAAACAACATTTAAAGAAAGAAAAAAATAATGAAACAACATTTAAAGAAAGAAAAAATAATGAAACAACATTTAAAGAAAGAAAAAAATAATGAAACAACATTTAAAGAAAGAAAAAATAATGAAACAACATTTAAAGAAAGAAACGAATCGTGACTGTGTAACATTTCATGAAATCATATTTATTTTTAAACAAAGAAAATATTTAAAAAAATAACTGTTATAATTTTGTTTTACAAGAAACTTTTTTTCACGATAAAGTTAAGGTTTGTTTAATTTTTATTATATTTTGTTTCGATAAATTGTATTTTTGTACTGATAGGGAGACAGAGAGTTTGCCTGTTTCTGTCATATTACAAAAACTACACAAGATATATTACAAACCTTAAATAATATGATTCAGTTTGACCTCGACAATCGCATGGTAAATGTTGTGATATACGAGACCTGTCTAAAACGTATCCGACCTTAGGCAAGAGAAAATATTTCACATACATAGCGGGGCCTAATTTGAAAGGGGATTAGGGTCATCCCCTTTCAAAGTAGGCCTCTTGTTCTTGCACACACTGAGTCCACCGATACATCCTCTGCCGGAAACACCTCTGGAAGTCCTCTTTTTGGAATGGTGTTCATCTCCGCCGTCGCGTTTCGCATTATCGATTATCTAGTCTCAAAACTAGAACCTTTTAGTGACGTCTTCAATTTTCGAAACACCCAGAAGTCGCAAGGAGCCATGTCTGGAGAGTAGGGAGGTTGACGTACCACTAGAATTCCATGTTAAGCCGAGAAATGTTAGATCAATTGAGATGAATGTGCAAGGGTGTTGTCGTGATGCAGTTGCCAGTTGTTCGCCGTCCACATATCTGAATTTTCCGTCGAACTGCGTCACGGAGACGCTAGAGAAAGCCTTGAGAGTACTCCTTTGTCAATGTTTGTACTTCCGGTTCGTATTCGTAATGCACAATTCCACGAATATAAAAGAAGACAGTCAGCATCACCTTGATTTTGCTTCGCACCTGTCGCGCTTTTTGGGGCCTTCGAGACTCGGGATGTCTCCATTGCGACGACTGTCTTTTTGTTTCTGGGTCGTACCCGTACACCCATGACACATCTCTAGTTATTACGAGTTTAGCAACCCAGGATCAGTGTTGGCGGTTTCCAGAAGGTCCTGTGCAATTTGAAAACGGAGGTCATTTTGTTCCTGCCACAACAACCTGGCCACAAATTTCGCAGCCACTCTGTGCATGTTCAAATCATCACGCAAAATGGAATATGCGGAATCGTTACTCACTCCGAACTCTTACGTGATCTCCGGCACGATTCCACGACGATCTTCTATCACCATATTTCGCACCCTCTCAACCACAGCTGCACTCCGAGCAGTGTGGGACCTGTCAGAACGCTGATCACTGTCCGCTGATGTTCGGCCATTTTTTAATCGGTTGAACCACTCCTTAGTTTGTGTTACACCCATCGCATCTTCTCCAAACACCCGCTGAATCTTACGAATTGTTTTTTGAGAATCACCAAGCTTTTGACAAAATTTGATGCAGTACCTTTGCTCAACACGTTCAGTCATCTTGAGAGAATCGGTAATCCGACAAACACGTTGTGTAGCACCTCACTCAGCGACTGACAGGCAGCGACTAACGCGCAGGAAGGCGTTGATAAAATTAACACATGCGCATAGAGGTGTGTTTCTTCATTGTGTAGAGTGGCGCCGCCCTATCATCTTTATTTCGCACGGACAAATAAAGATCGGATACTTTTTAGACAGTGTATAGGGATTAACACAATACATATTTTGCATTCTTACTGGTTGTTGTTTTAAAAAGAAACTGGAATTGGAAAAAAGAGAAGTTAGTTTCCTTCACTATTTATCTTGCTTTCTTTCTTGTTTCTTTTTTTATTAGATTGAATCAATTGCGAGAGAAGGAAAATAGCTGGAGGGAGAAAATCAGAACTTGTTTTACATTCCAATATGTTATTTACCCATTAACCCTAACCCTAACACTTACCCTAACCCTTACCCTAACAAACGAACTCTTACCGTAACCCTAATCTATATACGTGTACCGACTATCTATCTATCTATCTATCTATCTATCTATCTATCTATCTATCTATCTATCTATCTATCTATCTATCTAGAAAGATAGATAGATAGAAATATATATATATATATATATATATATATATATATATATATATATATATATAATACATTACGAAAAAGCTCTTTCGTGCTTAAATGATTATGTGTTAATTTTAATATGCCATTAACATAGTTCCACCCGTTATCGCGATCGTCAGATGACGTAATGCATAAATTTGTTGTCAAATTTACGCATTGTTATGATTCTTCGACACTCATATCCGGGTATTTATTCCGCAATAGACCTTTGTGCGAATCTGCTATTTTATTTTTGTTCACCGTACTCTTAAAAAATCTATTTTAAATATTCATTTATTCTTTAATTTAATTTATTTATTTTGTAATATTGAGATTGCGTGTTGTCAGTAGTCTTTCTTTAATCTTTTAAGAGGGATAACTCTGTGTGTTTTTATCCTCTTAATTTCATAATTGGTTTATTCTGTTAATTATTCTGTGCGTTATTATGTTTGTATACTCCAACATATAGACACATACACACATCTGTACACATATTTATTTATCTATTTTATTTTTATTTATATGTTTATTTTTTTACTTTGATTATCTGCTTCTTTATTTATCTAATCAGTTATTTAAAAAGTACATAATTGTTCTTATTTCTTGTTTATTCTTAATATGTGTATATTGTTACTTTTATTATATTTATTAGCAAAAATATGGTTTCATTCGGTCGTATATTTTTGCTAGTTGTTTTATTTAGTAAAATGTGTTTGTTTTTGTTTTTTTACAAAATGACCTCATATTTATTTTAATAAATAAAACACGGAATAATAATATTTGAAGTTTTTTGAATGAAAAAAGGTGTACCTAAAATAAAATCGAGAATTAAAAAAATAAAATACTGTAAACACGATTCTAAATTCAGTTATTTAATTGCTCAATAAAATGTGTTTGGTGTTTTTTTACAAATAAAATAATAATTTTTAATAAATGTGTCCTTTAAAACATAATAGAAATTATGTTTCACAGCACAAATTAATCGAATCAAATTGTTTAATGTAACAAAAATTGATTTAAAAATTATTATGAACATAAGATTAAAAAAACGAACACAACGCGTGTTAATAAAAAATCAAAGTAAATATATCATGTTTGAGCGACTCGTATGCTAAATCTCAGAGATTGCGTTGTGTACATGTTATTGATCAAATAACGCGTCCATCTCTTTCTCTCTCTAATTTTTTTCTCTCTCTTTTTCTCTCTTCTTTTTTCTCTCTTTTTCTCTCTCTCTTTTTGTGTCTCTTTTTTTCTCCATCTCTCTTTCTTGAAATAGAACTTTCTGTGCGTTCGAAATATAACGTTATACATTTAATCAGAGGGCGGGTTACCAAATGTTAGAGTGGACGCGTACTGTTCAATCATATTAATCAAATAACACGCCCTGTCATGTGTCCATCTCTCTCTCTCTCTCTTTTCTCTCTCTTTCTCTCTCTGTCTTTCTCTCTCTCTCTCTATCTCTTTCTCGTTCTCTTTTTTTCTCTCTCTCTATCTCTCTTGAAATAGAACTTTCTGTGCGTTCGAAATAGAACGCGATACTTAATAATCAGAGGGCGGGTAATCAAATGTTGCAGTGGACGCCGGCTGTTCCATCATATTCCATTACAATCTAATTCAATTACGTAACTACATTATATAGATAAAAAACAATGTATTGAATTAATTCTATTCATAAACTTTATTAAGAATATTATTATCGAGGGAAATATTTTAAATACATCTGGAAATCTGAAAAAGACAATCATGAGTGTATATTTGCGAATATTAATTTAGTAGAAGCTTAAAAACAAATTAATTATGTAAATTTGAAAGACGCGTGATGTTTGGAGAAGTTTTGGAATGAGTATATATAGGAGCTGATAAGTAGATATAAAAAGAGAGCGATCAAAACTAATAATATAGTTTAAGCTTCAGAAAGATACATAATCTCCATTATTAATTGATTTCATGCGTTCATAATTTGTGTGGAAAAAATTATTACTTTTCTTTTTCTTTTTCTTTTTCTTTTTTCTACCAAATTTTATTATTATTTATTTATTTATCTATTTATTTGTATTTTTATTATTGTTATTATCCCATCATTATTCTTTTGCTTTTTGTTATTATTTTAGTTTGATAATGACACTTGTAATCTTATATATATATATATATATATATATATATATATATATATATACATATACACACATATAAACTTACATATATATATACATATATACACATACATATATATATATATATATATATATATATATATATATATATATATATATATATATATAATTTAGGTAATAACATCCTTGTTGTCAAAGAAACGATTATACGCTTAATCATTGTTGATCTGAGATTCTTGGAACTGAAATGAATGATGTAAATTTATTTGTCTTCCAAAGTCGCCGATTAAATAACATTCTACAGCAGGTGTTTGAAAATAAACCCGCAGTCTTACGAGATTTGAATTTTATTTAATTGATGTGAAAATGTTTATTGATTGGATTGCACGAATCCTAATTACAATCTTCTTTATTATAAAATCGATTATTCCAGCTGTAAGTTGAGAATCCTTACTAGTAAATATCTGCGCCCTCAAGGTGTAAACATTTTATAGTTTTCAAATATTTTCAAATATATTCACATTCTTGTAGTGTATAGAGGGTGTTGAACTAAATAGGTTATAAACACAAAAGTTGTATACGCAGAGACCCGATAGTTTATTTCGCTCGATTTAGAGTTACATACTACTTTTTATTTTAAATGTAACCACCGTCGGTGGAGACGACAATCTCAATGCGGGCGCGAAATGAGTCATAAGCCTTGGCGACCACGGTGGCAGTCTCCAGAGAGTCGACCGTTTTTTGGGCGTGTTTTTGGTATTGCTTTACATCACGTCCAATAAAAATAATCAAGGGGGTTGCAGTCGGGTGATGGGGGCGGTCACAAGTCCGGCGACCAGTTGTGAGGAACATTGTGTGAGGTACATTGTTGAGCAGCCACGTCTGGATAATATAAGCCTTGTGTGCACACACAGAGTCCTGCTGAAAGACGTAGGAGCGTCCGGCGGCGATCTCGTCCATCCAGAGCGTCACTGTGCTCCTCAGCACTCTCTGGTATTTCGTTTACATTTTGTCAAGTGTCAGATTTTTGCTGCAACACCTTCTATAATATCAGTGGCAAAACGAAAGTGGACATCAATAAGACTTATAAAAATAAGCAAGTGAATTTCGCGTCTGCAAAATCATAAGCCGACCAGTCGTCAAGTCTCTTCTTCTTAATCTTGCTCCCCCCTGTCACTCGTTGAGTCTAGACAACTCAACGGGTCATATGCACCCAATGTGTCACGAGTCGTATATCAATATATAAAGTTCCTTCAAGCTAAAAATCCCTCAATAAGTCTCAGTTTTTTTAAAGTCTACTTTTTCCTAAAATGTTGATGTTTTATACATCAACATTTTAGGAAAAAGTAGACTTTATTCTAAAACATAGTGATTCCAACGTTTCTCTAAGAGTTCGATGTCTTCTTTTGTAGAACGATTTGTATACGCCTAAGTTTTCGTAATCACTTCTTCATTGGAGTAACATCTCTTTCCCTGTTGCATTCTTTTAATATCTGCGCACATCCATTAGTCTCTGGGGTCAGATCTGGGGAATTGGGTAAGCGAGGAAGCTATTTGAAGTGCGATTCGTGTAGTTTTTCCATCGTTGCGATCGACTTGTGTCACGGTGTAATATGTAAACTAATGATACGGTTGGTCTATAATCTTAACACGCGCGATTTAAACATTAGTACTTTATAAAGATTACATGGATTTGTTGGTGGCACCATCTATATGTTAGAGCCTGAACTAATTTAGTAGTGTGATATATATATATATATATATATATATATACATGATGGACTCTCCCGTCGATTTCGACGTATAAGTGAATTTGTAATTGCAAGGGTTGCGCAATCCCCAACAATCGCTCTCCTGAGTCGGTATTGCTTGATTCCAATGGCAAGTAGTAATACAGGACGACTGGAAACAATGCCGAGATAAGCAGAGAGCACATACAGCACCTGGTATTCCCAAATGGTCACCCATTTAGTACTGGCCATGCTCGACGCCGCTTAACTTCGGTGATTGTGCCGTGTATATATATATATATATATATATATATATATATATATATATATATATATATATATATATATATATATATATACATATATTTATATATACATATTCCTAGACATATAGATATACATATAAATGTATATACATATATGTATATGTATACATATATGTATATGTATACATCTATGTATATATATATATATGTATATATATATGTATTTATATATATATATATATATATATATGTATATATATATGTGTGAAAAAAGACAAATGGAAAACATATTTAAATACAGGAAAAAACAAGTTTTTCAAAATGAATCACCAAAAAATATGTAAATTCAAGCATGAATACATAACCTAACACGTATATGCATAAAAAGAGTGTATAAGGACGTTTTTATTGTTTTTTTGTTTCTAATCATTATCACAGTGCCGTAATATATTGCATGGTTTCAATGTGGTTTTTGTTATATGTTTGCTTAAGGTATGAGACCCAAGTTAGTGTTTGATGGTGATGGGAAAAGTATTGTCGCGCTTTCAATGCACTTGCAATGTGAGAATGAGTGTTCGGTTTTGAGGAGATGGCAGTTTGTTTGGTCAAAATTGTGGGTGAAAATGTTTCTGTGTTTTGCTAGAGCGTTAGTGGAATTATCGTTTTTAAGGTCCTGTTTGTGTTCGTATATGCGATGTTTTATGTTCCTGGCCGTTTCACCAATGTAAAACATCGGGCATGCGGATCATTTTATTTTGTAAATACCGGCAAGGGAAGAAGTGTATTTAAGAAGTAGTCGTGAGCGGGGTTTGATATTGAGTAAATCCTTAATTGTTTTAGAGATTGATTTTACTATATTTATGTCGGGTTTTAGTTGTTTTTGTAAGGAGATAGATATGGGATTATTAGGGGGAAGTATGTAAGTTTTATTTTCCTCCGTCGTGTCAGTATTAGTTGTGCTGGTCATGTTGCCAGGGGATATTTTTTGAAGTCAGTCTGTGTTTTGTTGTTGACGTTGAAGGCTTTGTATTTAGCGTTTTGGATAAAAGATTGAAGATATTTTAAAGCTTGTTAGGTTTTCTGTGTGTAAGTTTCTTCATTGCGGGGGTAAGTGGGGCTGCAAATTCTGGGAGCTCTGAGTAACGATTCTATGGTCATTCCGGATGTTATACAGTTGTTGTGGACGGAGTAAAAATGTATCATTTTTATTGGTTGGTTTTCTAAAGACTTAGAAATTAAGATGAAACAGTAAAATAATATTACTGTTAGCATATATTTAAAAAATATAAAACGGCATTCAGAAATAGAAAAATATACAAAGTTTTTGAGTGAAGAGAATCAACTACGATGGAAAAAGATCCAAAAATGTCCCAAACGGTACCATCAGGATATTATTAACGTTTGGCAACCGTAGCCGAAAGTCTTGCACAAATTCGAATAATGCTAACCCTCTGTTAGGATAATGTACGGATTCAGATGCGTTTTTAACAATTATTACCAAAATAATTCGTAACTCATCAGATAGCATACAAGAATAATACAAGCGAAAATCTATGGATTAAGGAAAGGAAAAAAAAAAATTTAGATATTGCTTGATAACACTACTTGACGATTCAATAAATATTGTTCTTTTTCCAATTATTTTCATCACTCAGTTCATGTTATATATCTATATAAATTTAGTTAAATACACTATTATAATACATTCATTAACAATTTAAAAAAACTACCTGCATAAAAACCCGCCCACCAACAATTAATAACATTAAGTATGAAACCTGTAACACAATTTTAAAATGCGTAACGCAATACAATTTTATTCTCTGACGCTAATCGTGGCGCAGTGGGATTTTAATTATTAACGTCTTTCCTGCAATAGTGTGAGTTCGTTTATTTGGCTTCTAACTGACTTAACATACTCGGATGTCTTTTAACACAAAAAGATTATAAGAATTTTTTTTTTAAATTAGAAAGGTATTATTATAGAGTAGAATTATATTATCTTTATCGATGTTTTCTTATATATATATATATATATATATATATATATATATATATATATATATATATATATATATATATATATATATAATTTAGCAGAGCTGGGGACCGCATTTGAATTCTTTATCTCTAAGAAACTTTCTATTTTGGTGATGTCTTAATTACGCAGAATATTTTCTTTGCATTCGTTGCTGTTTTGGGCGATTTCCTTCTTCAAACGGAGTAATAAATCTAAATGATATTCGCCATTTATATTTCTTTCTTTCTCAAAGTAATCAGTGGACAAAATCCATTTAACACTCCAGAATACGGAGGCCAAACCTTGTGTTCTGATATTTACGACTTTGGTAGCTTTAAACGGCTTTAACCGACTGATGCCCACTAAGTTGATTCACAATTTTACTCCAGAGTGAAGTGATGTATCCATGTTTCATCAATTGTCACATCTTGATTGCAAAAAAACTTCTTTTTTTCTGGCGCTGAAACAGCTGCTAAAAACGCTCTGAATAGTCGACGCATTGTTGAATTTGATACAACTTTGAGCAAATACAGAACTAACTTTGAACACAGCTTTCTCATTGACAAAGGTGTATGCAAAATGGTGAATACACTGCCTTCTGATAGCTCTAACGCGTCTTCTATCTCTCACAACTTCAATTTACGATCGGCCTAAACGAGTTTGTTACATTTTTTATGTTTTCCATTGTAACTACCAAATTTGGGTGACCTGAGCGTTCAGCATCTTATTTACAATGTATTCAACAGTTTCGTAAACACAGAGTAGGAACAAGAAGGACTAAGTAACACAAGACTATAAGACATGTTGGTTCGGTCGACATTTGTTACTATAGACATGCAATGTAATTGAATCTCGGTCTTTAGTCTCGGTCTCTCGCCTCGAACGAGACTTTGCATCTCAACCCCACTAAATCAGGGCGTTAAACAAGGAAGGCAATATGGCGTCCCTTCACGTTAAGATCTCGGTTGGAACTGTTCATGTTGGCGCGAAACTGTCTGAGAGGAAATGAGGAAAGGCGCACAATTCGCCTGTGTATCACTACGCGAGTTTAGGCATGCCTGTTTTAGCCATCGCAAGTGATCACATGTTAGTACAAAAGGAAGCAGATCCCAATCATGTAAATGCTACATATTCCGTGGGGAAGACATAAATTGGACTGATAGGATGTAAGTTTTACCTTTTATTATTAATATACATTTTTATAATTAATATTACAAGCTTTCTTGCTATCAGTACAGGTTCATGTAGAGTCCGTATAACATGATATTTGGCGAAATAAATTCCCTTCTTCTGGTGTGGGTTCACTTCAGTTTTAAACGTGTTAAAGATTACCATTGAGATTTGTACATCAGAGAATGAGTTTTAACATTAATAATTTCAATTTTCTGTTTATATCTTTTGCTTGCTTTTCATTTTAAGTGTCACTATTATTATTATTATTATTATTATTATTATTATTATTATTATTATTATTTCTTTTTTTTCATATGTTATTTTTCATTATATTGCTTATAAAAGTAGAAAACTGAAAAACTAATTTCTCTTTCCCTTTTTGTATCTTTTAATTTTCTTACAATCCTCGTTCATCCGTTACAGCTCTGAATTGAAATCGTTACCTATATATATATATATATATATATATATATATATATATATATATATATATATATATATATATGTGTCATTTGCAGCAAGACGAGTTCTGCACGAGCGTTGAATACTGGGGGCAGCGATAACGCTTCAACCTGCCTCCCCGGGTAAGTTTATCTTAATTTCAATTACTGTATGTGCTGATTGCCGATAACCGTGTGGTTCTGAGCGTTTGTCTCGTAATTCTAGCCTGGATCTACGAACTGAGTTTGATACCATACGACTGCTTACAACATCCACACTTGCACTGATGAGGTTAAAAATCCCGAAACGATATCGTTTGTAAGTAAACAACACTTTAATATTTAATCTAAAGATATTTATAGTATATATATATATATATATATATATATATATATATATATATATATATAATATTTGTTTAAATTTACATACGTATACGTTTTATCCTTTCGTAGTGTAGAGAAAATTATTCAAAAACAAAATCTTAGTCCACGCGGCCGTTATCAACAACCCAGTAAATCCACAAATGATTACATCTATTTAAAGGCAATTGTCGTCAAAGTGTTCAACTACTGAAAGGAACATTCATTTAAGCCACGATAACGGCTGTATTACTTCTACTCGCTACAGAGCTCCGCCTAGAATGTCAGGCGACAAATAATTATAAATATTTGTTTTTATCTACATACGTATAAGTTTCATCCTTTCAGGAATTGTCAGTGTAAAGAAGATTATTCATACCGGTCGCCGGACTAGAACTATATATATATATATATACCATCGACCTCTCTCTCTCTCTCTCTCTCTCTCTCTCTCTATATATATATATATATATATATATATATATATATATATATATATATATATATATATATATATAGTCTCGGAAGTTTCTCAACCATTAAAACTATATAAGGGAAATATATATATATATATATATATATATATATATATATATATATATATATATATATATATATATATATATAAAAACAAAAACTTAAAAAAAAAAAAAAACTTATAGTCTCAAGTCTTCCAGTGGAAAATCACTCATGTAAGTCAATATATATATATATATATATATATATATATATAATTAAGAACCTAAAATAAATATTTATTCTTTTGAGAAAAAAAAACACATCGTTTCTAAATTAAAAATAATTTCAAATTCACGATGCTTCAAATAAGCGGGACTATATTTCAATTTCTACTAACGCAGCTAAAGTGCAATTTCACATACGGACTTTTTATCTCGAGCTTTTAACATCGGGCACATTTTTTCACTGAACACGACAACAATGCCTTTGATAAGTAAAATTAAAACAAAATGAATATTCTACGATTATTGCGGTTACGTAGAAAATTAAGAACCTAAAATGAATATTTTATTTATTTTAAGACAAAAAACCCATCCTTGTTTTGGTTTCTAAATTCAAAATAATATATATATATATATATATATATATATATATATATATATATATATATATATATATATATATATATATATATATTAATTGATTTTACTGTTCTGTTCTTTTTTTTTCTTTCATCAAATGTATTGTTATATCCACAGGCTTAATAATATTCAAGATATTTTGAAATATTTATATGCTAATTTATTTTAGTCAATTTTTATATTTAACATTTACTTATTCCATTTTGATAAAACAGCATATAAGTATTTTGAAAATGTACACAAATACGCTTAAAGGCAAAAGAAGCACTTGCAATGTCTGTCTCTCTCTCTATTCCTCCTCCCCTCTTTCTCTCTTCTCTCTTGTTCCCTCGATTTGATTTGATCTACATGCAGATAATGCTTTGCACTCATGAATAACTAGCAGAGCTACTCGACGTTGACAGGGGAATAAATGATAAAATAGAAGACATTAAATAGTGTGTTTAACATCTTTATATTAAAACTTCTATCTCTATCCCTCTTTCTCTCTATCCGTCTCTCTATCACTCGCTGTTTCGCAATCCTATTATGTACGACCCTCTCTCCAACTCTGTTCTACCCAGCTTATTTCTTTCTCTTGTTTTTATGTGTTAAAAAATAAGAACAGTATAATTTATTTACCGGAGCTATCTGTTTTAAATGTAATACTGTAATCTTACATTTATAGCTCGGATTCTGACTCACCCTCAAATCTCCGACTCCGACTTCTTACCAGACCTCAGACTCTGACTCATTTCAAAACCTTAGAGCTACGACTCCTTTCAAAACCTGAGAATTATCAATGATTAAGAATTAAAAGAAAAACACAATAGAAAATAAACATAATGGTCAATAACTTTCACCGTCTCATCTGCGTGTGTGTCGGAAGGAATTACTATGGTACTCCTAAAACAACCCACGCTCAAAGAATACATATGTCGCTATCACGGGCATAGGTTAAGTGTGTTACGCTTCTCCGAGTTGAGAAAATTATTTAAACGGCGCAATGCGTCTAATGATTTTTCCTCCTTAATACTAGTCTAGAATACATTCTCGGCAATCAGTCAGACAGAGACGGACGATTTCGGTAGCTTTTATCAGTCGGATTAAGGTATCAGACGAAAGGCAAATCTTGGAAGGTGGACATCCTAGGACTATCAGATACATATGTCTTTGGAAGTCCTAGGATGCACACCCTCCCAGGCCCTGCCTTCCCTATTTCGGAAGGGGTTTGTTTATTGCCAATTGCCTTAGATGCCTCTACCGGGAAATGCCGACGAGACGGCCAAGGCTATTTTATAGAGTCTATCCTGAACACTCCGCCGGAGCGTTGGCTTTTTCTCCCACCTTCCTGGCCTTGTGCCGCATGATACTTACGTGGGAAGTATGTAAATATCAGGTAAAGTGCGTTTGGTTAGAGTGACACCTACAAATACTCATATTCAACGATCAACTGACAAAACTGCCGATACCTCTGACCGATCAAGCAATGAGTGCGTGCGTGTGAAAGAAATGATAACATACACCATACAATGGTCCACATTCAACGGATTGGACAGTCAATACATCTAACCGACATATATTGGCAGGTGCCAGATGAATTTATATTGGCTCTCTTATAAAGAGGCACGTTTTGCTCAAAATGAAAACCGGGTCTCCCTAAGCGACCCACTGTAACGTTGTCCCCGTGCTCTTTGCTCGTCCTCATATCGAATAAGTGCTTCCGCAGAAATAAGGAAATTGAAAACAATAAAGGATTTTTATAAATATTACTTACTGCACGGAAAATGGCGATATTTCTTTCTTTTTTTCACCCTTTAGTTGATGGTTACAGCCAACTAGCCACATCCCTGCTGAGTGGAGTATAAGCGAAACGTCTTCTCACTCCCATCGTCAAGTCTGGTCTCTGATGTTTTTCCCGATCTTCTTTCAATCGGTGATATACGTCTGCGATTGTTTCTTGATACATTCTTCAATCATCATCATCATCATCATCATCATCATCATCATCATCATCATCATCATCATCATCATCATCATCATCATCATCATCATCATCATCATCATCAGCATCAGCAGCAGCAGCAGCAGCAGCATCATCATCAGCAGCAGCAGCAGCATCATCATCATTGGTTTAACGTCGGTTTTAGATGCTAGCATGCGCGCGGCGGCTTTAAGAAATTGACTTTATAGTTACAGTCAACTACCAAACCCCACGCTGAATAGTACAGAATAGTTTACAGAGAGCCCGCATCTTTCCAATGTTTCGAATGGTATTCTAAATAATGACGTTATTATTCAGCACGGTCCGTAAACCGTCGAAGTACATTCTTTTACAAATACTCAAATGTATTGGAAATATATATTTTTTTACAAATACTCAAATGTATTGGAAATATATATTTTTTCGCAAAAATTGTTTATAATAAATTATATTAAAAAAAAACTAGTTCATGAGTTTCACCATGAGTTCACGTTATCTGACAGGTAGATAATGAGAAGGGACATTTTCTGTATTGATACCGTCTTTCCATCTCTGAATTTCAGTACTTAATCTTTACCATTAATTTTACAATTTATTGCAAGTAGAATTTCGACATTCCTTTCAGCACATTCTGTTTGTAGTTGCAGCTAGCTCCCCAACCTCTACCCGGAGGAGCAAAAAGCCAATCGTCTGCTCACTTCCATCCTCAAGTCTTTTGTGATGTTTTCCCTGATCCTCGCTCGATCGGCGACGTAACCTTGCATTGTAAATTCAGCATAATTACAAAAAAAAAAAACAACTATAAAATATTTTCAATGTTTATTTTACTTTCAACATTGCAATTATAAAAACAATCAGAGTCGTATTCCAAACACGACGTCTACTCACACACACCTTACCAACACCACGTTACATAACCCTTATTCACTATCCTGCTTTCCTGATTACTCCGACGTAATCTTGTTACACCACATTTTAGCCTAATAGACGAATTTTTATATACCTATGATTACAACGATTTCAGATATACCGGTCCTTCTATAACGACCCACCTTCTGCGTCAACGGCGAAATTCTATATTTCTAAATTACTGATCTAGTTAGTTAGTGTGAACATAATAATAATATCCCTCTAAGAATGCAAAACAGAAAACTGCTCTTCGTACAAGAGCCGAATTCTGGGCTAGGCCGAATAAATTATTAATAGATCTGACTAGAAACGTCGTATTGTTCCTCTTCGAACTACCGGAATTATGTGCTCAACAGACGAAATTCTCAATTTTTGTAAATAACCTACCTATGTAAGGTAGTATAGAACTGTAAAATCGTATTTTAACACAATTCGCATTAATTAAAAAAAAATTATTCACTCAAAACCAGGCACATTGCCACTAAGACACAATGGGCTCTTCTGGATTAGGGGGCCTGTCTACAGGGTCGCCCTAAGTCGGGAGTTGCGTAGTGAGATATTTGCTTGTTTTATATTTACATTTCTGCATGTTAGTATAATGAGGGAAGAAGGGAGCAGGAAAGGAATTTCAAAGGCGAGCGATTAGAGGAACAAAGCTATTAGAGGACAAAATCTTCCGACATCTAGAGACGTCTACGGTGAATAAGTGAGATTGTTTTGCTAGTTGGGTCGGTCTGGGTGAATTTACGTTGAGGTCTTAAAAGTAACTAAGTCTGTGGTAGGACATTTTGTGTGAGTTCTTGTGAAAGAAGCACAGGATACAATACTGTGGCGATACGACAGAGGTCGGGGGTTGGTAGACAATGATGGACATATTAGTTTGAAAATTCTTATTCGTACTCTGATTAAGAAGGAGACGCATTTGGTTGGTGAAGCAGCCTAGATGTGGCACCAATAATCTATGTACGGGCGAATGGTGGCTGTATTTGAATCATTCGGACTACTATCTCCGTCTTGATTGTTCTATTAACAGCGATTCGGCTGATATAACCTCCGACCTTTTCTATGGGCATCTTTTCGAACGTGGGAATTCTTATGACGAAATCTCGACCTATACGTAATTTCGAACTAAACGTTTTATTTAATTCATGGATGGTAGATGGTTCTCGTTCCGTCAGCCATGACCGAGTTGGGTCGGTCTGGGTGAATTTACGTTACGGGCTTAAAAGTAACTAAGTCTGTGGGAGGACATTTTGTGTGAGTTCTTGTGAAAGAGGCACAGGATACAATACTGTGGCGATACGACAGAGGTCGGGGGTGGCAGACAATGACGGACTACTATCTTCGTCTTGATTGTTCTATTAACAGCGATTCGGCTGATATAACCTCCGACCTTTTCTATGGCCATCTTTTCGAACGTGGGAATTCTTATGACGAGATCTCGACCTATACGTAATTTCGAACTAAACGTTTTATTTAATCCATGGATCGTAGATGGTTCTCGTTCCGTCAGCCATGACCGAGTAGAATTGCTTTTTTTGCTTAATATGAAGTAGGAATTGAAGCTTTAACGTTCCGGAAGATTTTCACTGATCACCGACTATTAATGAACACTAGTAACCGTTACGCAACTGGTCTATGGGAGCATTCTGGTCAAGACTACATTTAAAGTTCCCCAAATTCAGTCTAGAATCCATAATCTTAATTTACGTGGAGAATTGGGTTTCTACTTCATATAGTTAGAACAAATATAAAAAGAGGTAATGGTATAGAGACAGTTAGATTTAATCGTATAATAAGCGTTCTCGATGCATCAAGGATGGTCTTCAGTGATGCACGGTATTCACTACTAATCTTGGGTTCCGCATTATATCGGCTCAAAATATTCATTTCATTCTTTGCCACCACTGGCTTCTCACAGCCTGGACTCTCCTCCAGCGCTCATAGTAGCCACGGCTACTTATTTCCTTCATCTCTCAAGTATGCCAACCCTAAATTTCGATGTAGTTGCATGGCATTTTTCTTCAAATTATAATCCCGAGGAAGTCTTACAATAAAGACGAAACGTTGGTGAAAAAATATCTTTTGATGTTTTCTTTTTCATTTTCCATTGCGTCGGATTACTTTCATCCTTCCTTTCTCATATATATATATATATATATATATATATATATATATATATATATATATATATATATATATATATATATATATATATATTGAATAAAAACTTCCACAACTAAGAGTATCTTATTTTAAATAAGAATCTGCCAGTCGATGATTATTTCTCTTAAATGAGAAGGCACCAGTCTGAGATTTTCTCTTTGTAATAAGAACTCTTCTGTAATAGATTCTCATTCTGGAAATATTATCAATTGTTGTTTTCGATTCCTCATGGTAATACAGCTTGTTATTCCAATAGTTTCTTTCCAAGACATACATGTTTGTGGAACTGTGTTTCTGCCGACTGTTTTCCTCCTACCTATAGCCCTAGGCATTTCAAGACAAAGGCCAATAGATATATCTTGTCCTTGTGATAATTGTATTTCGTTCTTGTTAGCTGCTTACATCAAGAGGCTTCATGTTCTGCCTGGAACGATTTCCTCCCTCCCCAAAAAATACACAGGGCGACCAAAATGTCAACTATGGAATCGTTAATAAAATTCAAAATCCTTTCTGAAATTAAATTATATTTAGTACGAATAAACCTATGCCTGGCTTGTCCACAAAATTTCAGTTATCAATGTTCAACAGTCAATGACATGCGGGGACACTTTAGTGATCGTCTCATCAGTAGAAGAGGGTGATCCTCAATGGGCTTCATATTTACCGGATCATGGCTCTTCAGATTTATATCAGTCTGATTATTTAAAAAATAATGTTTACCCACACCATCCACAGAATATTCCTGATAGCTTTTTAATTAACTGATTAATTGTAAATATCGTTCAGTGCGCGGAACACATTTCTAAAAAGAACGTTAATTTTATTACGATGCCATCTTGTATTTATTTAATCAATCATGTGCATAAAGGTCGCTTGACTCTTGATTTGATACTGTATTTACGATGATTCATCTTAAGCCCGGCTCAATTCAACAAGATCACAAAGGGGGACTGATTGACTCACGTACTCCGACAAATCGATGTACCATATGAATGAATGTATATTTTTAGAGTTTCTCATAAAAGAAACCAACGGAAAGAAACGGAACGAAGCGGAAGTCCATTCGCTTTTATAGATAACCGTGGCCGCCATGATGCCTAGCAGTTATTTTAATTTAAGCAATTTTACAGCAGATGAAGTTTTTCCAGATCCGGCTTTCAAAGTTGCTTTTTGTCCTTGCGCAGTGAAAGTCGAACTAGGGGTCAAGCGTAATACGTACGAAGATCCAGTCGGTGGTCAGAGATATCCATTATTCGGTCATCACTGCTATTTTCTTAAACATATTTCATGTTAAATTTAGAATGTCTCGTACACACTGCTATATATAAGTTGTTAAACATAGTAATTTTTAAATGTTTTTATATTTGTTATATTGAAAAAGTAACATATATATATATATATATATATATATATATATATATATATATATATATATATATATATATATATATATATAGATAGATAGATAGATATAAAAAGAAAAATATTTGAAATAAATATTTTGAAAAATCTGGACAACGCCTTTCCTTATGTTTTTTTAAAAATAAATTATTTAAATAATTTATTTTAAAAACCATGAACAATCCGTTGTCCAGGTTTTTCAAAATATTTTTTCAAAATATTATCCTTATTATCGCCATTTCATCAACGCTTCCAAGTGTTGACTTTTCATTCTACACTATCCACGTAACCGCGTGCAACACATAATGGCAATCAACAATTATCGTCGATAACATCAAGACGAATTACAACTTGACTGCGATAAATATGTCTCAATCAAAAAAGAATTAAACGAAAAAAGAAGAGAAAAAAATAGTTATACTTATGAAAAAGGTGTATTAAATAAATAATTTATTTTAAAAAAACATAAAGAAATGCGTTGTCCAGGTTTTTCAGAATATTTTTTTCAAAATATTCTCCTTATAATCGCCATTTCATCAACGCTTCCAAGTTGGACTATTCATTCTCTCTCTCTCTCTCTCTCTCTCTCTCTCTCTCTCTCTATATATATATATATATATATATATATATATATATATATATATATATATATATATAAAAAAGAAGTGTGGTAAATAAATACCATCAAAGCTTGTTATAGATGCAATATGTATTTTACAAAAAAGAAAAGACAAATCGAAGACGATTTTTTTTTTTCCTCTTTTTATAAACTAACATTAAGTATGTATGTAGTTTATAGTTATACAGATATTTCGCTAATAAAATTAGCTTATTCATTGTAGTTGAAAATTCCGATGTAATTGGAAAGCCCGCTTCTGTTGATGTGAGCCGGCGAGTGGGATGTTGTTTTTTTTTTCCTCTCTCGTATGAAATCACGCAAGCACGTGGAAGGTTATAGTTTAAAGGTTCATACCTTTTTTTTTTAATAAGCATCCGTTTGAAATTGAATAAAAAAGAAGTGTGGTAAATAAATGGAAAAAAAAAAAAATCGTCTTCGATTTGTCTTTTCTTTTTTGTAAAATACATATTGCATCTATAACAAGCTTTGATGGTATTTATTTACCACACTTCTTTTTTATTAAATTTCAAACGGATGCTTATTTAAAAAAAAAGGTATGAACCTTTAAACTATATATATATATATATATATATATATATATATAAACTCATAATATAAAAAAATATATAGATGTTTATGTATTTTCTCTATTTATTTTTTATTTGTATTGAGAGGTGTGAGTTTGTACAGGGGATGCTTGTAGCAGGGTAAAAAGTATAGACAATGAAGTGAAGAAATGGTTACATGTGACTCGTGTGTACATCTCAGCATCGTCGCTCTTAAAAAGGTCATTAACGGTGATGGCGTTGTTGTAGACTTTTTCCAAAACATAAGTGGGCCATAAAATGTTAATATATATATATATATATATATATATATATATATATATATATATATATATATATATATATATATATATATCCCTACATATATATATATGTGTGTGTGTGTAAGTGCGCTCTAAGCAGTCGAGAAGTTATTTAGGCCGGTGAATTCTCTCGGACAACCTTCATCTTTATCTACAGATGAAGATTTTACAAACCTTGGGAATTCACCAGACCTTAGGCATAACGAATGTGAATGTAAAAAATTTACTTCGACATGAAATAACTTAATATACATCATAATTATCTTTAATAATTAATATAACTGTCAGAGGAGGATTGATAGAGCAAGGCTAGATAATGTTTATTATTTTCCCTCGCTTATGAATTAGACACTTAGTCGATAAACAGTAAAAGTGGAATCTGAGGTTCGCGACAATTTGACGGTCAGATTTTTTACGTTTTTTTTTATTTAACGTTACGTGACCTATCGTTTCATATATTTTTTAATTAATTATTTGCTGTTGCCTATCCCTTGTTTTCGTTCATTGTTATACTTTTATATTTTGTATGTGCAAATATATCAGGTTTTGTATACATGAAGATATTGAGATAATTGATTGTCTTCTATATCAAATAATTTTGTTTTTCTACTACTTATATGTTGTGTATATATATATACATATATATATATATATATATATATATATATATATATATATATATATATATATATATATATATATATATATATGATGTTGTAAAAGGCGCTGACGAAGAAACGCTTTGGTATTATCAAAATAATGAACAATAAAATATATCAAAAATGTCTTGGAAACGATCGTACGAAGATTAGTAGTTTGTTTAGAATTTTTTTGAACAATGTTCAAATGTTCAAATGATATTAGCATCATAATAGCTCTGGTTGATATAACGGTCATCCATTGAGCTGATATTAATATCCGCGGTGTGTTCTAAATGCATATATTATAAATGCACCTATATTTATGAAACTATATTGTTATATTGCGCATCATCACTTCACTTAGTCAGAATTACAATATTTTATGCTATCGTTGGTTCGAATCTCGCATTAGACTATTGTTTTTTTCATAGCCTTCACGTTATTTCCTGGTTGTTATCAATCATCACCATAACACTTTTTCAAAATAAAATATAGATGAAAAGTATTTAATAGATATTATTAATTCCCAATCTTGGCTTTAATTTTTTTTTGAAGTTGAGAAACTCGGCATAGACAGGTACTTCAGCAAGTATAACCTTTTCTCTGTGTAGCTTACTTGCCATACCTATATTTTCATATATATATATTATATATATATATATATATATATATATATATATATAAAAATGATTCTTTAATGATAAATATTTCAAAGTATTATCTACATACGTATATGTTTCATCCTTCCGGAATTATCAGTGTAGAGATATCCATTCAAACCAGTCGTACGATCCGAACTCCGCAACAAAAGTCGCATTAAACTCAAATTTCGATCGCTTGAAAAAATGAGGCTACCACAAATAGCTACGGATCAGATGATAAATTAACCCTAGTCATGTGTAGAGGAGGCGAACAACTATAGTCAGTAGTCATAACAGTCTTCAACAGGAAGGCACTTGCATTATAGCTTAGATTTCACAGCTTTTATTATTACTTATTATAGGGTCCAGCTCAGAAAGGGGCTTAACATTATATTTAATGATGACTATTTCAATTATTATTTACATATATGTGACATATGAGCGCAAATAATGATAATAAATAAATTGTTTAAAAAAGAAACGCCAGTAGTTCAAAAATAAATCAAGACAACACAAAACAAGAGCGCACAAAGTAACTCGTTGATCCTAGTTTATTTAATCAGGCCCATTCCGTATAATCAGCAGCAGCGTAAGCGCTCAGTCTACCTAAGCGTGATAAACACATACACGCGAGCGAAAGGCTTGTTCATGTCAAATTACGAAAGAAATAGCGTCTGAGAGGAATAGAAGGAAAAAGAAAAATAACGGATAAATCAAGACGCCAAAATCAAGAGAAAAACGGAAAGTCTTCAGTTCCTGAATGATCTCCACCAAAAATATGTCTAAA
>OY744545.1:12809101-12836601 GCA_963556195.1 Sepiola atlantica
ATCGTGACACACAAAATAACACACACGCTATCGTATTAATATGTGTCTTGTCGGTCGTCCCCTCGCTACGTCCCCTTCGATGTAGAAAGAAAATCGCAGAGGTTGGTTGGGATCGAACTATAAACCAGTCGGGCCGACGTCAAAAATACTACGTCGCTAACAGTTACGCCAAAGGAAACTATCTGAAGTATTGCGAAAAATAGGTGACTTGAATGCTTTTCCAAATCTAGGTGCGGCACGCATGCGCAGAGCTTTTGGTTTAAGCCTGTCACCGAACACACACGCTATCGTATTGATATATAGATGCTTTACTTTTGGCTATAATCATTGTTTTTTCGGTTGTGACGTTTCATGTATTTCTATAGAATTACATATTTTGTGTTATTTTAGCATGTGTTTAAATGTTTTTCAAAATTTATAATGTATAAGTATTCGCGTGTTCTCGAATGTAAATTTGAACTGTTCTTAATTTTGATAAAAAACTATTACATAATTTTGATTCTAGAAAAAGTGTAAGAGTTAGCAAGTCTTCAGAAGTAATTCGAATTTAGGAAAACCTTGCTGAATTCGTAACTAATTTTCAGATAGTTAGATGGTGGTGTTTGGATGGAGGGGTTTATATGAATACCTGAAAGTACCGAGTAACCTAAAATCGGAAGTCAATTAAGTGCTTGTCACTGAACAAGTTACAGGCTAGAATCTGGTCGGCCCTAACCCCTAACATTGCTAAGTAGTGCTGTTTTTCTCTATCTATCTCCGTTCTTTGTTTCTTTGGCATTTTCTCAGACTAATAATAATCTTTGGCATTTTCTCATACTAATATATCTTTAAATGTTGATTTTGTTTGCTTTTGGTTATTCTCAGTTTCGCTTATTTCGTGGCCGAAGTAAAAAAAAAATAATGGATTCATCCTTAGACGTGAAAAACGCTTATAAGTCAGAACCTGTTTCTTTTCTTATTTAAATCGACGAGATTCCTTTATGAATAGGTAAATTAGGATATTTCCCTTCGGGTCTCTAATCCGTGAAACATAATCGAGTCGAAAAACAAGTCTAAATATAAACAAGAGGCTATTTTTACTAATGAGAGCGGAACTCATCTTAAATCTTCTGTTATCTTTGGGACGTATTGTTTAAACTTATTCTATCTACACACACACACACACACACATATATATATATATATATATATATATATATATATATATATATATATATATATATATATGAGAAAGGAAGGATGAGAGTAATCCGATGTAATGGGAAATGAAAAAGGAAAAACCGAAAGATGTTTTATTTTATGTATTTATCAACGTTTCGTCTCTATTTGTAAGACCTCCTCAGGATGATAAGATTAAGAAAAGGTCAGAAGAAGATTTAATGAATTATAAGATTCCAAAGAATTAAAACAACAAGTCTATTATGGCGTAGGTCGTTTCCAAAACATTCTGGAAATACTTTATTTTATTTTTGTATCTTTTAAAAAATCAACAAAAGCTACTCCAAAATGTCTTCATCAGCGCCTTCAGCACCACATCTTACAGATATTCAAGGAAAACATAACAAGCTCGTCTTAGAGGAACATCTATTGACAGGAGGGCGCACAGAGACCAATATTGGAAAAAGAATAGGTTACAGATATAAAATAAAAATATAAAGATAAAATGATGATAATAATAATAATAATAATAATAATAATAATAATAATAATAATAATAATAATAATAATAATAATAATAATAATAATTATAAAACCTTATAAACATTATAAAGATTATTAAGATAAAATGAAAATAAAATAAGAACAAAAAATAGGAGTAAAAATAAAAATGAAGATAAAATATAATATAAAAAATAATAGAATATATAAAAAGGAAAAATAAAAAAGGGATAAGAAATAAAAACTTAAAAAAGAGAATAATATTTATATTTATATATATATATATATATATATATATATATATATATATATATATATATATATATATATATATAATGCGTGTATGCATATGGGATATGTTAAAATTATGCGGGGGCTCTGAAATACCTTATTAGTACTTGGGCGCAAGATTACTCCTTTCGGTGTGATAAACCCGTAGACCTTGTACGGTCATCTATCTAGGATACGGAATACTCTGATATAAAAACTGTGTTACTGACTACTTACGTCGCGGCAGCAAAATGTTCGGGAGGGGGACCTTAGTGCTGACTGATAACCTACCTACAGCTGGAGTTTCGAACAAAATATTTGGTTTGCAAACTTAAATTGCTTAAGGAGTAGATAAAACTTGGCTGTCGCTTGTACTTTGCACTCCTTCTTTGTCTATTAGCCAGGTGCAGAGGTACTAGCACATGGACACCTCAAAGACACCACATGTTTGACCTCGTTTCCTGACTAGGACAATAAACGCTGTCCTATTTTCTCTCTATCTTCGCAACTTGGGCGCATTTCTTTTCTACTAAGTCTCTCATAATTAGTCAGGTTGGACCGCTCTTGTTCCGACAAGTTGATGTTACAGGTTAGACGAGTTGGAAACAGCAGCCAGACATGGCTGCTGTTTCCGACTCGTAATGCATGAGCCCAAACTCTTAGGTAGCGCTAAGTACGGCTGCTCAATCAACAGTTGTACAATATCGTAGATAACTGTACGTGCAATGTAGCGCATGGAATAGACCCCTACAATTATCCACGGGTCGCTTTTCCGAGGTTACAACATCCAACTAATGGTCTGGTGGTGTGAACTTTTTGGCACCAAACCAAACCCCAAATAATAATACGAAGAACAAGAAACACTAAAAAAAACAGATACCACCCAAATACATTATTTCCTCCCCCCTTAAGGCTAGCATTCATAAATATCCGGGGGTGGGGGCTTAGAACCAACATCAATGACGTAGAACCCTTTCTCCTGGTAAATTTCCCGGATATTCTAGCACTAAGTGAAACAAACCTACTACCCTGAATCTTCTCAGCCTATTTTGACATGACTGATTACCTCCCACTCTACCGTAAAGACTCTTGAAAAACATATGCACGGGATAGGAGTTCATGTTTGGAACACCCTTACCTTGACAAGAGGACATAGGCTAGAATCAGACAATCAAATCTACATGTGATTTACATCATCCTTACAGCCCCTTGACGTAAATCCACTCGACCAAACCCGACAATCCGCTAAATCTGATACATCACTGTTGAGGTTCCCAGATGCCGGAGAACCTTCTACTCCAATAGCATTTTTTCCTCGAGCTTCCGGCCTTTAGGGATCCTTCCATGCTCCCTGTTTCAACGACTGTACCGACATGCAGAAATCTTAAACTGATCTGAACAAGCATCTCGCTGCACATCTCCCAATTTACGATAGCCCCCCCCCCCAAAAAAAAAAATGTTCTCGTTAATTCTCAAAAGCTCTTTAAGTTTACTGTGGCAACTTGCCTTGTTTGGAGCGAACAATGTAAAGAAAAAAACAAGAAAACACGTGACTCTCCGCTGAAGCAGGCGGAGTGAATAAAACAGTGAATTCTGGGCATATATATATATATATATATATATATATATATATATATATATATATATATATATATATATATATATATATATATATATATAAGGATTCGATGAATTAGAACATCACAATTGTTCAAAGAATTACAAGATCAAGTCTAGTATATATATATATATATATATATATATATATATATAGTAAGCTATGAAAATATAGCCTGAAGATCCCCCCCCCCCGGGGATGAAACGCGGTAGCCCTTATGTAGCTTGCTTGCCATAAATATATTTTCATAGCTTACTATCGTGCTCTACTTACGTATCGAGCACTGTTGAAGTAAATACTGAAAATTGATACATAAAAAATTATATATACTTATAAAATTGTATGTGGATACATGAAATACTAATATATATATATATATATATATATACATAAACAACTTTATAAATATATATATTATTTAGATTAATCAGATTACTGTTCTCATCTTGGATGTTATTCTCATAAGGTTTCGGCCGATGTAAGCTCCGACCTTCTTCAGGTGCATTTTGTAAAACTGGGGTATCTTCATGTCGAAGTCGTGAATCTTGACGGTATTTCAAACGAAATCCTATATGTAATGCACGTTAGTAGGTTGCTTTCGTTCGGTGAGCCGAGCCCTTACCGGGTAAAAGTCTGAGATAATTCGTAATTGTATTCTTAGTATCGCCTGCACTAGTAATTAAACCATCAGCATCCAGCAAACTGTCATTTAGAATGGATACTTACTCTGCACGTCTATCCGTTACGCCACACGCTGTGGCGGAGAGGTCAAGCTACACTCGTGGAGAAAATAAATGATTCCGTTCGAAATTGCGTACAGATTTCCTAGTTCGAAAGAAAAAATCTCCGAGTAAAACAAGATGCACCTGAAGAAGATCAAAGGTTACATCGACTGAAACTTTGTACGAATAAAATTCAAGATGAGAACAATAGACTGAATAAACCAAATGATACAAATTATCACTCCTCATCTGTAAACTAAAGAATCATTTATTAAGATATATATATATATATATCAAACTATTGATAATCCGTAAGTCTCTCTTCCCATATCTCCCCCCTCTCTCTGTCTCTTTCTCAATCTCTCTCTGTCTCTCTCTCTCTCTCTCTCTCTCTATATATATATATATATATATATATTTATATATATATAAACATACATATATATATATATATATATATAAACATACATATATATATATAAACATATATATATATATATAAATATACATATATATATATATATAAATATATATTTATATATAAATACATATAAATATATATATTTAAATATATAAATATATATATATATATAAATATAAATATATATTAATATAAATATATATATATATATTTATATATATATATATGTATATATATATATATATATATATATATATATATATATATATATATATATATAAATATCTTTCCAACTATGATCTAAGGTTAAGATCGGAGTCTAACTCTCCCTGATGAGATCTCAGTTTATAATAGCTGTTGATCGATAACATCGACATGCCAATGTCGCAGATTTTTAAAATGTTTGTGTGAATATAAATATTCATATATAAAATCTCAATTTGATATTGAGCACTTTTTATAAACCTGGTTGAAATTATTTTGATTACTACCCTGTGAATGTTTTACCTATATATATATATATATATATATATATATATATATATATATATATATATATATATATATATATATATATATATATATATATATAAATATATATATAAATAAAACAATATAAATACAAATTAATAACACCGGGCATTAATGTATTATAAACTGTTTAAAAGGTAGTTATTCAAATTCGACAAATATATTAAGGTCTATTGGACTTATACTATATTACAAAGTATGTTGTATTATTGATTTAAATAACAGTAAGCCGTTTTTATGCTAATGTAGGAGTGATAAAAAAATTCCCATATAAATAAATATATATATATATATATATATATATATATATATATATATATATATATATATATATATATATATATATATATATAAACATTCAATGAATTAAAACATTACAATTGTTCCAAGAATTAGAACAGCAAGTCCAATATGGCGGACGATCGTTTCGAAAACATTTAGGAAATACTTTATTTTATTTTATCTTCCAAATTAATGAAGCTAATCTAAAACGTCTATTTATCAGCGCCTTTAGCAACACGTCTTACAGAAAGTCAGATAAAAATATAAAAAGCTCATATATATAGGCAGCATTTTCTCATTATCACAAATGTTGTTGCATATGATAGACAACTCCCTTTGCCGAATCAGAATACTTGTTCTGGTGGGGATTTTTTTTCGAACTTTATTAAACTTTGTAGTTTCACATTTCTCTCCCTAACAGACATTTTAAACATATAGACACTCCAAAGCAAATAACGTATCCAAACGAGAGTTATACGTGAATTCACATTTCTGTAACAGGTGACAAAATAAGCTTAAGAGAGCCGGATACTTAAGTCTTTCTGAGCTTGAAACCGACGGTACTGATGTTGTACTAGTTTTCTGTACAAAAAAAATATTAAGCTCTTAAATCTGATTCTCGATTAATCGAGCACATTGCTGGGAAGGTTTTTTTTCCTAGAATCTAACAAAAGAAGGTATATATATATATATATATATATATATATATATATATATATATATATATATAATAATGGTAATAATCCAGGTGAAAAATATCCACAGGGTGGTAATCCAGAGAATTTTAACCGGGTTTATAAAAAGTGCTCAATATCAAAATAGAGCTTTATATATGATAATATTATTTACACAGACATGTACAAAATCTGCGACACTGGCATGTCGATGTTATCGATCAACAGTGACTATAAACTGAGATCTCATCAGGCAGAGTTAGAATCCGATCTTAACCTCAGATCATATTTGGAGGTTCTCTCCAAATATGATCTGAGGTTAAGATCGGATTCTAACTCTGCCTGATGAGATCTCAGTTTATAGTAACTGTTGATCGATAACATCGATATGCCAGTGTCGCAGATTTTGTACATGTCTGTGTAAATAAAATTATCATATATATATATATGTTTCGGCAGTACTCTTCACAGAGAGTCAACCTATTCAGACCAAAGAAGACAGAAGTATTATCTGTGTTCTTTGATCTTACGAGGTTGACTCTCTGTAAAGAATACAACCGAAACATGTCTGCACATATGTAAGCAATAATGTTTGTATAAATAAAAAAATTATGCCTAACAACAGCTCTACTTGTTATTGAGCACTTTTTATAAACACTGGGGTTTCAACGGATTTACATCTAAAGAAACTAATACAATACGTCGTACAAATAATTAATATATATATATATATATATATATATATATATATATATATATATATACAGGGTGGGCCAAAATAAGGGTCCTATCTTTAAATTTGAATAACTTGAATTTGAATAACTTCCACAAAATAAAAGTTAAACTCACCAAACTTTATGTGTGTGTAGACTGACCCTTCCGAGATTTTTTGAATTAAACAAAACAAATTTTAGCCGAAAAACACTTCTTAAAACTTACAAAAACTAAAGTATTGTTTTTTACACTGTTTTAAGTTTTTTAAGCAAAAATAATGTTTTCTAAATGAGGGTACGTTCCTTAGGGCTAATACGGCTCATGCTTGCTTCGGAAGGGGTCCTTTACTTATTCTAAAAAAAAAAAAAAAAAAAATCAATAAATAAAAAAGTTATGAATTTTTAAAAATAGGACCCTTATTTTTGCCCACCCTATATATATATATATATATATATATATATATATATATATATATATATATATCTGTCTACTATGTATCTAAGTATACTGACACGTCCCTTTGAATAGGTTAACATTACATATTTGTATTGTGCCCGCTTAAATCCATATCGATTGATTCGCGGTTGCGCAACGTATGGCTTTCTCGCGTTGCTTTTATAAGATATTTTTTGTTTTCTTCTCAATTTCTGCTGCGAGCGAGGCAGAATACAGATCTGATATGAACCGCTAAACTCCATGACTCGATTATACAGCACTAGAATCTCTGATTCTTATCTGACCCCATCGAAAGAAAGATCAAAATTCCATGTACGTTGAATGGAGAGAGGAAACAATATTAAGATTTACATTCTTTCCTTTTTACTAGTTGCAAAGATTTATTTTCAGTCCATGTTCATTGCAGTGTGTGAGTTATGTTGTGTATGAGTGTGAATTATTTTTTGTACGAAAGATTTTCTTAAAGTTTTTTATTTGTAAGAAAGCAAATATAACCCTTACATTAGCTAAAACCGATTGTAAAAAGCATTGGGAATTACTGCATAATTTCATCACCGGCGCTATTAATTGTTTTCATTTTAGGAGAGTTATGTTCGCGACAAGAGAAGGCAATCAAGCGGAGTTGAAGTGAAATTTGTAAAAAAAAAATTTACTTATGGCTTCAAGTGGATATGCCCTAAAAAAAGTATGTAAGAAGACTGGGCCCATTAAGAAGGGTTGTTCCTTCTAAAGGTCCAAGTTAGAGTTGGGGATAGGGTTAGGGTTAGGGTTACAGTTAGGTTTAGGGTTAGGGTTAGGGTTATAGTTAGAGTTAGGGTTAGGGTTAGGGTTAGGGTTAGAGTTAGAGTTAGGGTTAGGGTTAGGGGTTAGGGTTAGGGTTAGGGTTAGGGTTAGGGTTAGGGTTAGGGCTAGAGTTAGGGTTAGGGTTAGGGTTAGGGTTAGAGTTAGGGTTAGAGTTAGGGTTAGGGTTAGGGTTAGAGTTAGGGTTAGGGTTAGAGTAAGGGTTAGGGTTAGGGTTAGGGTTAGAGTTAGGGTTAGGGGTTAGGGTTTGGGGTAGGGTTAGGGTTAGGGTTAGGGTTAGAGTTAGGGTGAGGGTTAGGGTTAGGGTTAGAGTTAGGGTGAGGGTTAGGGTTAGGGTTAGAGTTAGGGTTAGGGGTTAGGGTTAGGGTTAGGGGTTAGAGTTAGGGTTAGGGTTAGAGTTAGGGTTAGAGTTAGGGTTAGAGTTAGGGTTAGGGTTAATTACTGTTTTATCTCGTATTGATTTAACAGATTTTTCACACACTTAGCTATTACTTTAATCAATTAAGTCAGTTGTTCCCCTTGTCGTGAACGGAACTCTTCGGAAATAAAAATATAAACAATCGTACTGTTTTGCAGGACATGCTATAATGCAGAAGTGCCGAAATAACTTTTAAATTAAAAAATAAAATTAAACGTCAAATAATTATAAACCGCACCCGTAGATGAAACACCTTTAAATTTAAATCAATTCAGACAATAATCTATACATACAATATATAAGCATACAAACAAATACATAAAACATAATAGCAAAATATAGCAAAATATATAAAATATATAATATATATATATATATATATATATATATATATATATATATATATATATATATATATATATATGGGAAATGAAAAAGGAAATACCAAAAGATGTGTTTCTATGTATTCATCAACGTTTCGTCTTTATTTGTAAGTCTTACTCAGGATGATAACTTTAAGAAAAAGGTCGTGCAAATACATGAAAATATTGGGTTGACATGATGGGTTAATGAGAAGAAGTAGTAGCCACTACTGGGAGCGCAGGACCAAGGTCCAGGCTGAGAGAAGTCGGTGGCAGGGAATGAAATTAATGTGGATGGCTGTGAGTGAAAAAGTGGAGAGGTGGGAGTGAATGAAATTAATGTGGATGGCTGTGAGTGAAAAAGTGGAGAGGTGGGAGTGTTAGTGAATTTGTCTTAGGGTTGGAGAGAGGGGAAGGATTTGTAGCATGGATTTTGAGGGGCTGGGGAAAGAGGAGGGGAGGGGGAGGCTCTGTGTTTTTGGTGTATAGGTATATATATATATATATATATATATATATACGATATTTTATGTACTGTAAATCACTGCTTATCAAGGCCAAATGCCACTCGAGGATAAGGATAAGTACGGTGAGACAACTCTGTGAGGACCAGTAACGATGGTTGTAAATGGGCAGAATTTAATTATTTAAGCTAATGCTCAACAAGAATTTAACATTGGACTTGGAAACGACTATGTTATAGTCAGCTAGGAAGAAGACCCGTGGTATTGTGTTCTGTAGGTGGGTAACTTTTGGAAATAAACTTTTCTCATGAAGTTTCATTCAGAAGGATAACAGGTAATTATTTATAGTAGTTTTAGAGAGACGAGTTTTTGTTGTGAATGTTTTCAGGGTGAAACTGAAATCTGGAGCTCAGCCGAGCACCTACCATAAATATAACGATTAAGTAAATAAAGACGAACAACGTCTCGTGCATGAGAAAGAGACTACAGTGAAGAGATTCCAGAGTCAGCCCTGTACTCTGTAATAGCAGCATAAGACGCTGCGAGCGACACCTCCCCAGATGTGGCAAAACTACTCCATCTTAGGACGTTTCGTCAACAGTTAGATAGCTTCTGAAGCCGTAAAATAATCTAACCATTTTTCTAGATGTGTTGACTTGTTGTGTGTGTGTGTGTGTGTGTGTGTGTGTTTGTGTTTGTGTCTAACGATTGCAATGAAGCCGTATATGTCCGTGATCACGTCGCTTCTCTCGTATATTACCTCTTTTGTTGATGTTGCAATTTTATGGAATAAACTTATGATTATTAATACTGTTTTTTTTATGTAATTCGAGAGGCTCCCAGATTTGCTTTTGATAAATCGCGCGATAACAGTTTTAAGTGCTAAATCTATATTATTATACTTTTTTATTCGCGATCTTGTAATGTGGCTTGGTTTTGAGGACGTGGTTGTAAATGATATTTGAATTCCATTTTCTTGTGAGGGTTGTTATGTAGAAGGAGAAAAAGGAAAAGAAAGAAACACTTCCTCGGATTTCTAACACGGACACTCTATGCTTCTTCAATGGAAATGATCTTCTTTGCAGAAAATGTGTTTTAACTTTTTTTAAATTAAAATATTTAAAAAAATATTTTATATTTTTTTAATATTTTAATATTTTCAAATGGTTGCTTAACAGTAATGTACACTGTACTGTTTTATCATTCGAACTTTTTCTCATTGTCAAATCGTAAAGAGGTGGAGAACACTGGAAATCTGGGGAGACTTGTTTTCACTCAGACTCCAGGGAATACCATCGGTTGTCAGTGATCAATCACTGATGATCTGTGTGAGAACTCCTAGTGAGTACAAATAATAATAATAATAATAATAATAATAATAATAATAATAATAATAATAATAATAATAATAATCATCACAACACACAGAGAATTACATAACCTCCCAAGACATACGATCAAAAATAGAAAAAAAAGTTTTACTGACAAGGCCAGATTAATTAAACACGATACAAAACAGTATCCGGAAATGGTCGCTAACAGAATTGCAAACTTAACAAAAAATCAAATAATAAAAAATTAAAAACAAATACGCACTAAAAACCTTTTTTCAGATATTTAAATAAAAATTAGTAGTCGCTAACAGACTCACAAACAAAAAAAATAATCAAATAATAAAAAAATGATAAGCACATAACATTTGTTTATACATTTAAATAAATAAAAAACACAGAATTACACATGCATAGCATAACAGAAGATTGCAAAAGTAAAATAGTAACATAAGGACGACGTTTTATTAACTGAACAATATTAAATAACAATTTACGAAACTGCAGCCGGAAATAGACGCTTACAGATGTGATCAGACTGTAAATTCGACGATTACACGTATGGATATATTTTAACTTATATTCGATGAACACGTTTGTCAGACTTTCTTTCGTTAGGTCCAAAATTATTTAAGTGTCTCCTGACTGTTTATTGTTGTAGTTTTCTCTTTTAATTAAAACTTTAACCAACGGTATTCTGTTTTTGTTGTAATTACAACCTTTTATTATTGCAAACCTCACTACAACAACAACAACAAATTCAAATTATAACATCGCGTTTAAATAATCTCTCGAAAACTGTGTTTCTTAAATAAACACACGAAAGTTATATGACAAAACATAAGATCTTAATAACAAAATAAGCAACGTTATTATGTTATTTGCAAAATAAAAGTAAACAAACACGATACAAAACTACAAAAAGCGGAAGTGATCGCAAACAATAGAAGATTTCGAACTGAACCCTTTATTTAATCCACAGATTGTTCTCGTTCTATCAGTCTTGACTTGATAGAGGTTTTAAGTCATTTTTAATATATTCTTTATATCGTTTGTAGTTAAGATGACACCTTCAACCCCCAGAAGACTGTCACTTAGGACTGATTATTACTTAGGGCTGAGTATTACTTAGGACTGATTATTACTTAGGACTGATTATTACTTAGGACTGAGTATTACTTAGGACTGAGTATTATATATATATATATATATATATAGAGAGAGAGAGAGAGAGAGATTGAGAAAGAGACAGAGAGAGGGGGAGATATGGGGAGAGAGACTTACGGAGATATCAATAGTTTGATATATATATATATATATATCTTAATAAATGATTTTTTAGTTTACAGATGAGGAGTGATAATTTGTATCATTTGGTTTATTCAGTCTATTGTTCTCATCTTGAATGTTATTCGTACAAAGTTTCAGTCGATGTAACCTTTGATCTTCTTCAGGTTCATCTTGTTGAACTCGGAGATTTTTTCTTTCGAACTCGGAAATCTGTACGCAATTTCGAACGGAATCATTTATTTTCTCCACGAGGGTAGCTTGACCTCTCCGCCACAGCGTGTGGCGTAACGGATAGACGTGCAGAGTAAGTATCCGTTCTAAATTACAGTTTGCTGGATGCTGATGGTTTAATTACTAGTGCGGGCGATACTAAGAATACAATTACGAATTATTTCAGACTTTTACCCGGTAAGGGCTCGGCTCACCGAACGAAAGCAACCTACTAACGTGCATTACATATAGGATTTCGTTTGAAATGCCGTCAAGATTCACGACTTCGACATAAAGATACCCCAGTTTTACAAAATGCACCTGAAGAAGGTCGGAGCTTACATCGGCCGAAACCTTATGAGAATAACATCCAAGATAGGAACAGTAATCTGATTAATCCAAATAATATATATATTTATAAAGTTGTTTATGTATATATATATATATATATATATATATATAGTGGTGTACTAAAAGCGAACTTTTAGGAAAAGTGAAACCTATTGTGAAGAGTATATAGCTCAATATCCAGGATAGAGCAGGTAGAATGAAGAAGAATGGAAAGGAATTAGAGAAGCAAAAGTCAAATCATAATTCAATTCAATTGCTCAGAGCAAGGTATATTTCGCAAAAAAGGCAATTTATTCAAGTTAAAATGCTTTAAAATGGGAAAAAATGTAGCGAAAATATTTTCGCTACATTTTTTCCCATTTTAAAGCATTTTCTCTGACATCTTTGCCCAGGAAGTATTGTTAATGGCGAATATTTTCCACCTCACTCTCTTCTGAGCCTGCCTGCCTGCACTTATTGGACATTTTACCCTTTGGATTTTCTATTTTCGCCGCACCTGAAGTTGTGGCTTCTTGGAATTTAACTTTGATTCCTCTCTCACAACCTTTCGGGCCTTTTAACGATCTACCTATCTACATCTCATTCTCTCCGCTGGACTTTTCGACACCGGACTCTTTAGCAATCGGACATTTGCTTGCATTCGGGCAGAGTTTTGCCCTGTGTTTCTTCCCCCTACAACTTTTATTTTATTTTTTTAAATTTTAAATCTTGGCCTTTGCCAACTTATCTATCCCAGCGACTTCCTCTGATGATGAGATTTTGATCTTGTAAAAGCCTGGCTTAAGGAAAATGTAACTTGAATAAATTGCCTTTTTTGCGGAATATACCTTGCTCTGAGCAATTGAATTGAATTATGATTTGACTTTTGCTTTTCTAATTCCTTTTCAATTCTTCTTCATTATATATATATATGTATATATATATATATATATATATATATATATATATATATATATATATATATATATATATCAGTATTTCATGTATCAACATAAAATTTAATAAGTATATATAATTTTTTATGTATCAATTTTCAGTATTTACTTCAACAGTGCTCGATACGTAAGTAGAGCTAGATAGTAAGCTATGAAAATATATTTATGGCAAGCAAGCCACATAGAGGCTACCGCGTTTCATCCCCGGTGGGGGAAGGGAATCTTCAGGCTATATTTTCATAGCTTACTATATATATATATATATATATATATATATATATATATATATGTACTAGACTTGATCTTCTAATTCTTTGAACAATTGTGATGTTCTAATTCATCGAATCCTTATATATATATATATATATATATATATATATATATATATATATATATATATATATATATATATATATATATATATATATATATATATATATGCCCAGAATTCACTTTTTTATTCACTCCGCCTGCTTCAGCGGAGAGTCACGTGTTTTCTTGTTTTTTTCTTTACATAGTTCGCTCCAAACAAGGCAAGTTGCCACAGTAAACTTAAGGAGCTTCTGAGAATTAACGAGAACATTTTTATTGGGGGGGGGGGGCTATCGTAAATTGGGAGATGTGCAGCGAGATGCTTGTTCAGATCAGTTTAAGATTTCTGCATGTCGGTACAGTCGTTGAAACAGGGAGCATGGAAGGATCCCTAAAGGCCGGAAGCTCGAGGAAAAAATGCTATTGGAGTAGAAGGTTCTCCGGCATTTGGGAACCTCAACAGTGATGGATCAGATTTAGCGGATTGTCGGGTTTGGTCGAGTGTATTTACGTCAAGGGGCTGTAAGGATAATGTAAATCACATGTAGATTTGATTGTCTGATTCTAGCCTCTGTCCTCTTGTCAAGGTAAGGGTGTTCCAAACATGAACTCCTATCCCGTGCATATGTTTTTCAAGAGTCTTTACGGTAGAGTGGGAGGTAATCAGTCATGTCAAAATAGGTGAGAAGATTCAGGGTAGTAGGTTTGTTTCACTTAGTGCTAGAATATCCTGGAAATTTACCAGGAGAAAGGGTTCTACGTCATTGATGTTGGTGCTAAGCCCCCACCCCCGGATATTTATGAATGCTAGTCTTAAGGGGGGAGGAAATAATGTATTTGGGTGGTATCTGTTTTTTTAGTGTTTCTTTTTCTTCGTATTATTACTTAGGACTGATTATTACTTAAGACTGATTATTACTTAGGACTGAGTATTACTTAGGACTGAGTATTACGTAGGACTGAGTATTACTTAGGACTGATTATTACTTAGGAATGATTATTACGTAGGATTGATTATTACTTAGGACTGATTATTACTTATGACTGAGTATTACTTAGGACTGATTATTACTTAGGACTGATTATTACTTAGGACTGATTATTACTTAGAACTGATTATTACTTATGACTGAGTATTACTTAGGACTGATTATTACTTAGGAATTACTATTACTTATGACTGATTATTACTTATGACTGATTATTACTTAGGACTGAGTATTACTTAGGACTTAGTATTACTTAGGACTGAGTATTACTTAAGACTGAGTATTACTTAGCACTTTATCTTTGGGGCCACGGCTCTATGTGGATCCATTGTGCAACGGATAAATTCCAAAACATAAAGATACTTATTATTTTGCCATCTAATTTAAATAATAGTTTGTGGTGTGTACAGACATACGTATGTTAATTAGATGTCAAAGCTGAAATGAGAGAATCACCCTTTTCTGTAAATGATAGCAGATATATTAAGACATATTAGAAAGTGATTGCATGAGCATAGTGAGAAGATACGATCAAAATGCATAAATAGCTAAAAGACAGATGACTGACTTGTTCAGTCTAATTATAATTTTTTTTACACTACTCAATCGTATGACTAAAGTATAAATAACAGCTAATTAGAATAATTAAACTAACTACATTTACAAACATAACTCAATCCCAGAACTAAAGTATATTTTAGCATGTATATTTTGTTATTAAAGTTTATAGGGATAAAGTCTTGGGAAAACAAACGTGGATGAGCTCACACTTATACTAGATTTGTAGTGTATTTACTTGTGATTTGTTTTGATTTTTTTTACACCTTCCGCCTCAAAAGAAAAAAAACACATGATCGTCCAATATTAGCATATTGATACCCCGCACATTAGTGGCTTCATTTTCGTTTTTATATTCGTCACACAAATTCATTCCTACTAAATAACACATGACATTTAAAATATTAAATTATCATAAAAAATATAAAATAGACTACGACATCGTTTTATGCCTCAACTACCACTCACACATCAACATAACAAACTATATATATATATATATATATATATATATATATATATAGTCATCTTCAAACTGTTTCGCCGTATCACAAATCTGTAGTGCAGTTAGACAGAAAACTAACTCAAGCCGGGATCGAAACTCAACCGTCTAAACGATAATCGGCGATAATAACGCCTTAGCAATTTGGCTGCTGCTGAAATAAGTGAAATTGAAATGTCAAAAGCTGGAAGGTCGATTTGTTTACACAAAGAGAATTGCGTTTATACGCTTGTTAATATATATCTATCTATCTATCTATCTATCTATCTATCTATCTATCTATCTCTCTCTCTCTCTCTATATATATATATATATATATATATATATATATATATATATATTTATATACTGGCACTTTTTCCTTCAAAGAAAAGTTTTTAAAAAGATGTGCATTAAAAGTCCAAGTAATAAACATAACTGTTAGCGTGGTGGTGTTTTATTTTTAAAATGCAGTGTTCTGCTAAAAAGATGTACACCGGCATCGTTTTCAACGAACCCCAACAAAGTGTTATTTATTTTTAAAAATACATATAAAATTAATTATTTAACCGTTTCAACTTTGTTTTTAATACGTTCTTCACTGGGATATTATTTGTTTAGTTTTATTTTGTTTAATGAAACGAAGAAAAAATATCAAACAAAATAAATATCGTTTCTTTACGTTCTAATATATTTCAGTTATTTTACAGACGTAACCGATAATTTCCCCTCGTGACCTTCTGATAGAATCGAAGGGAAATGCCAATGCTGTCTTTAGATTTCTTGGAAAATATAACCCTTAATGGAACTCTTTTGAATTATCTCTCTATCTCTCTTTCTCCCCCCCCCCCCTCTCTCTCTCTCTCTCTCTCTCTCTCTCTCTCTCTCTCTCTCTATATATATATATATATATATATATATATATATATATATATATTCAGTATTTTTATGTAGATCAATATCACAGAGAACAGATTCACGTCATTTTTTACAACTTATTTCCTTTTTCGCAGAAAATTGTTTCGGCTAACATCAAGATATTTGCAAAATGCTTCTATGCATTTATTTATTTCTTGGTGTGGCAATATTCAGTGCAAATTGTACAAAACAAGTTAAAAAAAAGTATTTTTATATTTATATATATATATATATATATATATATATATATATATATATATATATATATATATATATAAGTGCAGATTAGTCGTTCGAGGTTGTAGCAATGCGGTGTAGTTGCCGTAAGGTGGAAAAGTGAAAAGAAATAAACGAAGAGAGAAAGTGAAACTCAAAACGATTTATTAATAATTTCACGAAACTGATTAAATACCAAAATAGTAAATACTGTCTGGTAAGTAACAGTTCGACAAAGGGTAATCTTAAATTTTCGAAAGAAAAACTTTCATTTTCAGAAGACAACAATAAAAGACTGAGTGGGTCGAAAAAACGGGAAAAACCGGTGTCAAAACATCGAAATACGGCAGCAGACAATTGGAAGTAGGAACGCAGAAAATGTCAAAATTCCATTAAGCAATCATACAACTAAAGTTAAAATATTATAAACATTTGCTTATTAATATACTAATTATTATAATTTTATTATATTTTATTTTGTATGATTTATTAATTAATTTTTTATTTCTCTCTTTTTCTTTATTCAATTCCAATTTAAATTTACGTGTGGGCTGTTATTATTGTATATGCGTAATCAAAGGGTGATAACTCATGGAAAAATATATTTAGAAATGAGATATAATAAATGTAAAGTGAATAGATCTATAAATCAATAAATAGAATAGATTTATATAAATTTAGTTCTAGGAGTATTATACTCTTGGAATACTCTTAAATTAACTTTAGGAAGAAAAGAAAAGGGGTGGTGAGTGAATGAATGAATGAATAAATATGTATTTAGATATTTACACTTTATGTATGTATATGTGTGTATGTATATATTTTTTATTTTTGTTTTTATTTACTTATTTATTCTTTTTTAATTTTAAATTTTTTTTTATTATCCCTAGCCCCCCCCCCCTTCCAGAACATCTCTTTTTATTCCCCCCCTTTCCCCTGTTCCAACGGTTCCTTCCTACTTCCTTGGCATTGATCCATTCCACAATTTAAATTCCTTCTCAAATTTCAAATCTCATTTCTAAATATATTTATTCCATAAGTTATTCCCCTTTGATGACGCATATTACAATAATAACAGCCCCTTTTTAGATAATTTAATTAATTAGAGTTGCGTACCTTTAATTATGTTCTACATATAAAAATAATATTTTATTTACTTTTAATTATTTTATTTATTATAAATTTGATTTAATTTTATATTCTTTTTCCCTTCTTACTTTCTTTCTTTCTTTATTTCTCTCTTTTCTTTCTTTCTTTCTTCCTTTCTTTCTCGTTCTTCACTTCTAAATAGAGAATCTCTTACTTAACGACTATTTTTCTGATCTAAGCGTCTCGCCGGCCCTCCATTTCAAATTCTGTGTGCATAACGTTTCATAACGGTTATAAAGGTTTTTTGAAGAAATCCCATCATTTACTATTTCAGACTATGCTGAAGAAGACGGAATCGGGGATTTAAACCCGTTTCTTTTCAGAAACCACTGGTCACTGTCTGATTAAAATCTGTATTTAAAAATAAAAATATTACGCTCTTAATTTAATTTAATTGAGCACTCTACTGGTATTTCCCTTTTATTCTTTTTTGAGTATACCTTTATACTTTATATATATATATATATATATATATATATATATATATATATATATATATATATATATATACATGTATAATTATTAAGCTCCGATTAAGTGAAGTCCTTTCGAGAAATAATTAATTGATGATTCATAAATTAGCCACGTTGCATGGTTCTTCCCATTCGGGAGATCGAAATTTCTTTAGAACGACATTACTTGTGTTTACATTAAAAAAGATACAAGGCGTATTTCTCTTGCATCTCAAAGGGTAATCGCTGCGTTGAACCTATTACCACGAGACCAAGGTTCATAATACGTGGATAAGGGGGTTACGTAATTCGATACTGGCGGGCGTAAACATGGGAAGCATTAAATCAAAATATTTATTTATATTAGGCGTGTCTAAAAAGTACCCTACAATTACTTTTCCGTGCGAAATAGATACGATAGGCGGGCGCCACTCTACACAGTGAAGGAAGACACCTTCATGCGCATGTGTTAATTTTGTCAACGCCTTCCTGCGCGTTAGTCGCTTACTGTCGGTCGCTGAGTGAGGTGCTACACAACGTGTTCGTCGGATTACCGATTCTCTCAAGATGACTGAACGTATATATATATATATATATATATATATATATATATATATATATATATATATATATATATATATAAGAAAGGAAGGATGAGAGTAATCCGACGTAATGGGAAATGAAAAAGGAAAAACAAGAGATATTTTTTTATATATTCATCAACGTGTTGTATTTATTGTAAGACTTCCTCAGAATGATAATTTTAAGAAAAATGTTATGCAAGTACATTGAAATATTGGGTTGGCATGATGGGTTGATAAGGAAAAGTAGTAGCCGCGGCTACTAAGAGCGCTGGACGAGGGTCCAGGCTGCGAGAAGTCAGCAGTGGCAAACACTGAAATGCATATGGAAAGCTTTGAGTGGGTAAGTGAAAAAGGGGAGGGGTGAAAGTGTCAGTCAACTTTCTTTACTTTCACCCCTCCCCCTTTTTCACTGCTGCCTTAATGGTATCCACTCAAAGGTTTCCATATTCATTTCACTCTTTAGTCAAACTTTCAGGGTTTAAGATCGATAGATATTTCTTTATAATTCCAGAGAATTCATAAATAGTCCATAGAAAAGTAAATGTGAGCGATTCTAAATACGTATTTTCTGATAAGAAAGAAATTGTTCGTATGTTTGAAGCAGTATATAGGGGCATATACATATTTCATTTACTCTGCTTTAATCAAATATAAGGTTGGTTTTAGAATAAATACACGATTTTTTTAAACATAAATATAAAGGAATGTTTACTAAAGTAATGTTACATATCCGAGTCGGTGCACGGAGGTTATTGATAAAACAGATGCACCTCGCGATTGTCAGTTGATAAGATAATTGCCGGATTACCAAAAAGTTATTTGCAAATAAAATTTAAAAAACTCACAACCAGACAAACACCTGCACAGGAAGAGGCAACATATGATCGATTGTCAAAAGATAAGTTTCTTCCGACAAAAAAAGGAGACACCTGCAAGAATCACTTAAACAGTGATGTCAGAAGAAAACAGAGATGTCGGAAAGGTTAAAGATCATATTGCCAGGTGCGGTTGTGTCATGCCAGTAAAAGATGGACAGATTTTGGAAGTGTCAAATAAAGTTCAAGCTGTCACCGAGTGCAATCTCAATGAGGTCGTCCAGGTGGCGACAAAATCGTTATATAATAACAACCGAAAATCAAAAGACAGTCAGTTGACGATCGAACCTCGGAGAGAATCGACGGTCTAGTTCCCTGTGCACAAAGCCTCTCCGACCACCACCCTCATCGTCACCGACAAATAAATATACATATTATATTTTCCTAAGATACCTGTGTTGTCATTTTTATTAAGCCCCGCACAATACAACAGTAAGTCTATTCGGTCTTTCTGTTTATGCTTTTCTGTTGTTTTCTATGACGAATTATTGTAATAGAAAATTCAAGATATACTTTAATATCGTGATTGTTTGGATAAATGACGAAACTGGCGTATAAATGAATCTCTTTACTGGTAAGCAAAGACATAGTCGCTGAAATCTGCTTTTCTATTTTAGCTGTTTCTGCACGTACCTCTCTTTAAATATATAGGTGTATATATAGTATACAGCTTTTATTTATACAAATATTATTGGCTACATATGTTCATACATGTTTCAGCTTTATTTCGTTCAGAATTCAGCTTCTCCGAAATTCAGCTATTTGAAATACTGAAACGAATACTTTTAGATATTTTTGTAAACGCCCCTAAAAAACATAAATATAATTTGATTCCTCGTAAAAGTGTACTCGGGAAAATCTTAGTATAGGGCTTGTGTTTTATTGCATCTTCAGACATGGTTATTGACGGAAGATAAAAACAGCTAAACTATATTTTTTTTAAGTTCATATTTTAAATGACCTGAAGTAGATGGATTTAGAATGAAATCACAGTCGAAACATGTACTCAATATGTAGCCAATAATGTTTGTATGAATAACAAATATATACTATAATACAGCTCTACCTCTTACCACTATTTTATATGTACTGGAGTTTTATTAGATTAACATCTATGAACCAACAACAACAATATAAGCAGAACATATATATATAAATAAATATTAATTATTTATTACATACAGACATCGATGTTTCATGCTAACGCAGTCTTCAGTACAGGAAGTTAATTCTCAACGGTCGGCGGGCGCGAACTCCGATCACAAATCGCCACAGTCAAGAGCGTTAACCCCTCGGCCATAGGGAATCAGCTAATAATTAACGAGGAATTTAACTTTGTAAATAGCGAGTCGGCGGCTGTTACGAGCACGAGCAGTTAAAGTGATCAAAAAACTGTATTTGGTTCTTGCATGAAGTTATTTGTACTGCTAGTTATTAAACTCACTCAGAGTGCCCGGCCTTTAGTGAAGGGGGCTTAGAATAATATTTATAAATAAATATTAATTATTTATTACCTACAGACATCGATGTTTCATGCTAACGCAATCTTCAGTGCAGGGCGTTAATATATAGTTAAATAAATTTCTAGTGGTACACAATTTTATTAAAGCAAGTGTAAAAACGAAAGGAAAAAACAAAAAACAATACATGAATATACTAAGCCGGCTTTCGTCCACACTCATCAGAGTAAATATGTGGAAATAATTCAACCATTACAACTAAACACTTAAAATAGTAGAATGAAGACCAGTGACAAGTTTAGGAAAAAAAACAAATTGTGGGGGGGGGGGAGCCACAAGTTGATCACATTGAGTCTTAGAAGCCACTTCTTTTGTTTAAAAAAGGGGGTTTTATCATTTAATATATGTTTTTCCTCTCATTTTTACACTTTTCAATTTTATTCCCCCCCCCCCCAAAAAAAAATGTCACAAATGTCTATATTCATTGCTTTAATAATATTTACATAACTTTTTCGTGGTACAAAATTTAATTACGGCAAGTTATACAGATGTTTGGGACATTTATGGGGGTGGAATGAAATTGAAAAAAGTATAAAAACATATTTCCTCTCGTTTTTACACTTTTTCAATTTCATTCCACCCAAAAAAATGTCCCAAACGTCTGTATTCCTTACCGTAATTAATATATATATATATATATATATATATATATATATATATATATATATATATATATATATATATATATATATATATGTATTTATAAAGCGAGTTATCAGAATCAGGTCATTTAGTTGAGTTTAACGCTGACCTTATTTTATTCCAAATTCGATCGCCATAATGGCCGTTCCTCTAAGGAAAGCTTAGCTAAGTGTTTATTGGGATTGCGCTGGTAATGTCATCTCAAGATGCTACACACTAAAGGTTACAATATCATTTTGCAACTGTGGTCCGTACTTAAAGCGTGTAAGCATGTTAGAAATAAGAGGCTGGTTTTCCATCAATTGCAAAGGTGTGTTTCACCAGCGGTATTAGGCTTGCGTATTTACAACCAAGACCGAATTATAATCGTTAGCGTAGGTCATAAGAATTCCCCAATCTCTTTATTCTGCGAAACTAGCTCCATCATATTATAAACTTTTCTAAACCTTTACAGAAGCGTATATTTAATGGAATCTATTATATATTTGCGGTGTATTTATCTTCTGTCCCTCCCTCTCTCCGAAGATGCAATTTAACATAACCTCTATACTAAGATATTGTCGTGTGAACCTTTACGGGGGATCATATTATATTAATAATTTTATATTAAGGGATTTTGCAAGAATATCGTAAAATCATCGGTTTAATTCCTATAATTTTCAATATTCAATTTACAAATACATAATAATGATCATTAATTCCAAAAAATAATCTTCTTGCATCGAAGTTATTTTTTATAGTCTCATTAACCGATTCTTCTAATGTAGCAATCTGATAACTATACACGTGTGCTAGTATTTCTCTACAAAGATCAGAACACTTAAAAACAGTCTCCAATAACTTCGGGAGTATTTGGATGTTTACGGCGGGACATCATTATATCTCGACAATGCAGAAAAAAATAGGAAAAAAATTGCGTGCTTCTGAATTATGGAAATGAACCAAATTTCCTTCCTTATTTCTAGAAGATGGAATCAAAAGGAATAATAATTCGATTTTTTTATTTTAAGGAACTCATAACAAAACGATTACATTCGATTTGTTTTTCTTACGGGAAACCGTAACATAGATGGAGAAGCAAGATACTCTTTAGAAGATACCGGGTTGAAATAATAACGTTATAATTTAGAAAACCATTCTTAACATAATCAAAGTGGGAGTTGATTAACTATTCTGTACATTCAGTTAACAATGTAATAAACAAAAGATACCGTAAACATTAAGAAACGAATGAAAACACAGTTTGAATTATCTCCTCTTCCGAAAAATATTCGAATTATCCCCCCTTTCGATTCACTCTTCTTGAACTAAGGAAAGAAATTTAGTTAGTAGTCATAATTTGGACAAATTTAACTTAAGAACATTTTATTTAACTGGAAAGAGTTTTCTTAATATTTCAGCTGTGTTTAATCAGTGCCGTGTTTTGTACAATATCAATCTGCACTTTGATTACAATTTCTCTTAGTATTATTTTCAAGTTAGTCCGAACTGCTCCCAGTGTTCCTACTATTATTAGTACTACAATTATCTTTTTGATGTTGCACATTCTCTTCAGTTTTCTTTCAATGTTTATGTATTTGCTCAATTTTTCTACCCCTTTCAGAAGGGTGACCTGCGAACTACTTGAACAGCGGAATCTACCATTAGGCAGATAATCTCTGAACATATATACCAACCACTGGATAAGGCAAGTGAGCTAGTACGGTAGCGCTGGATATATTCAAAGTCTTTGATACCGTCAGTCATGAAGGCTTTCTAATGAAATGTAATTCGTACGGAATTACTTGACAAATATTTAATATAATCATATCTTTCCGAGCCAAAAGAAAGATCCACGTCGTCCATTGATGGGCATAAATATAAACATGACATTAATACGGGGGTGCCACAGGGGTTGATCATTGGGCCTTTAGTTTTCCCGATTTTCATAAACGACTTCCTTGTTGCAATTGCGCCCAGATTGGTATGTTTGCTGATGAGAGCAATCTCTATTCTCGACATGTGGGCAAAACAAACGCACACATATCCAAGACAATGGCTAAATCGGCAGAAATTTACCCCCAGTTTGTAGTGGAATAAGGCCAAACATAAATGGTTACATTTAATGATACTAAGATTGCTAATAGCACCCTACCTGAGAGTGCAACATTCACAAATAACATGAATTGGAACAAATAAATAGACTATACTGCCAAGTCTGCTGCAAAGAAAGGTTTGATCTCTCTACCGAACTAAAAACTTCTAATACCTGCCAGTATAACAGCCCAAAACGAGTCTCTAATCTAATAGGTCCCAAACAGTCTATCAAGTTCCAGATGCTGCCTCATCGCCGCAATGCTGCATCGCTATGCTTGTTCTACAAGCATTTCAATGAAATGTGCTCCAACGAACTTGATGTACTTGTGCCCCCTTAACGTAAATACCCCAGACCAACTTATTAATCAGCAAAATCCCACCCCTTCACTGTAAATGTCCCCAGATGCTGGAAAGCTTTTTACTCTAATAGCTTCTTTCTTCGAATCGATTGACCTTGGAATGTCCTCCTTGCTGACTGTTTCCTCGTCTGTACCAACATGCAGAAATGTAAATGTAATCTGAACAAAATATCTCGCTGTACAATACCCCACTTATAATGATTCTATAAATATTGCTCCGATTTCTCAGTAGCCGCTTGCGTCTCAGTGGGAATATTGGGGTGAATAAAAGTTTTTAAAAAAGGTTATTTTACTCTTGTTGACTATTATCATGTCGTGCATTGGTCCGAATGCTCCTACTATTCGTGGTATTAACATTATCTTCTTTATGTTTTTTTGTCCCTTTCAGCTTCAATCTGTAAACTAGTTGAACGGCGGAATCTACTATATAGCAGGTTGTTTTCTTCTGGTTGGCTATTATCTTGTCTGATCTTCTAGCTCTGGATTAGTTAGTCCTTTTGAATTTCCATATCCCAAAGAATGTTATGTCTTCTATTTTCCGACACTGGTTACAGTTTATGCGTGTGCCATTAGCAGTCCTGTTCCGAGTGTATTGGTTTACATAGTTCCCAGTGAACTACCTTACCAATCAAGTCATGTCTGGTTTTGTATTGCTTTTAAGCTATTTGACTGCATTCACTTATTATGTGGTTAATCGTTTCGTCTCTTTGTACACAGAGTTTGCATTTAATGTTTGTCTGGGTGTTGTCTATCTTAGCGTTATGTAGTTCTGAAACGTAGCACATATATGGAAGTTGCTAGAGAATTAAAAGGAATATGGTACATGAAGAGAATCACTGTAATACCGATAATTGTAGGAGCACTAGGGACACACCTGGAAGAAGACTATGGAAGATTCAGAACATAGAACGCACGGTAAGGATTAAAATGACAAACATCTTGAAGTAAATCTCCGAAGGCGGAAACTAATTCACCTTTAAAAAGAACATTAACCAGCCACAGGTGAATTAAAATAGAAACACGACAAAAAATATAGAAACAACACACGATGCCACGGGAACTGAAACCGCCATACATTTTATAAAGTGATTACCCCTAAAAACACACCAACACCTGGTGGCACCAGCCACGGATGGTACCACACAAACGATCGTATGGGATTAAGGAGTATGGAAAGACTGAGTATGGAGAGAAACGTCCAGGCATTCAGTGGAAGGCTGCGCAAATAACTGGAATCTTGGGGAAACTTACTGCAACTCAAATTTCAGAGAAAACCACTTATAGTTATCAGCGGGAATTTCGATGATACACTGCTGCTGCGATAATGCTAAGTGATTTAAAATAATTATAAAAAGAGGATCAGAGAGTGCAGAAAATCTGGGAGATTTGTTATCACTCAGATAACAGGGAACACTACGTGCTATTGCCCGTGAGCTATCACTGATGTACACTCGAGTGACAACTTATAGATCTTTTAAATTTGTATTTTACTTCAATTAGTTCGAGAATATCAGGGGGCACTCTTCTGGAGCTTACACTTAATTTCATTAAGATTTAAATTTATATCTGAGGGCTCTTCTTAGGATAGACGCTGCTTCTTTTATGGCTGCTATCTGTATCTGTATTTCGCTCAATCTCGGTCTTCCAGGGATTGTTTTTAAGTATTTCATAAGGTGTGTGTGTGTGTGTGTTTATGTTGTATATTCGATCCGTAAAGAATTGAGTGTTTTAGTAGGAGATCTTGAGTAAGAGAGCTTAATGCAATGCAAAACAAAACTCGAAATAAATTATAGTACAAATGTCATATGTTGGTTTGAGTTTATTCTTTTTCCACTTTTATATATATATATATATATATATATATATATATATATATATATATATATAAACGGTGACATAATGTTAGACGTACTGCCATTATTATCTATAGTGAGAATTTTTTTAATGATTTATATAATAAAAGAGGAATAAAGAACCACAGGAAGGGGAACAAAGATAAATCACTTCGTAACTTTTTCTTTCTCTATGACGATTTTACGAAGTGATTCATCTTTGTTCCCCTTTCTCGTGGTTCTTTATTCCTCTTTTATAATATAAATCATTAAAAAAATTCTCACTATGGCAGTACGTCGAACATTATTTCACTGTTTATTAAAACTTTGTACCTACAAATATATATATATATATATATATATATATATATATTACTTTATATATAGAAAGATTTGGTCCATAGTCATCGGACACCAATTAAGCAAGATTCTCTTAATTTCAATTTCTTTTTGAGAACATTAAGTTTAAGCCTTACATTTCAAAGATTTTCTTGAATAACAATTTGAATAAGGGTTTTAGTATTTATATCTTGATATGTATCATCGTAAGGGGGACATAAAAGTGGTGCAAGACAGTTCACTTCGAGGAATTCATTATTCTAGTGTTATAATAAAAACAAAGTTAATCGTAAATGTATTATATATGCTTTTATTATATAAAAATATTCCATTACGAACAGAAACACCGAGCGTTGCTCGGGAAAGAACATGGCTTTCATATATTTTAAATGCAATTACTTAAAATCCAGCGTTTTCATTTTATACTAATTGCTAAAAGTTTTTATTACCTTGTTACAGGGCATTGTTTAAAAGTCAAACGTCATATTTGTTGTTTTACACATAGCTGCTGCGTACGAATATCAATGTCCATAGCGGATGCCCGGATGGAGGAGTTTTAGTGGCGCTCTAAAATTGGGAGGGACTTAAAAGTTGAAGTCGAGAAAACTACGTGATTTTCGACAAAGAGGTATCAGTCTCTTTTCCTTCTGACAATTGAAGTGAGTGGGCTCGAAACGCTACCGCTCCAG
>OY744545.1:12841601-12869101 GCA_963556195.1 Sepiola atlantica
TTCAAGGTAAAAAAAATACTACTTCAAGGTAAAAAAATACTACTTCAAGGTAAATAAAATACTACTTCAAGGTAAAAAAATACTACTTCAAGGTAAAAAAAAATACTACTTCAAGGTAAAAAAATACTACTTCAAGGTAAAAAAATACTACTTCAAAGTAAAAAAATACTTCTTCAAGGTAAAAAAAATACTACTTCAAGGTAAAAATAATACTACTTCAAGGTAAAAAAATACTACTTCAAGGTAAAAATATACTACTTCAAGATAAAAAAATACTACTTCAAGGTAAAAAAATACTACTTCAAGGTAAAAAAATACTACTTCAAGGTAAAAAAATACTACTTCAAGATAAAAAAATACTACTTCAAGGTAAAAAAATACTACTTCAAGGTAAAAAAAATACTACTTCAAGGTAAAAAATACTACTTCAAGGTAAAAAATACTACTTCAAGGTAAAAAAATACTACTTCAAGGTAAAAAATACTACTTCAAGATAAAAAAATACTACTTCAAGGTCAAAAAATACTACTTCAAGGTAAAAAATACTACTTCAAGGTAAAATAAATACTACTTCAAGATAAAAAAATACTACTTCAAGGTAAAAAATACTACTTCAAGTAAATAAAATACTACTTCAAGGTAAAAAAATACTACTTCAAGGTAAAAAAATACTACTTCAAGGTAAAAAAATACTACTTCAAGATAAAAAATACTACTTCAAGGTAAAAAAATTCTACTTCAAGGTAAAAAAATACTACTTTAAGGTAAAAAAATACTACTTCAAGATAAAAAATACTACTTCAAGGTAAAATAAATACTACTTCAAGATAAAAAAATACTACTTCAAGGTAAAAAAATACTACTTCAAGGTAAAAAAAATACTACTTCAAGGTAAAGAAATACTACTTCAAGGTAATAAAATACTACTTCAAGGTAAAAAAAAATACTACTTTAAGGTAAAAAAATACTACTTCAAGGTAAAAAAAAATACTACTTCAACATAAAAAAATACTACTTCAAGGTAAAAAAATACTACTTCAAAGTAAAAAAATACTACTTCAAGGTAAAAAAATACTACTTCAAGGTAAAAAAAATACTACTTCAAGGTAAAAAATACTACTTCAAGATAAAAAAATACTACTTCAAGGTCAAAAAATACTACTTCAAGATAAAAAAATACTACTTCAAGGTAAAAAAATACTACTTCAAGGTTAAAAATTACTACTTCAAGGTCAAAAAAATACTACTTCAAGGTAAAAAAATACTACTTCAAGGTAAAAAAATACTACTTCAAGGTAAAAAATACTACTTAAAGGTAAAAAAAATACTACTTCAAGGTCAAAAAATACTACTTCAAGGTAAAAAAAATTCTACTTCAAGGTCAAAAAAATACTACTTCAAGGTCAAAACATACGATAAGTGCTAGATGGGTAGATTTTGACCCAGAAAACAGTGATTCTTTCCCCCTTTGTCAGAAACATCGCTCATGAAATGTGAGGACTAAAGGACAAAATAAGGGAAGCGAGAGTTACGAGGTTGCCGAAAGAAAACATAACGTCCACTTTCTATTCACCTAGAAGTGCAATTCGTGTAGACCAGCTAGATATTATATTTTGGAAGATGTTTCTTATTTTTTCATTATCTTTCAATCTTCTGGTCACACCTGACTGAGTTAATTGCAAATCGAGGCTAATACGAACATTTACAATATAACTCTTTTCGAACATAACTCAATCTCGAAACTGATAAATATTTTAGCATGAGTTTTGTGTGACTAAAATATATGAGAAAACGCGTTGGGGAAACAACTTTGATTAACTCAGACTTAGTATAACAATAGATAATTGTAAACGAAGAGTTTCATACTTTATATAAATAAACATATTGTCCGTCTGTCAGTCCGTGAGTCACAATTTTTCGGTCAGTCACAATGTTTCCGTCAGTCACAATTTTTCAACATAATAAATACATTGCGGAATTTGTCTCATTTCAGAATATCAGAGAGATTTTAAATACTATTAGAAATGGAAAATATTGTATTAATAATACGTAATCAATTTTCAACAAATAAATCCGACACAATGATCGGAAATCGAATCCGAAACTTTGAGATCTTCAGTCTGACGTTCTACCAACTGAGCTATTTGAACTTTCTTATAAATAAAGCTTAAAACATTACCTTTACAAAATAATTATAGCTTTAGCGTGATATAAATTTATGATTTACGTCATGTTTCAAAAAATGAATTCAAACATAAGAGATAATAACAAATAAAGGTACTGTTTTAGATATTGACCCTAATTTCCGTGACTGCCCGGCAGCAGCAAGCCGACAGCTAACGGAAGCGTCCGAGACCTGCCGAAATCGAAAACGAGGCTGGCGTCCAACGCTTGGCACTTGTTGACAAAGAATTTTGAAGTGTTGTGTAGTTCAATTGCCTCTCCGGAGCAGTGCATTAACTTTTGCCAGCAGAAAGCTCTACTGGCAAAAGATATGCGATGTTGCGGCGGCGGCCGACTTTGCCGGCTAGTACCGCGAAAGACAGTTACTGAAAAATATGCCTGGAGATGCCCCACCCAGGAATGTCGGGTTTGGATTTCGTTGCGATCGGGGACGTTTTTTTTTTTCGCGGTCGAAACTCGCCATATCAACAATTTTAAAAATGATCTACCTGTGGTCCTCCTCTTCTGCCTGTATTTCGCTAAGCCCCCCTCCAAAAACGAAAAACAAGCCCTTACCCCTCCAGCTAAAATAATGGAAAAACAACAAAAAAAAAAAACAATGCGTAATTGAAAAAAAAAAATAATGGTTTAAAAAAGTTATTATTTTCGCGTTCTACAGTTTATAAAAACAGTTTATTTCAGTTACAAAAAAATTGGTTTAAAATGTTAGCGTTTATAAAAAAATTTATTACATAAAATGGTTAAATATTAATTTTTAAAAAAAATATTCATTTCAGCTATGGGTTTGTTCATTTATTTCATTTTTTGTATAAAAATATATGCATTTCTTTTTCTTTACGTATAGTCATCGTCTTACATTTTTGTCGTCTGCCGACTCGGCAGGTCTCGGATGCTTCCGTTAGCTGTCGGCTCGCTGCTGCCGGGCAGTCACGGAAATTAGGGTCAATATCTAAAACAGTACCAAAATAAATAAATGAATGGGTAAACATTATCAATAGCATTGGAAATTATTTTAATACTCAAAGAAATAATTTATTCTGCTTTGACTACGCATTGGCGCTAACAACAATGCACTATTTAATAAATACTAGAATTTGGACTCTTAAGACCCATAATTCTGGTTGATTTAACCTTCATAGATCTTTGTTTCAGGTCCGACTTTCATATGACTAATATGTATCACTAATCCTGCGATATCAAATGTTATAAATAACGCCAAGAAAGGCCGATTCGTTATTAACGATCGTTATGTCGTCTGCCCAAAGTAACTAAGAACATTGCCGAAATATAGCGATAATAATCGCAATAAATTATCAATGAACATTTATATTGACCATAACGTCATGGTAAGCACGACTAAATTTACACATAACAATTATTTGCATATTTACAATCCTTAAGATATTCTTTCATACACCTTTAAATCAATTGATGTGTAGTGAAGCGTAAACTTGACAGAATGGTAAACAATCGAAACACGATGACAATTATTCCAGTTTATTTTTATTACTTTTCTAACTTACTTTTGTTCGTTCCAAACAAGGCATATTGCCATTCAAGCCTAAGGGGCTACTGTGATGTGGGCCAGATTTATAGGGTCCACCTGGAATGGGGTGTTGGGCAGCAATATGTTTGTTTATATTGTATTTAAATTATTGCTTGCTTGTACAGTCGCGGAAACAGGAAGCAGGAAGGGAATTCCAAAGGAACGTCCTCTTAGGAAATAAGTTATTGGAGTAGAAAATCTTTCAGCTTCTAAGGACTTATACACTGAAGGGGTGTGATTTTGCTGTTATCGGGTGGGCCGAGACATTTTTGTTGAGAGGGTACCAGTGCAGTAGGTTAACTGGGACTGAATTATAGGAAGTACCTGTAAAGCAAGTGTAATTATGCAACTGTGTAGCGATGTGGCAGGGGTTTGAGCTCGGTAGACAGTACGGGACTTATTAGGTTAGAAATTGTTTTTGCACCCGGTTAATGAGAAAGAGGCTGATGATTGGTGCACCAGCCAAAATACTCCTTGAACAGACGAATCATTTTTTATAGAGCGATATAATACTCTCTGGTGTAATAACACTCTTCGTCCAATAGATGGAGCCTACTTTATTTGCAGCAGGCTTGGCAGAATCTTCTATGTACTTATTTCACTACAGGTTTAATCTTTATTAGGGTTGTAACATTACATGGGGAATTATTTCGATTCCAACTGATATCCGATCGTCGTCTTGTTAACAAAGTGATGTAAACAGCTGTGTTGTTCGTTGACACACTGTAGGTAGTCATAATAATGACCATGGTAGTAGTAGTTGTCGTGGCGGTCATGTCGATTGCTGTCAATCTTTTTATTCTGTTGCTAAAGTATTACCTTCAAATGTTCATAAACAGAGAGAGTGACGGAACATACAAAATACCATAATAATTAATCATCATCACTTTGCCTCAATTGAAATAAATGGATCTCGTCTTGAGGGAGCATCCTGTTTTGACGAGCTAATAGCATTGCCCTTCACTCCAGACATGAAATGGAAGACTTACATAAAATCCGTTGTCCATGTCGCTAAAAATGTTTACATCATTCTACCACTCCAGAATGTATCTCACTCTTAACGCAATCATCTACCTTTATAAAATCCAAATACGCCATAAGATGGAGTACTGTTGCCACATCTGGGGAGGTGCTGCAATGAGCAGTCTTTTCTGCCTTGATAGAGTACAAAAGCGAGTTCGAAATTTAGTGGGCGATGTCCTTTTCTCCTCCTTATTACCCCTTTCTCACAGAAGAGACGTTGTCAGTCTTTCTCTACTCTATCGTTATCTTCATGGCAGATGCTCGACTAAGCTTCAGCCTGTGTAAAACATTCAAAATGAAAACTCGTCTAGCTACAACCACTGTCCATAATTTCCCCATTCTATCTCTTTCTGCCTAAATCTAAACGAAACTTCCATGAGCAAAGCTTCTTTTCTAGAGCTGCCCGTCTGTGGAACACAATACCGCGGAGCTGCTTACCTGCTGCATCGTCGTATGCAAGTTTAATGTAAACAGATTCTTGTCGAGCTGTCCTTTTAAAAAAATCAGATTCTGACCAATTTCCACCATCATTACTAATTACAACGATGTTGTATCACCGTCCACCTGACACTCATTAACCCTTATCCTCGAGTGGCCTTCAGGCCTTGATAACTGGTGACGCTTTAGTAAAACAAAAGAAAAAGGATAATAATAAAATTATGAGGAATATACATAAAAATAAGTATTTGGCGTTATATTTGTGGTAGCTCTGTTTCTGCCTGTCTGTTTATCCGTCCGGGAATGCAATTAGAAATAAAGTCTAATACTAAGATGAAAACAACTTTTCCCAAATTAAATTAAATTTAATTAATTTAATTAAATTTAGCTACAAAGTATAAACCGTTACTCAATAAGTCCCGGGCCTGCCATATAGATGGTGCCACTTATAAAAGATCTAAATGATATTTATAAAGTACTAACCTTCAAAGAGCACGTGCCAACATTTGAGCGCAACATACAATGAGAAAGAGTGAGAGTGATAAACATAAACTATGGTCACTTAAGGGATTTAATTGCAAATCACGGCTAATAACATTTTTATTCGAATCAGAAATATTTTAATTTTAAGATTGGGTCTGTATATGTTTTTATGTCTACTCTCTAGAGAGGGTTCTGTTTAGTCGCGAAAGACAATGGATACCTTTAAAGGGCGTCAACTGTGAAGCATATATAAATAACAATTAACGTTTTAGTTTCTTTGGAGCATTTTAAAGGGTTGTGAGGGGGCATAAAATTATATTTCTGATTTGAATTTAATGTGAACGATAGATTTTTCTACAATTCATTCAGATTCTCAAAATTTCAATTTCTATCGATAATTGTAAAAGTCCGAAAAAGCGTGTTCAATTCGACGTTGAACACTAACTTAACTAATTAATAAAACGTCACAAGCACTAAACAATTATTGTAACATTACGGTCGACCAATTCTCAGTCTTCAGTAGATTATCTGGACGACGGCTGCTAAGCATTTAAACAGCTGAACTCTTGTTGTGTTGATAGCAAGTAGCAGTAGTAATCCGTCATAGGCGTCACTGAAGTCTTGATATTTTTTCTTTTTGTTGTAGCTTCTTCTCCTTTTTCCTTGTAGCTGTAATAATTGAAGCAATTAAAAACAAAACAACAAAAACAATTACTTTATTATTTAAAAAATATTTCCATCGTAACAATTTTCCTAGCCGAAATACTTAGAAAACAAAACCAAACTGAAGCGAATAACATTTAAGTGTTGTGAAGTACGTGCTGGAATGAAAAAAAAAGAGACAAAGTGGCTAGGTAGAATCAAATATCGATGTGTCTAATGTGATTCTATTTCGGCTGATACTTTATTTTCTTGTTCTTTTATTTATTTTCGTACAGCAAGTTTATTGAGTCGATTGCATAATATTACTCTCTTCCCGGTCATAACATCTAGGAGTGATGGAAGAGCTTGAAGAATATGTCGATTCAATTCAACGGTCAACATCTGCGAGGCTGAATCTATCTCGCTTTTTTGACACGGACGTAACTTCCTCACACGTTAGCTTACTTTTCTAACCTTTACTTCGAATGGAAAATTCTTCTTTATTTGATTTTGTTACAAGATCGAATGCTTCTTTTTTACGTCATTCTAATCCACCCGCATATAGAAGCGCATAAGCCCCAAATTTGAATACACATTCCAACTTTTAAAAGTTGGAATGTGTATTCAAATTGCATTAGTTCCGATTTCTCCTGAGCAATGCTGGGTATCCCCGCTCATTTATTTATGATTTAAAATTGACTACAACATTGTATTGAGATAAAAATCGAAAGAAAAAAAACAAATGGACAAAGTAAATATTCTTTTAAACAATTTTCAATTCGAAAATAGCTTTAGTTATCTTCGGATTCTGAAAATATATCACCCGCCAAGACTGGAAACGCCCAAATTTATTGAATAAAGACGTTCATTTTGTAATTATTTGGAATTAATTATTTTTCGAAAAGTGTCTCTTCTGTCCTTGAATCTCTTGGCTGGCTTAATTAAAAAAAGATTAAGTGAAAGTATTTGTTCATTCAATGGATTTTATTTTGGGAAAAAAAATCAATAACATCTTGGATTTCAGACGGGAAGCGCGAGTGTTGTTCTTGAAAAGCAAAAATCGATTTTTAAAAATCGTTTTTGTGTTGTATCCTATGCAAATCTGTATACTTCTATGAAAGCGAAAGCTGGTATGTGGTTTCGATAGCACAGACTGTATTCTTCTTAATTGTTCGGCTATGTAAAATATGCTTGCTTGTATGGTTTATCTCAGAGAAACTCTACTCCCATGCATTACTCTCCCCTTCAAAAGATACAAAGAGGTTATCCCTTGTGTTTCCTTTATGATTGAGGGATTCATTAAAAACCGATGGCCCGACGAGTTCTCACTGGGAATACTGACGGGTCCGATCACGTCTTTTAGCACTCATTCAGAGTGCCCTCTTTTTAAGGGGGCGGAGTACTCACGTTCAGTGGGGAGTCTGATAGATACCAATTGTTATCTAGATAGTTGCTTGCAGCCGTGTATGTGAACTAGGGTGCAGGGGTTAGCCCCCTTTGCACTCTCTAAAAAGAGGGGTTTCTTTATGACCGATCGCTTGACGTGCCTTCACCAGACAATGCCGACGGATCAGACCATAGCTATTTTTAGAGTGGCTATCTACAACAGTAATTTATTATAAAGCACTATTTTTTTTACAAAAGATATTTCACTGATAAAATTAAATCCACTAGAATGCATTTCGCTTTCTTAGAAAATAAGTCAGTCATTTTAATGAAGTAAGATGCTAAATAAAAATGTTACTTACAACAAATAATATATTTTGTATTATTTTATTTATTTGAACTTCTGTTCGTATCTTGGATGTTACTCACAACGTTTCGGCCGATGTAACTTATGCCCTTCTTCACGTATATTTTGTGGAACTCGGGAATATTTATGTCAAACTCGGGAATCGGAACAGAATTTCGAAGGAAACCCTTTATTTAATGCACCGGAGTAGCATGACTGGGTAGAAATATTCAGTAATTCGTAATTGCATTCTTAGTGTCGTCTGCACTCGGATTGAACCTTAAACTTTCAGAAGAATGTCACTTTGAAGTGATTATTACTTATCCTTTTAGCGTTACGCCACCGGTCATTGCGGAGGTTACATCGGCTGAAACGTTGTGACAATAACATGAAGATCGGATCAAATAATACAAATTATCAATCCTCATCTCAAAAATTCCAAATGATAATTTATTTACAAAAAAACAATCTACTAATTAAATTATATTGATTAAAATATATTTTTGTTTCTTAGAAAATAAGTCAGCCATTTTAATTAAGTTTTTCGTAAGATTTTATTTTACTTGTTTTAATTGAATTTGATATTCTTCATTTATTATTTTTATAGATTAATTTAACTCCCGGACTACGCCGGGTAAGAACAGGTTGCTATACATAAAAGGTATTTTACGATTACCTTTTCGTTTCCTGTTTATTCTATGTTTCAATTAAGTTTTTCATTGGCCTTTTGCCATTCTTTGTTTTGTTTCAGATATTTTATAGTAATGAAAGGATATAAATAAGTTGTGGGTGCCACCACGCAACGATTGAGCACAACTAGTGGAATGGTCATAAGATTTCTTTGGAAGAATTGTATACCCAAAAAGACGGCTCTACAAGTATTTGTTTACATTAGGCTTGAATACGATATTACTAAGGAGGATATAAGGATTTATATTGTATATAATAGTATTAGTGATTAAAAGTATACATCGCTGTACAAAATTAGGCATGTGTATATTTTTATATACGCGTATGTACAGGATATACTCCTGAACTAATTTACTGATAATTATTAATTTTACTTGCTAGGCGTAACGGGTTGTAATGTGAGTTATATTTAGTTTACTTTAGTATGTTCAAAAAAGCTTAAATCGAGTGGAAGCCTATCTTTTGTGAACTTTTAATAATAGGTATTAGACATCAAGTAATAAATATGTAAAGATTTAAAAAGTATTTAAATAGTTTTTAAAGGTATAATACAGGGTGGGCCAAAATAAGGGTCCTATCTTTAAATTTGAATAACTTGAATTTGTATAACTTCCACAAAATAAAAGTTAAACTCACCAAACTTTATGTGTGTGTAGACTGACCCTTCCGAGATTTTTTGAAATAAACAAAACAAATTTTAGCCGAAAAACACTTCTTAAAACTTACAAAAACTAAAGTATTGTTTTTTACACTGTTTTAAGTTTTATAAGCAAAAATAATGTTTTCTAAATGAGGGTACGTTCCTTAGGGCTAATACGGCTCATGCTTGCTTCGGAAGGGGTCCTTTACTTATTCTAAAAAAAAAAAAAAAAAAAAATCAATAAATAAAAAAGTTATGAATTTTTAAAAATAGGACCCTTATTTTTGCCCACCCTGTATTAGGGTGTATAATATAAGGGGTTATATTATTCGGGGGTATACTATCGGCACGACACCCGGTTGAAAATTCAACGTTTAGTATTTTAGTTTACATTTCCTCACTTCGCTATGAACGGTATTTTCTTTCAGATACGTCTATTTAAAACTTTAAATATTGTAGTTATTTCCCTCGTACAGCGGTAAGATGTGACACAAGGTTGAAAAGTGGGATTGAAAAGCTAAAGCCCTAGAGAAAGAACATTCTGACCTACAAAAATGTATGTGCAGCACCGTCGGCATTCCCTGGTGCGGGCGCCTAAAGCAATTAGCAATAAACTAACCCGTTCCCAAAGGGTGAGAAGGCAAAGCCTGGGAGGGTGGACCTCCTAGAACTGCACAGGGCACCCCCTAAGGCCGGTGGAATAAGGGCCCGAAGACATAAGCGGTACCGGCCTACAGGATGTAGCATCCATCGGAACTGATACTTAAATTTCATCTTGGTCAAATAGCCGAGAAGAAGCACCAAAAGACAAAACCTCAAATATTATGTATCCAAGGGCTTTTCTGTAATCCGATATGTACTATAAGAGTTAGTCCAAAATAGACACGTTGTAATTTATGGTGTTTACTGTATCTCTACTGTAACATGATTCGATCTTCGTAACAACCTTAACTGACACAATGTTTATTCTTCCTAGAATGAAATCTATTCTCCACAGACCGAGAGTTAGTAACAGGTTTTAAAAGTTAAAGTACTGTATATATTCAAATTGGATATGACTTTATAAAATAAAATTATTATCTAAGCTTTCTTTTCATCCGGCAATATGTCTGCACTCAGACAACGCCGGATAAATACAGCTAGTTTTCTTTCATAAAACAGCGTTGTGTTCGTGTATTCGCTACCTAAAACCTGGTCATTTTAATATTAATATTTTAGTATGACATAACGTTCGAGAATTCTTCGACTCTAACGAATATTACTGGCACGCGTAAACAGATGTGTGTGCTGACACGTAGTAGCAGCTCTAATTAGTCGTGACATTTAAGTGTCATTTGTGTGTTACCGCTAGCACAACGTTGCAATCTCTTCCTCTATTTTGATATTAGCAGCACTGCAATAGTTATCGCGGCTGTGGCGGTGTGTAGTGATCATCTGTCTCTCTTTTTCTTTTTTATGGTAGCCTTTGTAATAGTTGTTCTCCTGTACTAAGACATTTTCAGATAGACGACGTATATTGATGCATAGAGGTCTAGTTACAATGATTATTGTGTATGTTCATATTACATATAATCTCACGGTAGATTTAATTTTTTATTAAGGTTCGCGACGGGCATTAGTAAGCATCTAATAAAACGTTTGGCATTATGTAATTTATTGTAAACTTACTGTTTTTACTTTTATTTTTGTCGCGTGTTTAGGATCTTTGTACATAATCTTATATTAATAGAAATGTTGTCCGTCTATCTGTCCGTCAGTCACAATTTTTCAACCAGTCACAAGACTTTTAAACGTAATAAGTACATGGTGGCAAAGAAGTCACTGATGGATCATTGAGGGACTTTATACTTGAATAGATAAAAAGAACAAAAATTAAAAAGAAATAATTCCTGAAAAATTACATCTTTTAAATGGTTTCAATTTTCAGCGTCACAAATTCGGGCACTTTCCAAAACATTCCCCATAACGTATTGCAGGATCACGAAATTATGATTTAATTCCCTGAGTTTATTCCTTAGAGTTTCAGGTTTGTTGATGTCAACATTTTCTTTGAGATACCCCCCACAAAAAGACAGGGTTAATTAAGTCTGGAGAACGCGAAGAAAAATTTACATTGCAAACTTTTTTTAAATGTTTTATTTTATTTTTGCAAACCAATCTCCATTGTCTTTGTCATAAAATTCCATTAAGGTTCCCTCAAAAATTAAAAATCTATTCAAATTAAAAATCTTAGTGACTTCTTTGTAAACCTGTACATTGCAGAATTTGTCTAATTTCGAAATATCAGGGGAATCTTTTCGACTTAGAAATCTTAAAGTTGAACCCAGGAACCTATACACAATATTAAACTGAACGTCGGTAGATTGTTCTCGTTCCGTCAGCAAAAAAAGGGTAGAAGTTTGATTATGTTAATCTTAGTTATCATCGCATGTACGAACGATTGAACATTTAACGTCCAGAAGATTGTCAGTGTAAATTAATAGCTTGTTTGGTTTTTTTACGGTATAGCAACGTTTTTGGTTTACTTGCGAGTTATTTTGGTAAATGAGGGCAGCTTTCACATGAAACAAAACCGCCCGAACTTCTAAACGCATACTATACAAAATCAAAGCGAAAATCCATAAAGCAAATGTCCTTCCTGTAGTCTTATACAGACTTGAATGTGTCAACTGGACTGTAAAATTGCATTAGAAATTGGAAACTATCTGATCACATCAGTATTGCAGAGTTGCGAAAACGCACTGGCATCCCATTAATATCCCCTGTAAATTCCAGAAAGTGTTTGGTTACGTTACGCTTTCCAGTTTAAGATTATGCCAATGATAATGTTATGACAGCATATAAGGAAACCGGTCAAAAGTTAGACAAAGGAATATATGGATAGACAACGTTTGTGAATAGACGAACATGAACATCAACAAAACGAACACCATGACTCGAGATCGTCAGGCTTGGAGAACACTCAACCATGTTAGTGCGTATTCTACAGCTAGCGGAAACAAAACGTTTAATAATAAATAATAGTTATTTTGATAAAAAGTCTCATATTCTAAGTTGTTAATATTTTCGGGTGCCCCTATTAATTGCCCCTTACGAGGGCAGAGTTAGATATAAAGTTGGGTTTTGATGTGAGGTCAATACAGCTCTTCAAGAAAACGGCACGCTGGATTGGGATAAAAATAGAATTATACTTAGTCTAGCTGGATCCCTCTCTTACTAACCGATGACAAGAAATATGAACTGCACTATCAGAACAGATACCACAACTTGCTCCCGGCCAAAAGACAAATAATGATATTTTCGGGTGTCATACCCATGATCTGGTGTTAAACGCTGGAAGCTTGAGTATAGAGATGTACGCATTGATTCCCGGGCAATGTTGATTGTGCCTGCTAGTTTTGTAATATATGCCGTAGAATTCATAAAGGTTATCATAAACCACTTCTATAAAAACGTGACAAATGTGCTAAACGTTATTTCTCTGATTCCTTAACGAATTAGTGAATCCGCATCTATACGAACGTTAATTAAGAGTTTCTGCTAACGATCGTCAATTGTGATCGCAAGTGGCTCCTTTGTACTCATCTTCAGCGAAAGAAGCTCCGTTTTGCAACCCAATTAAAAACCGGTGCCGATACGAAAATCGCTGATAACGCACTGAGAAGTTAATTCCCTTTCAGTCGTATGACGACTGTTGTCTAGGATGAAATGTCTCAATTGCCGGAAAACACTTTAAAGAGGGTTTTATTGTCACTCGGAAACAATGCGACAGCTTTTGTTAAAAATGAAAATGCGAACGCGAAATCGAGGTGCACTAATGAAGCGTAAACGCGCGCCATTATTCTGTGAGAACGCGAGACTAAGCGATAATAACACAAGTACAGGGACATCCCCGCTTTCAGTAACTATATTTTATATTCACTATAATCTATTCCTTCGTTCAAGCTGATACTAGAAGATATAACGGGGTTACTCGGGTGTTAACTAGGCGATTTGGCTAAAATTTATACAGGTTTTGTGGCAGAATTATCTGCTTTTTACCTTGGATTTCGTCTGCCAAACTGTTATATGATCAAAGATGCCAGTTTGAATAGAAACGTTTGAGTGACACCCTGTTGCTATAGGGCAACCCTGGAAACGATAGTTGATTAAATCATCTGACTTTTGGGGATAGAGAATTCTTCCTCTTTATAGAGATACTTCAAGTAGAGAATACGTGAATATCGTCGCTCCTAAGTCTAAACGCGACACAATCTATCTTTATGTATGTATGTGTGTATGTGTGTGTGTGTGCGTCTGTCTGTCTCTCTGTCTGTTTCTCTATCTATCTATCTATCTTATGCGACACTTCACATGTTAAAGTCTTCGTATCTCCCTCACTCTGGGTTAATGAATGGTCAAAATAATCTCGATTAATAAACCTTCTTATAAACCTACATCAGCGTCCGAGTTATTTTGTTTAGAGACGATCATGAACCCGGGTTCACACCGGAGACGGATGTATACGTTAATAAACCCCTCGGTAAGGGAAATCGTAACAAAACTTTAGAAAATGCACTCTCCGACGAGGGAATTTTAAATCTCGTTCCAGGATTTAGAACGAGATCTTTTTTCTGGCGCGTCCTTCAAAGCCGACTGACTTTTATCAAGATCCTTCCATGGCAAGGTCTTCTCAAAACGTAGCAGGCCTAGCAATTAGCTCGTATTATAGCAATTGCAGAGACTGTAAGAAAAACATAACACAAAGTGAGTAGCATTTACTTCCACTGTTTACACATGGGTCTTTATCTCTGGCCCCGGAAGCATGTGTTCTTTTCTCATTTTATTTGGGACTATTGGTGTATTATATTGTTTATTATGTTACATATTTCCGTAATCCCTTTCATGTTTGTCTTAAAATAAATGTACATGTATGTAAATCTGATTATTTCCTGACTATTGTCCCTTGTCCATCTTCCTACACGATAACACAACACAGAAAATGGAAACCGCTTGTACCGGAAAGATATCCCGAACACGTACGCTCAAAATTTTAAAACTAGGATATAAAATATTTGTTTGCTTTAGAGGAAAGTAAAATATAATTCCTCAATATCCTCTTCAAGCGAAACTCAATTCATTTATTTATTAAGGTTGTTTTCACCATTATTGCGAGGTGTGTGTTCGCGTCGGACATGCCTTACTTTTTACTTATGGGTCAATTTAAGATAAGGGTTAAAGAGATCATTGGTTATTTTTGTCAAACTCAGTGAATCTTTATGGCAAACTCGAGAATGCTTACGGAATTTCGAACACCATCATATCATTATCATTATAGTCAGTATGCATATTTTGGTATTAGTCATACATAACCCTAAGAATATTTAAAAAGAAAAAAAAACTATAAAAATCTTTGTCATTTTTTTATTCATGGAAATATTGGTTTTAGAAAAGAAATACAACATTTAGCAATAACAGTGCGTCATGTTATCGACTTGAACGTTTGTAATTCGTGTGGATTTTCAAGTAAAGTGTATTGTCATATTGCCTCTTCCCTTGAAAACCCTTTTAAATACTCACAAATAACTTAAAATTAGAGAATATCTGTTATTTTAACGAGTCATAATATGGACACAAACTCCTATTTGAAAATTCAAATATATCAGATGTGCTTAACATTCATTTGATCCATAATCATACGACACAAATTAAGCAAGATTCCTTGAATTTCAATTTCTTCTAAAGCTTAAGCCTTACATTTTAGGGATTTTCGAGAATCAAAATAACATAATTGACTTTTATTCAAATTAGAAGGAAGTTTACTTGAATTATATATTCATTTTAATCGACGTAAGGAGACACGAAAGTAATGCAAAACTTGTTTGATAATTTACTTTTATCCAGCCATGAACAGCTATTCTTATATATATATATATATATATATATATATATATATATATATATATATATATATATATATATATATATATATATATGTGTGTGTTTGTTTGTTATGACACACAAAATGAAAAAAAAAACAAAAACAAGCAAGTTGAATGAAAACCAAAAAACATGATTAACCAGGTTTAATTTCGTGTTCAAAAAATAAGAAGAGTTTGTCATATGATTAGAAATAAAGCCTAAACATAGGAAACGAGATGTTGGTACGTAGGTGGCGATATGAAAATACGTGTGTGAAAAGTCGTTATGTATGAAAATGAAAAAAAAGAAAAACGAATAATAGCGATAAAAATGAGCGGTAACTAGCTGGAGTCGATGTCAGTAATGCGGTATATTACATTGTTTGTAGGTGATGTTTGCAAGATGTTTGGTTAAAGAGTTACCGTCAAATATTAAGTGACCGTTACACGGTGATAAGAGACCAGTGAAGGCGCTTTAGATGATCTTTTGGCGTGAGAGAGAGAGAATTCACTTTTGAGGAGGGTGCAGTTTGTAAAATCGTAATTGTGGTTAAAAGTATTCCTGTGTATGACTAACGCGTTCGTGGGTTTCTTGTGTTTAAGTTATTGTTTATGCTTGTAAATACGGTATTTGATATTTCTATCCATCTCGTACATCGGACATGAGGCACATTTAATTCATAGATACTGGCTTTTGCGGAAGTTTCCTTAGATATGTAGTGGATACCGGGTTTAGTGTTAAGTACACCTTTAATTATTTTGGAAGTTGATGTCGCAAAGAGACGGAAAAATGAAGCAAATTCACGGAACTTGGCAGAGAACATTAATACCTGTCAAAGTAAGCTATGCTCAGATCTGATTGACGACACACATTTTCTGCTGGCTGCTGTAGTGACATGTTTTATATAACAACACACTTGTGAATTTTACTCGCCTCTCCCTCACTGAGAACAAAAAAAAAGTCAGGCATAAGGATTTTAAATATGTGGAACTCCGGTTTCTATAAAAGGGTCACTATCCTTTTCACACCTTGACACATGACCAAGTGCATATAGGAATATAGGCTTTGTTCAAGATATATTCTACAGTGAACTACTCCTTGTGACAGATCTCCAGAAAAAAATAAATGATGCTTGATACCTTAAAAGCATTAAACACGGTATGATACCGAATGGATGAAATAAAAGTTTCACTGCGATATTCCCATAAAATTAACGTCTACAACAACATTCTCCAGAAGAAGGCTTAAAAGTAAAGCAGTCGAAAAGTGAGCCAAAAAACCAACTTAGTTGAAAAAAACAAAAAAAACAATGCTAAACACTTAAATAATGCCAATATATTTGTTGTTCCGTGTCTTGTTTATCAATTTGAACATTTATCGTCGACGTTTTCTATAATTATTTGAACAAAACAAATTAGACTTGTGCATTTTTATTCATAGACAACAACAACTTACGTACATTGTCTATTAATTAACACGCATTGTTATTAAACTTTTGGTAGATATCTTGGGCTATTGTATTTCTTACGATAATTGTTTTCGAAACAATATTTAATTTTAATTATGAACTTAACATTCATTATATACATTTATTTATCGATTTATACATATCTATTGATCTCTCAGTTCATCTATACACCTTTCTATAACCATCTCTTTATATATATATATACTAGAAGAATACCCGCCTCACGACGGGTGCAATTAATTCCACCAATCTGATATTCGGTTAAAAAGATTAACATCAAGACGCAATGCTATTAAAACTGATGGCTTTTAATCTTTATTTCAATATTGATAAATGACATTATGTTGATGCTAGAAATTGTCTAAGATTTTTGTTGTCTTAAAAAGAAAGTGAAATTCATGGAATCCTTCTTAATTTGTGTCTCATGACTACGGATCAAATTGAATGCAAATCTAAAATATTTGAATTTTGAAATGGGATGTTGTTTGGTTGTTTTAAAGTATTTGAAAGCGATTTTATTTACATTTTTCATGCCTCGATGTCGTATTATTAACAACTCAAAAATCGAAAATTAAACAAAAATACAGCTAATAGCCCTCATTATAGGTCGAAAATGTAATGTTCAACAGAACTCTATGTTTTTATTAGCTGTATTTTGGTTTAATTTTCGATGTTTGGACCATTATCGAAGGTTCACATCAAGTAAACCCCGGCGCCATGTTTAATTCATTGGACTTACAAGACTCCAAAGGCAACGATGAATATTTAAATAAAAGCGCTTAAAAATACTTTTAAAATAAAATAAAATAAGCAGGTAGGTAGAAAAGTAATTTTTATTGCCTTTAGTAACATTTATTTGTTACCTATTTGTTTCTTTCATCAACTCTTCTTGAAAATCGCCAGTAGTTCAGCGTTAACATTCATATTCTTTTTTTAATCTTTGATCTTGATAGCCAGCCTGTCTATATACGGCAAAAGTAGTTATGACCTTGCTAGAGTCCATCTATTTTGAGCCAATCTTGCATCATGCCTTAAGAACAGGTGTTAAGATATGGAAAGCAAGAGTGGGTCTACCATTGGGTGTTGATTATGTTATAGGATTACTGGTAGCGTGAGTTCTCTTGGATTCGTGTAATGTTCTTTTATATTTTCTGTTCTATTCTCTATATAATAAGACGCCAAAGGAAACTTTATGTTCGTACATATTTTATCAGCCTTTACACCTTTTTTTTTAAATGGGATCGCCAGATCGCTGAAGATGCGATAAACAAAAAAAGTAATTCTTTTTTTTTAATTTTTTTTATTTTTAACATAGTTCACCCCAGACAAGGCAGGCTGCCACTGTAGACGTAAGGGGCTACTGAGAAGAAAGAAAAGGGGGAAACTGGGGGGTCAACCTAGATTGGGATCTGCGCGGCGAGATGTCTCTTTACATTAGTTTTAAACTTCTGCATGTCAGTACCGTCGGAGAAACCGGGGGCAGGTAAGGAGTTCCAGAGGCCAGCAGCACGAGGAAAGAAGCTATTTGAGTAGAAAGCTCTCCGGCATCTGGGGACCTCCACAGTGAATGGATGAGATTTAGTCGATTGTCGAGTTGGTCTAGTGAACTTACGACGAGGGGGCACCAGAGTAGCCAATTCATCGGAGCACAATAAAGTATTTGTAAAACAAGCACAATGATGTTACATTGCGGCGATGGGACAGGGGCTGGAGCTTGGTTGACAGTGATGGATCTATTAGGTTGGCGACTCTTTTTTGGACCTTGTCAAGGAGGGAGAGACTAGTAGATGATGCACCAGCCCAGATGTGGCAACAATACTCCATGAATGGGGGGATGGTGGCTTTGTAGAGATACAGGATAATGTCAGGTGTGAGGAGTTTACTAGCACGGTAGAGGGAGCCAACTTTCTTACAGATTTATCTGATGGCGCTGTTTGTCGAACGTTATTCTTAAACTAAAATACACTTTCTTTGCTACGTACAAATTTTAGTATATTTTCCGTGAAAAGATTATGCAATAAAAGTGTGGGGTTTGCGTTCGCGCCGGAAGACGATAGAATGAAAATATAGAATGAATACTTTTATGGGGGTCTAAGATTGACCGCCATAATCAGACATTCTGAAACTGCATTAACCAAAATACTTAGATAAGTGTGTCTCAGTTTGAACAAAGCTTTTACAATAATATCGTGGGGTTTGCGTTCACGCCCGACGTCTATACAATCGAAATATCTCACAAACTCCTACAAGCGTTTTGTCGATAGTTCCCTAAAATTAGATTTTTTCTGAAACTATATTCAGAAGGATAGAACGGTCGAATTTCCCCGGCCACCGCCAGTTATTTATATAAACTCACACGGAGGTTTCACACTAGTAATTATCAGTGATTGCTCATTGACAATTAAGTAATGGTGTTCCCTGGAGTCTGAGTGACAAAAATCCTACCCAGATTTTCATCACTCTCTGCCTTTTTCGGTAACAGGTGAAAATTAGTTTGCATTATCGCAACATTTTTTTACCATTGATTTCTGGTTATCAATAATCGTTGTCCTTTTCAGGAATTTGAGAGGCAGTAAGCTTCCCGAACATTCTCCGCACCGTTCCAGTGGAGGTCTGGTTCGTGCTCTACCTCCTCCGGCGTCGATCCCTTTTCACTTTGCATGAGTATTTTGTGTGGATAACCGGTTCAAATTAGTTTGCATTATCACAAAAGCCGTTTACCATTAAGTTCTGATTAGCCAAGATCGAGGATTTGAGTGGCAGTAAGCCTTTTCAAAGTTAACAGTACTATCCGCATTCTTCCAGTAGAGGTCTGATGGTGCTCTATCTCCTTGAATCTTCAGGATTTGTTTGTTTAGTATCAGCCAAGGCTAGTGCCACCACATGCGTGTGTGTATTTTTATGGGATTTCTGCCAGTTTCAGTTTCGTTGTGCTCGTGTGATGCCTTTTCTATTCTTTTTGTTATATTTCAATTTCAACTTACCTATGACTGGTAAACGTTCGTTGGTAATGTCGGCTGGTTTTCGCATTCAAGGGGTTTTCTTTATATTTTTGCTGTTTTTAGAATCGCCGTACGTTTATGGTCTCAATATCCCTTTTATTCCAATTTTTCTTGATCTGTTTTTTTTTCGCATTATTCGGGACTATTCCGTATTCTTCTACACTTATTGGTACTATATCGATGTTCTTCATGTTCCATATCCCATTCTATTCTCTGCCAAGTTCCATGCATTTGTTTTTTTCTGCCTCCTTGGTCTTCACCCTGTGAATTGTTGGGAAGGCGAAATCTACGATTTTCCATGGTTGATAACTTCTTATTGATTATTATCACGTCCGGTCGCATTGCTTGGATAAATTTGTCTGTTTGTACATCTATGTCTCGTAGGATTTTTTCATATCTATTTTCCAATACCATCTCTAGTTTTTTTTTGTACCATTGTATGCATGTTATAAGTGCAGATGTTTGCATAGTTCTCAGTGGACTAATTTTCCCACACACCCGATTATTATTTTTTTAGTAAAAGAAGTAGTGGTAATAGTAGCATTTTAATGTTGCCTCCTTCCCTATTACACACCACAACTCCTATTAGCCCATCATACTAAATTTAGTGCAATTCTTACTAATATTTTCTGAAACCGTGTTTACTGTTAGTAATGATATGAGAACTAAGTAAACGACACCATGCGTCAGCAATTTATGATATTTAGACCCGTTTGGTAATAATAATTTATAATAAATGAGATAGAATGCGTGCGATTGATTAACACTACGACGTGAAAGCGAAGAGGTTAAATGCACTCTATCCGGCCTCCGACATCGCTCCTTTTATCCAGCCTTAATTTGAAGACGTCCGATCACGAAATCGTCAACGTTTAAGACAGAAAAAATTTCGTAATTAATAAATACTTATATTTACATGGCGACACCACAAAAAATGCCGCTCATGAAAGCATTAATAAAATTCACAACTTTTCTGCAATCTAATTATATTTGATACAAATAATATTCAGTTTATCCCTTACTTGTCCACAGAGTTTTTCTGTAAACAATCTGTGTTTTATTGCCGTTCACTGATATGCGGGGGCACTTTGGTGATCGTCTCATAAGTAGGAGGTATGATTCTGGATAGGCTTCATACACACTGGAACTTAACCACACCCAGATTTGGTATATATGGGGTAAACTCAAAGATGATTTCGATGGAAAGAATCCTCACACAATTCCTGGAACGAAGAGGACCATCACAGAGCAAATCAGGGCAGTTCCAAGAGAAGGGTGTGCCAGAGTTATTATCAATTTTGCACGTCGTATACAAGTAAGAATATCATCAAATAGAAATAGTAGTAATAGTAGGAGTGTAAGAGCAGCATACATAAATAAATGACGTAAATAAAGATGAAACATAAAATCCTAAATAGTAGTAGCTGTAGAAGTCCTAGAGAAGGAGAACAAGAGAATGACGTGAATAAATAAATGACGTAAATAAAGAAGATAAGGAAAAGAATAGGTAAGAGTAGCAGCAAGGAAGTAAGAAGATGGTGTATATAAATAAATGACGTAAATAAAAAGAATAACTTATTATTGTACCACCTTTGTTTGAACTGAACCATACTTATATATGTACTCTGGTTAATCAAAGGAAAATAACATAGTAGTAGTAGTAGTAGTAGTAGTAGTAGTAGTAGTAGTAGTAGTAGTAGTAGTATCAGGAGTGTAAGAGGAGGCTAGTCAGAGGATTCTGTAAATAAACAAATGGCCTAAATAAAGAAGATATGGAAAAAATTAAGTAGTAGTAGCAGCAGAAAAGTAACAGAAATCAAGTAAGGAGATGGTGTAAATATAAAAATGACGTAAATAAAGAAGATAAGACAAATAAAAAAGAAGTAGAAGCAACAGGTAAGTAAGAGAAGGAGAGCTAGAAGGTGATCAATATAAAGAAACTACACAAATAAAGAAAGTAAATCTTTAAAATTACAAGACATCATCACAATGGTAATATATTGTCGGAAAACTGGGGTATATTCTACTTGAAGCAAGCGGGTGAAAGGGTCCGACAGCGAACGTAGTGGCAAGATAAGACTGCTTGGATTGTCGACGGTGATTGCAAACTTAATGAAGTTTGAAGCCGTTTTCTTAATATTTGCGACACATTCGCACTGGTTTTGCTTGTTTGGGTCCAAAATCTATCAATTCCTCAGCCGGCTATGGAACGTGATGGAAACAGACACAACTAGCGTCTTTTATGTGGGGAATGGTGCAGCTGTGAGCGCAGCAGTTAAAAGTAGATAGACTGATGACAATGGTTAACAATTTAGTGAACTTTAAAGATTGCCACTTAAATTCCGCGACCTACTCTTATGCTGGGTGTGTTAGTTTGGAGTAAATGAGATTGTTGTCGTCATTGTGCTAGATTTAACATATAATAGACATGAACATAGAACATAATCTACCCCAGCCCGCATTAGATGATGCTAGGAGGAAGAAAAACAAGCGATTGTATTCGATATGGTTTAAAGCACCATACAGTAAGTAATCCTTAACAATATTCGTATAGAAATCTACAGGTTTGTTGAAAAGTGTGATCCTGGATTGGCCTTCACACACACTAGAACTTAATCACATCCAGATTATTTATCTCTGGGAGTAAACTCAAAGATGATTCCAATGGTAACAATCCCACCAGAATTCTTGAAATAAAAAGGACAATCACAGTGCAAACAGAAGAGTGTGCCAGAGTTATTAAAAAATGTGCACGTTGTATGCAGGTAAGAGATCATTGAATAGAAATAGTAGTAATAGAGCCGTGTAAAAGCAGCATATATAAATAAATGACGTAAATAAAGACAAAAAAGAAAAAAAACCTAAATAGTAGTAGTTTCAGAGGCGCAAGAGATTGAGAACAAAATGATGACGTTAGGATTAGTTTGGGGTAAATGAGAAGACTGCTGTAGGTATTGTGTGAGATTTAACATAATAAAATTATACACAAAGGTCGCAGGTCTGCTATAAGTTTAAGGAAGAAAACCAGTCACGTGAACTGACAAATTGACGAGCAGGAAAACATCTAACTAAACCTGACCCTTACGGTGGTTGTGATGTTCGTACCAAGTCGAGGATACGTCTTCAACAATCAGTCCGACAGAGTCGGGGCCATTTGAGTTAGGTGGGCTGATTGTTTGTTGGGCTGAGGTATAGTTCTTTGCAGCTCTAGAAGGCTTACCTCTTCAGGCTTTATTTTTTCTAATTGATAAGCTGTTAGTTTATTGCTGATCGCCTGACAGGGCTGCTCAGGCATTTTTATGGGCCAAAACGATCTGCCTCTTGGGTGCTGGATATTCATATCCCCGCGGTGCTAGGGAGGTAAATACAAACTTACACAGATAGTTGCCCATCATTTCCCTTATTTTCTGACTCCATAGTTTCTCACACCGATAGTTGTGAATCATTCCGCGATGCGTTCTACAGGTGCATTTAGTTTGCATGTTGTACATGTTAGCCCTAACCCAATACATATGTAAGAACGACTTACATGACAGGTGGCTCTATTTTACCAGAACTCAATTTTCTATTAATGTCAGGGCTCTTCCACAGAAGACCCGAATTGTGCATGGCGACATTTCTAACCTCACGTCTGTCAGACAGATTCTAAAATGATGATACAACAGTGCAAATCATATAGAAATACTTCAGATAATTAAAACACTAAAAGCCGTTGTATATTTATTCATATATCATTTTGTTTGAATATGTTTATAAGAGAACTGAACCTCTTATTTAATCCACGGGGTAGATTGTTCTCGTTCTGTCAGCCATGATCGGGTGGAAGTGTTTATTAATCATTTTTTGTTATATATATTATTCTAAGTTATAGTATAGTTGTAGCAATAAATAATTTGTATATAATTAATAATAAATGTTTGTCATTAGTACCAGCGATAGAAAATTAAGTTTTAAACAAAAAGATAGATAAAATTAAAGAATCGTTTTTGGATTCCGATTCCCGATTCCGATTCCGATTAATTGTCCCAAGACTAATCTAGAGACTACTTACGTGACCGGTGGGTCTATTTTACCAGAACTCAATTTTCTATTAGTGTCAGGGCTCTTCCACAGAAGACCCGAATTGTGCATGGCGACATTTCTAACCTCACGTCTGTCAGACAGATTCTAAAATGATGATACAACAGTGCAAATCATATAGAAATACTTCAGATAATTAAAACACTAAAAGCCGTTGTATATTTATTTATATATCATTTTGTTTGAATATGTTTATAAGAGAACTGAACCTCTTATTTAAGCCACGGGTAGATTGTTCTCCTTTCGTCAGCCATAATCGGGTGGAAGTGTTTATAAATGTTTTCCAACAATGTCTTAACATTTATATTATAGCTTTAAAACCTCGTCCTTTGAGAAACGGTTATTTTATTGCTAATCGTCTGAGACACTTCTACCGGAGAATGTAAGCGGGGCTGCTCGAGAATTTTTTGTGGCGGCTGGCTTTTTAATCCCCTACCTTCCGACCTTGTGTCACATCTTCTCGCGATCGGGAAGGTAAATACTTACTTAATGCAAATCTTAAAATCTTTGCATGTCTAAATTCGCAGAGATGGTAACAGCGCGTTTTTTTCCAAACCACCGGACAAAAACACGTTCAAGTGATTATGGAAACGAACAACAAATGGGAACACCCAAACCCAGACTTTCACCGCTGCCGGACATGAATTGTGAAAGAAACCGGATAAATATTAGGTCGTTACAAAAATAATGGCCGATTTCAGAAATATACATTTATTCCTGAAAATGTGTTCACCTTTCCAATACTTTGTAATGACGTGAAACTGTTGCAGTGCTGACAGCAAGTGTCCGAGACATTTCATTAACATTTTGAAGTGAGTTTTGCTCAACAAGTGCTTGCAATTGTTCATTGTCAAGATTACACGGCCGTCCTTTACCTTCTTCATCTTCAACGCTCTCATCTCTACTACGGAATGTATGGAACAACATTCGTACTGTCCGATCGCTTGTGGATCGAATCTTCCCATGTTCTATTGATATTAGCAGAAGTTTCGAAAGCATTGTACCCAGGTTGAACTCATGAAACATAAAAAGGCGAAGGTCATGTTTTGGCATGTTTATCATTGAGGGTCTTCTATGCTTCGCAAATACTTTCTATCTTAAAAAAAAGTTACAAATTTTTATTAAGAACACATTAATTATTATATATTTTAATATTTATCAGAAATAAACTACAAATTATGTGTAAAAATGACTTTTTAAAAACACAGAGCTTCAGGTGGCCATTATTTTTGGGTTGGGCGCAGGATTGCATATAGGTATTCATTCATAACCGGACAACACTGGGTTGCCTTTCCGGTTTGTCATAAAGCTGTGTTGTGCTTGTTTCTTGGCTACTAACACTCCGAGGCTATAGCATTGTAAATACAGTGGGCATTGTCTACCCTCGAAAAATTATTGGCACAAATCGTTGCTAAACAAACGAGCCTGCGGACATTGTTATAGATGAGCAGTGGGCGTCTACATGTTATTGCGCCAAAACAAACAAAATGAGTCGAATGCGAAGTAAATTAATAACTATTTTCGAAACGCAACTCAACCCACATGAAAACATGCATAATTAGTTTCACAAATTTGTTTAGACATTTTATTCGATTATATCAAGTCATGCCTAAACACATCGAAAATAAAATGTCGGTAAATTTAATTATTTCTTAAAACAAAATCTATAAATGTTAAAATATTTTTTCTTTTCTTTTTAACTTTTATTTAATAACAATTTCTAAATGTGCAAATAAAATAAAAATTAGATGTCTCTTATACAACGTACTTTTTATTTTCTTGAACCAGTTTTAAGTTTTGTTTACGTTTTCAATTTACCTCATGACATCTTGGACATAAGCTACGCCTACGTAAATAAACTATGGCGTTATTAAAGCGAAGAACCCCTTTCAATGGAGAAATATATGGTTCTTTGTTATCGGTACGAACTGTTTGTAGTTTGCTTACTATATGCTTTATTGGTCCCCCGATTTATAAAATCGGGGAACCTATGTTTTGAGGCATTTCCGTCCGTCCGGCCGTCCGCCCGTCTGTCCATCCGTCCGTCCGTCCGGATTTTTCTCCGCAACCATCCATTGAATTTCTCTGAAATTTTGCATGAAGTTGTAACTTTGGTCAGGTTAGAAAGTTACATTCTCCGATTTTTAAAAATAATATGTTTTGCCTCCCAGGGGGTCAAAAGGCCCCAAAATGGCAAAAAATGACATTTTTGGCCCCATAACTTTACATCCATCCATTCAATTTCTCTGAAACTTGGCCAAAATATGGAGGCAATTGTTCTTAATAGAAAATAAGTATCGCTGACCTTGGAAAAAATCTGGTTCGCGCCCCCAGAGGGTAAAAAAAAAACCCAAAATGGCAAAAAATGGCCCTTTTCTCCCATAACGTTTGATCCATCCATTCAATTTTTCTGAAACTTGGCCAAAATGTAGAGGGAATTGTTCTGGATTGTATCTCTTATTTAATTTACCTCTCCGGGTCAGGTGTTAAGTTGAACAGCCAGTGCACTAGAATAAGCGAACCCTGGGCTGCACACATACCTGAGCAGCCCCGTCGGCATTCCGTGCCCATAAACAACCCCCTTCTTAAAGATATGTAAAGCCTAGAAGGGTCGACTCACCCGTCGAGACGGAATAGGACCATACATCAGCCCGACATGAACAAAGTCATCTAGAATTGGTTAAATATTATTGAATATTTATATCTATCTAGCATTATGTTTAATTTAATGATTTTATGTACTTGTTATATATTTTATTACTTTTTATTTATTAAATATATTGAGAAATGTGTATTGTTTCATTAAACTAAGCGAGTGAACAGAGAATGAGTTTGATCAATCACAGAAATGCTCTTAAGTCTTCTGATAAAAATCGTTTCTCTCTATCGTTCCAAACTCTTTCTCACACCTGAGGTTATTCTCTATATCTACAAATCTACTATCAGACAATGTATGAAGTACTGTTGTCATATTTGGGCTGGTGAATCTATGCCACATTGGAAGGTTCTTGATAAGGTGCAGAAACGTATATGTAATTTGAGTGGCCACACCCTTTCTTCTTCTCTGCACCCTCTCTCTCACAGATGTGATGTTGCTAGTCTCAGTCTTTTCTATAAATACTATTATGGCATGTCTTCTTCAGAGTTATGTGATCTGTTCCTTTGTTCCAGCTCGTTTGACTCGTTGGTCTAGTGGTCTCCATCAATTCGCTGTTTTAATATCTCATTGTAATAGAGCTTCCTATTCTAGTAGCTTCATTGCAAGAACTGCGGGAATGTGGAATTCTCTTACTGCTGACTGTTTTCCACCTACCTATAGCCATGGCTTTTTCAAGACTAAGGCCAATAGGTGTCTCCTGTCTTTGCGATAATTATCTTTCGTTATTGTTAGCTCCTTACATCAAGTGGCTTCATGACTTGTCTCGAGCTATGTTCATAAAAATAAAAAAAAACAGATTTTAAACGGAAAATGTTATTAATAACTTAGCAGTAAATTATTTTCATGTTAAGAGTAGAAACATTTTCTAAATACAATCAGTTTACTTAGGTATAACAAGGTTCCAACAGAGGTTCTCCGATCTACTCGTACAAGGTTAAATAGCGGATAGGTTAATTTAATTGGACTAGAATTATGGCACCTACGAGCCGAAATCCTAGTATATATAAAATAT
>OY744545.1:12874101-12904101 GCA_963556195.1 Sepiola atlantica
ATGGGTAGCGGTAATTCAGGGGTAAGGCAATATGAGTCAAATTGCTCAAATCGGATAAGTTAGGGTATTAATATGTCTACACTTAATGGATTTTAATTTTGTATATCTTAAAATTAAAGATGATATGGAAATGTAAGGAATATATGCGTGATAAAGAAATAAAGATAAAATAAAAAAAGATAAAAAGATAAAAAAAGATAAAAATAAATAAAAATTAAAATAAGCCAAGTAAAAAATACGAAATACAATATAAGAAAACGAAAATATACTAGTAAATTAATAATAATAATAATAATATAATAATAATAATAATACTAACAAAATACTAAAACTAATAAAATAAAATAGTAATAAATGAATAGTAATAATAATAATAATCGTAATCATAATAATGATAATAATAATAATAATATTAAGGAAAATCCTCGAATGCGGAAACCAACACGCATAAGCTACAAAGGCTAACCAGTCACAAGGAATTTACAACAGGGAGAAAACAAAACCACACGAAGAAAACCACAACACGAACCAAAAAACAACAAATGCAAGAAACAGCACTTCATAATTCCCCCCCCCCCAATAAATTACACCGACCTCAGCTATCACTACACAAAAATGAACCAAAAAACAGAAATTACAAGAAACACTGTAAGCTCCTCCCCCCAAAAAAAACAAATTTAATTAAAACGAATTTAATTTTTTTTTTAAATAAGGAAAGAGAAAAGGAAAAAACTAAGGAATTGAAGAGAAAAAGAATCGAAACAAATGGCAATTAAAAAAATTAAATTTTTAAAAATCTTCTTTTTAATTAATTAAAAATAAATATTATTTGATTTATTTATTTATTTTAAATGGTGCCGGCCTTGGCTGACACCAGACACAATATTTGTAGAGGGTCGAGGAGGATGAGAAGACCGAGGAGGGACAGCACAAACCAGACCTCCACTGGAAAAGTGCAGAGAATGCTAAGACCTTGGGGAGGCTTATTGCTACCCAAATCCTAGAGAATACCAATTGTCATTATCAGCAAGAAATCAATGGTAAGAGGCTGTTGCGATACCGCATCGTTATCGAAAAGAGGTGAAGAATACTGGAAATCTGGGGAGACTTGTTGTCACTCAGACTCCAGGAAATACCACTGGTTGGTGTCGGTGAGCAATCACTGACAATGATCTGTGTGAGAACTCCTAGTGAGTACAAATAATAATAATAATAATAATAATAATAATGATAATAATAATAATAATAATAATAATAATAATAATAATAATAATAATAATAATAATAATAATAATAATAATAATATTGCACGTACTGCTGTGTTTTTTGCCAATATATTTGATGTTTTATATATTTCTTATATATATTTTTGTATATTTTCAAAGCTTAATTGTTATTACCTGCAGTAATGTAATTGCGGTAATGGTCCTCTGAGGAGAAGATTTTCTTTAAAAACTCATGAGTTAAAGACGCAATATCACTCCTTGCTTTTGAACTTTAATAAAATCTGATTAATGTCTCATTTTATTATGTCATTCAATTAATATTATTGCTCTATACACTATATTGAGCTTTGTTTTTACCTTCATAGTCTACTGGTTACAGATATTATTTATATCTTTAAAGTATCATCTTACTCTATATATACATGTATATATATATATATATATATATATATATACATATATGTATATATATATACATGTGTATATATATATATATACATGTATATGTGAGCCAGAAACAAGTGTCCATGGATTACTTTTATGTACGTATAAAATTAATAAATATATATATATATATTAACGAAAAATACGTCCTATAAAGTTAAGGGCGACTAATAATCCAATGTGCTGCATCTTAATCACTTAGGAAGTGAGACAATCGAAATAATAGTAAGCAAAAAAACAACGAACGCTGCAATCACCAATAAAAATAATTACATAAAATACATTAAATATTTAGATGATAAAAATCGTGCATATTTCTAAGGCGTCTTGGTCTGGTGGTATAGATGCTGGACTATAGACATCAATATCGAACGTTCGATCCTTGTGTAAGTTAGCCATGCTGATGACGGCTGTTAGGCAGAAACACGTGGTCATGGATTTTTTTACGTATAAAATTAATAAATATATACATATATTAACGAAAAATACGTCCTATAAAATTAAAGGCGACTAATAATGCAATTTTCTGCATCTTAATGACTTAGGAAGTGAGACAATCGAAATAATAGTAAGCAAAAAACAACGAACGCTGCAATCACAAATAAAAATGATACATAAAAATATATTAGATACATATATATACATGTATGTATTATGTATGTATATATATATACATGTATATGCATATATATATATACATGTATATGCATATATATACATGTATATGCATATATATACATGTATATGCATATACATATATATATATACATGTATATGCATATACATGTATATGCATACATATATACACGTATATGCATATATATACATGTATATGCATACATATATACACATGTATATGCATATATACATGTATATGCATATATATATATATATATATATATATATATATATATATATATATATATATATATACATGCTCGAATAAATCTCATCCGCTGTATCAGCCATTCAGCTCAATTTTGCAAATCTAGTAAAATATGAAAAAACCAAAATCAAAAATCAAAACTTACCAAATCTGCTCACTATATCTCCCTTGTTGTTCTCTCTCTTTCTCTCTCTCTCGTTTGTTCTTTTCCTTTCTCTTTCTCCCTCTGTCTGTCTGTCTGTCTGTCTGTCTGTCTGTCTCTCTCTCTCTCTCTCTCTCTTTCTCTCTGTCTCTCTTTATCTCTCTCTCTCTTTCGCCGTGCATTCAGTGTTATTACATCGGTCATATACTAATGTCAATATCAGTCCTCAGAAGATTACGAATACCATTCTCTTCCAAAATGTTCCAAATAACGTTAATAAACTACCACGGAGATTGGATTGTAACTGAGAGTTTTCAATCGACATCCTCATCCGTCATAACAAAGAAATCTAAAAGTCTTTCCAACGATTAAAAGTAAATATAAGTTATAATCGATTGCTTATTGTCTTGATTCCACTTATTTGCATTGTTTTGCTGTTTACTTTTTTCAAAACATTCATAGCAAATATATGCTCCCTTCCTCCGGTCGCATATTTTTGCTAGTCTCGGAGGATTATATAATTGTGTACGAACTACATACAATACGCAGTTAAAGCAAAGTAAATTGTTTTGCACGATTAAAATATATATTGACCTTCCTGTAAACACCTCAACGTACATTGTTTTCTGTCTGTGTAGTGGATTCGTCCCCTTCAGGGTTAACACATGGAAAATGACAGAAAAAAGAAAAAGAAACAAGACTTGTTTGAAAACGATATATTTATCGAAAGTCTTGAAAATGATATATTTATCGAAAGTCTTGAACATGATATATTTATCGAAAGTCTTGAAAATGATATATTCATCGAATGTCTTGAAAATGATATATTCATCGAATGTCTTGAAAATGATATATTTATCGAAAGTCTTGAAAATTATATATTCATCGAAAGTCTTGAAAATGATATATTTATCGAAAGTCTTGAAAATTATATATTTATCGAAAGTCTTGAAAATGATATATTTATCGAAAGTCTTGAAAATGATATATTTATCGAAAGTCTTGAAAATTATATATTCATCGAAAGTCTTGAAAATGATATATTTATCGAAAGCTTTGAAAATGATATATTTATCGAAAGTCTTGAAAATTATATATTTATCGAAAGTCTTGAAAATTATATATTTATCGAAAGTCTTGAAAATGATATATTTATCGAAAGTCTTGAAAATGATATATTTATCGAAAGTCTTGCCTAAAAAAAGTTTTTTAATGGTTTTATTTGTTTGATATTTCAACCTGATTTGCACAAAATTATAGTAGATATTTAATATTAAATTGTTTTTAACGCCAATACGTAGTAAAAGCTAAGTAAATTGTTTTGGATTATTATATTATTTTTCATCGCTATTGCTAATTTTTTACTTATTCATTTAATTTTTTTTATTATCGCTTACGTTTGATTTCATGTTTTCAAATATGCCGTAAATCATAAATCTATGAAGTCACGTCAAATCTATAATTTTCTTGTTACGGTAATATTTTAAGCTCTATTTATATGAAAGTCCAAAAAGGTAAGTTGGTAGAACGTCAAACTTAAAATCTCAAAGTTTCAGTTTCGGTTTCGATTTGCGGTCATGACATCCGCGTGATTTATTTAATGTATTTTTTTATTTTATTTGATTTGATTTTTTAATAGAAATTGCCTCAGACAAGACATGAATCCACTTGATGTAAAGAGCTAAGAAGAACGAAATATTATTATCACAAAAACAGGAGATGCCTATTTGTCTTAGTCTTGAAATAACCAGGAGAAAAAACAGTCAGAAGGAAGAGAGTTCCACAAGCTTGCAGTTCTTGGAAAAAAGCTACTGAAATAGGAAGTTGTATTACAATGAGGTATCAAAACATCAAATTGATGGAGACCACTAGACCAACGAGTCAAAAGAGCTGGAACAGCAGAAGCACAGAATAGATCATACAATTCTGAAGAACATGCCATAACAGTATTTATAGAAAGGATTGAGACTAGCAGCATCACATTTGTGATAGAGAGGGTGCAGAGAAGAAAATGTTGATCTAGTCTAGTTACAGATACTTTACTACACCTTATCAAGAACCCTCAAGTGGGATCGAGATCCATCAGTCCAAATAGTAAATCAGTACTCTATACTTATATTATTATTTATATTAACGAAATATTCTCCAATCTAAAAGTAGTTAAGATCTCTGATATTTCGAAATGTGGCAAATTTCTGCAGTGTTTTATTACGTTTCAAATATTGTGACTGACTGACGGACATAATCTCTTTTTATATAAGATACTACTGTGACGCTAAAAGTTATAACACGTTTTTTCATTGTGGCTCAAGCAACCAACTTCTTTTTTAATTATAGGAAATTTGAAAAGAAACACTTGTCCATTTTTTAAAACCAAAACTTATACTTCATGTTAGCTGCTGCTGCTTTGCAATATGTCGCCCAACGAAAAGATAGATCAGTTACTAATGAAGCATCACTTATCAAGGTTAGGCGTAATTGTCAATTTACTCACAAAATCACCCATCTCTTACTAAGTTTCTGTTTATTACTCACCTACTGTCTTTTTTGCACCCCCGTTCTTATTTTATACAGTTTCTATAATTCTCGCTTCCGCCTCTCTCTCTCTCTCTCTCTCTCTCTCTCTCTCTCTCTCTTTCTCTCTTTGTTCATTAACACTCAAAGGTAATACAATAGAATAGTCGATTAGAAACAATAGGGAATATCATAAGTGATCAGACTATAAAAAAATAAATAAAAAATAAATAAAAAATACATGAAAAATAAATAAAAAATAAATAAAAAATAAATAAAAAATACATGAAAAATAAATAAAAAATAAATAAAAAATAAATAAAAAATACATGAAAAATAAATAAAAAATACATGAAAAATAAATAAAAAAAAAAAAATGAATAAAAAATGAATAAAAAATAAATAAAAAATAAATAAAAAATAAATAAAAAATAAATAAAAAATAAATAAAAAATACATGAAAAATAAATAGAAAAAAAAATTAAAAAAAAAAAATAAATAAATAAATAAATAAAAAATAAATAAAAAATAAATAAAAAATAAATAAAAAATAAATAAAAAATACATGATCTTGACCCTATCACAAACCTTCAGTCCGGGTGGCAATACGAAAATACAAATTAAAAAAAAAAACATTAAAAAATACATGTCGTTTTGTAACCACTGAATCAAAAAATATTTAAATATTGGTTGATTCATATTTCAGTTTTGTTAATTCCAAGAGTTAAATTTAATTCAACAGGGTATCAACTAGGTCATAAAAAGTGGAACAAAACTAAGGTAGCAAGCCGGGGTACCGGTAAATGAGATGGATAGTTGAATTATGATGACTATTACGTGAGAATAATTCATGGGATGAGGAATAATTGATGACTTATGAGGATGGTTAATGACAAGTGATTATTGGCATTAGATTTGAAGACGACCATGTTTTAACCCTCAGGAAAAAAATCTTGTCACAATGTTTTTCATAGGTAGAACATTTTAGGAAAGACACTCTGTTCATGGAAATTCCGTTTTATTTTAGACACAGAAAGAAAGAAAGGAAAGCATTCATGTGTGTTGTTTTATTATTTATTTAATATTTACTTTTTTTTAATTTTCTTATTTCTGTGTTCGTTAGCATAGGGACGAGGCATTCTTCCAAATGCCAGACTATCACATGCTATTTAGAGGCTCCAACCGAGTGCTCTTTTAAAAATTTTGGTCGTTCCCTTAAGTGCAATTATTTGGATTTCTTTAGCACTTAGTTTCCCGGGAATACTTTCCAGATACTTTTTGAACTTTTTCTTCATGAGGCCTTTAGCTCCTATTATAACTGGGATAATGTTGATGTTTTGTAGGTTCCAGTTTCTCTTCATATCATACATTAGGCCTTGGTATTTTGTCACCTTCTCCCTTTCTGCTCTGTTTAAGCCACTGTCATTTGGAACACTCACCTCAATCAGTGTTGCCTCTCTTTCTACCTTATTTAATATGACTATGTCCGGTTTGACTGTTGCATTTTCCAGGTAGGTAGATATAGGAACCATTTATTTACTAATGTACCTGGGTATGTACCTGGGTATGTGGGAAATGATGCAATGATGTTTGCCTTATGGCTCAACTAACTTCCAACGTTTTTAATTGTTGTTTATTGGAGAAAAAACAAATGCCCTTTTTGTTTACAACCAATACTAATACTTCCTGTTAGATGTTGCTGATTCGTATGATGCCGGGTGATTGATTAGAATAGTTAACATAAACAAGGGTGAAAATAAAACAAATAGTCAACAAATAACTGTTACCAAAGTCAAGTAAAGTATATCTTCTATCGATCTGCGTAACTTTTATGTTTTTGAAATGTTTTAATTTTTTGTTTTTTTTCTGATTTCTTATCACTATCAACAAAGTTGTAAAAATTAGATATCCAAGATTTCTTTACTTGATGTGAAAACTTTATGTCGTATGTTTAAAAAATTAAAAAAAATAGAAAATTAAACAAACATACAACTGATAACTGTCACCAATCTGTCAAATATTTAATTTTCGACAGATCTGTACATTTTTCATTCACTGAAACAGTTTTTACGTTCTTTTTTTATTGCTACATACGTTGCACTATACTGAACCATTCGATCACACGTGGCAGACGCATGTTGTTTTCTACTGCCTTGTGGAGAGCGAAAAAAATCAGAAAAAAACAAACATCTAAAAACAGTTTCAAACACATCAAATCTACGCTAATTCATAGATTACATTTTCTTGCCTTTGGTAACAATTATTTGTTAACTATTTGTTTTCCGCCTCTTTTTTCTGTTTACTATTGAAGTGTAGTATCTGTTCCGATGGATACTACCCTCCATAAACTGGTACTGTCTTTGCCTTCAGGGCTTGATTTACGCCGGTCTATGGGTCTGTCCTGTGCAGTTCTAGGAGGTCCAGCCTCCCAGGCTTTACCCCCCCCTCTTTGGAGAGGAGTGGGTTTATTGCTTACTGCCTGAGGCGCCCCAACCGGGGAATGCCCACGGGGCTGCCTAGGCAATTTTGAATGGCCAGAGTGCTCACCTTCTCGGGCGCTGGCTTTTCAGGCCCCACTTTCCCGACCCGACCTTGGGTCACATCTTACTTTGTGGGAGTCCCGAAGGCCAAGACGATACCAGTCTATGCAGTATCCATTGGAACAGATACTACACTTTGATCTTGGCCAAAAGGCCAAATTACGATAGGTAAGCGGGCACTGTGTTTTGGGCTATGGAGTATAACATCCTGCTTCGTTTTAGTCTTCTTCTAGGAGGACGGATCCTTTTGTTGAAGATAATGAGTTATCTTAGGTATCGTGCCGTGACGTCATTCCGTTTCAGCTACTTACAGAGACAATCTAGTTAGTATTCAATATATTGAAACCCTACTGCATTTGCTGGAAGCGTGTACAACTGAAGTGGAGATGGGAAAATGTGCAGAACGCCGATAGCAAAGCACCGTCGGATTTGATGTGACGAAATCATTGAAGTTGCGAGTTATTTCTGGAGATTCTCGACTGCCTACTTATCGATCGGATACGTGTAAGCTGGCGGAGTAGTTAGTTATTGTCGGAGCACGACGCTGGTGTACAGGCCTCAGATAAATGTATAATGATGTGGAATCAGATTACCAAGATCTTTTAGCGTAGACAATTAAGGTTGATTTATTAGCGCTGAAAACTTGTACACAAATAAGAATTCTTTAAAAGACGCTGGGCGATTGAGTAGAACAGTTATCAGAAATAAAGGAATGAAAAAGAACATATTTACAACAAATATATTTTATAAAAATAATAAGAGAATTTAATGTTCTATCGATCTGCTTAGCTCTTTTAGAATTTACGCTTTTCTTGAGGTTTTTTTTTAAAGATTGTTATCTTTGCATCCAGATCCTTGTAAACCTGACGTATTCAACATGGCGCCGAATTTTACTTAGTGTGAAACTTTGATATCGTATGTTTAACAGCTCAAATATCGAAAATTAAACAAAATGTTAAATATTCGTATGTGCGATGTATCTAGTGCATATATTAGATGATAGGTTATGAAAGAAATGTTATATACATGTTATATACATGTTATATACATGTTATATACATATACATATACTTGTCAGCGGGGCTGGGAAAGCATGACAGTGAGGACGGAAACAAGAATACAAAACAAGGGAAGTGACGTTATATCTACGAATGCGATGAAATTCTGGGCGAAGAATCTCCTTTAGTATCGATAGATGTGATCAAGAGACAAAAAATGTTAATATGAGTTAACTAAAGTTTAATTTTAAAAGTGTTACGCTTGATAGTCTCTCCCATCTCTCGTTCTGTCTGCAAAGATCATTACTATGAAAGGATTATATTTTGACGTAATCATCCAATAATAGTGTAATTAATTGTAGCGTGATCCTATGCGTGCGACTCAATAAATCTCTCGAATTATTTTGAGTCTGCAAGAGGGAGAAAGAGAGGTTCGGTAAAGAGGGATAGAGAGGTAATGGGGAAGATATATAGAAAGAGAAGGATACACTCTCTATCACGATTATTAGATTACAATGAGAAAAACGCGACCTTTTGGATCACGAATTAAAGTCGAATTAGATTGTGTGAACCAAGGAAAACAGTGAGTTTGCAAAGCCAGTTAAATTTGAGAAAAAAACACTACGACAAAATTTTAGAATTGTATTTTTTGCAGCTGTCTCACTTGCTTCTTCCTCTCTCTCTCTCTCTCTCTCTCTCTCTCTCTCTATATATATATATATATATATATATATATATATATATATATATATATAATCTATTAATATATTTTAATTAATCAAGTTTTCTTAACTTGACATTCCGTTTTAATGATCTGCAAATAAACATGAAACACAAAATAGAACAAGTTAAATAGTGCGCGTTACATCTTTATATTATAACTTCTATCTTTTCTCCTGCTCTCTCTCTCTCTCCTTCTCTCGCTTTAAATCCCCTCCCCGATTCTGAATCCATCTCCCTCTCTTTCTCCTCAGCCCAGCTTATTTTCTCTTTTGTTTTAATGTATTGAAAACATTATTATAATGTAATTCATAATCACGATCTATCCATTTGTAATGTAATGTTGTAATATTACATTTATTGCTCCGTGACAACGCCGAGTAGAAATAAAATTGCAAGACTTGATTCCGAGTAATTCCTACCCCTGCTTTCACAATAATGTGAATAGAAATGCTGGTGATAATTTAAATGTAATACTGTTATATTGCATGTATTGCTCCTGGACAACGTTGAGTAAAATAGAAGTTTCTGCCCACTTACCAAATTTAATTCTGTAATGTTAAAAATGACAATTTTATTGCTACCAGATATCACCGAGTAAAACCAAAAGTTTCTGTTATTCCTTTCTCGTAGAAAGAAATTTGCATATTTGTCGATTACTGATTATTTAAAAGCATTTCTCCCTTTTGAGGGGGTGTTTGAAAAGTTCTGACGACTGTTACATTTCGTGAGAGTTCTACTGATCGTTACATTTTTTAGAGTTCTTGCGAACAACGTCATCATCTTTTTTTTTGTACTTGACTACTAACAGAGTTGGGTCTACGATTCTGCAATATTTCGCAACTTTTCACACTTGACGTAACTCTGATCTATTAACTTGGCATCGCAAGGAATTTATCGACAATAGCGAAAGGAATGCCCGGCTCGATGAGTTTGATTAGCATCCTAAACAGGACGAAGGCATAACAGTTGAATCGAGGAGAGCACGTGATTTCCAGGCAGAGGCGATCTCAGACTATTTTCCTGGTTGCAACTGAAGTAAGTGGACACGAAACGTCGGGGCGACCGCCTACAGTCTAGTTAAGTACAGGGTGGGCAAAAATAAGGGTCCTATTCATAACTTTTTTATTTATTGATGTTTTTTGTTTTGTTTTTAGAATAAGTAAAGGACCCCTTCCGAAGCAAGCATGAGCCGTATTAGCCCTAAGGAACGTACCCTCATTTAGAAAACATTATTTTTGCTTAAAAAACTCAACACAGTGTAAAAAACAATACTTTAGTTTTTGTAAGTTTTAAGAAGTGTTTTTCGGCTAAAATTTGTTTTGTTTATTTCAAAAAATCTCGGAAGGGTCAGTCTACACACACATGAAGTTTGGTGAGTTTGACTTTTATTTTGTGGAAGTTATTCAAATTCAAGTTATTCAAATTTAAAGATAGGACCCTTATTTTGGCCCACCCTGTATAACGAAACAGGCGAATTATCTGTCTATCTATCTATTTGCCTGTTTGGCTGTCGCTTTCGGTCTATGTTTCTCTCACGTGTACGAGATTTTCTGTTTTAAATAAAATATTCATAACCAAACAACAAGAGTCCACATGGTGTTCTATCAACAGCCTCGCTTACAACGATGATGACAATTACAGCCACGACCACAGCGGCGTCGGCGGAAGGATCAGCCTGCGAGCGTTTGTCAACAACCTGTGTTACAACAGGACCACCGGGATTTACCGGTTTATATAGCCAACCGTAAGGCGTTATCTTTATCTTTATTACACATGAAATACTCATACATTACCGTATGTTAATACATACTCGATGTCGATACTTAAAAAAAATCTGTACATGCTTTCTCGAACAGACAAAATCTAACAACGAAAAACACCCTGATTTTCGCCACATCTTACCCAGACTTCCTGTTCATAACGTCCCTTCTCTGACACGTTCGGTTAATTCCTAACCGTAATTGTATTTTATATCTCTACAAATCTACTACAGGATCGATCTGCTGTCAAACCCCAACCTACCAACCAACCAAACGTTCTCACACCTTAGGCTATTCTCTATCTCTAAAAATAAAGACCATATATAGAGTACTGTTGTTATATTCGAGATAGTGAATCTGTCTTAGTTGTGGGTTATTGATAAGGTGCAGAAACGTATCTATTATTTGATTAGCCACACCAGTTCTTCTTCTCTGCACCCCATCTCTCTCACAGACGTGATGTTGCTAGTTTCAGTCTTTTCTATAAATACTATTATGGCATATGTTCTTAGGCATTGTGTGCTCTATACTCGGCTTTCTTTGTTCCAGCTCGTTTGATTCGTTAGTCTAGTAGTCCCCATCAATTCTCTGTTTCGATACATCATTATAATACAGCTTCTTATTCCAGTAGCTTCTTTCCAAGAACTGCAGGCTTGTGGACCACTCTTCCTGCTGATTGTTTTCCTCTTACCTTGGTCTTTTTAAAACTATGGCCAAAACACAACTCTGTCTTTACGATAATCATACATTGTCTGGAGCGATTTCCATTAAAAAAAACGTTACTCGTGACATACCGACAAAAGTTATATTTCAAAATTACGTGTAACTGACCGACAGACAAAGCTTCTTATAGAAATATGTGGACGCATCTTGAAATGCTATGCTAAACTTACGCTTGAAAGACCAACTGGCCTACAGATGTTGAATATTGGAGGGTACCTAAGCTAGTATTAATGTAAGTTAACACATATTTGTTCGGGTGGCTCTAGCCTTCTGTGTGAATACGATATATTCTAGTCTAGTTTTTTGACCCTCCTAAAGTTTCCAAGTTAGTTTAATTAACATGAACCCGTTATGATGTCGATGTTATAGCCTAGGCGATGATAACAATCTATGACCGAAACGTTAATATATATATTAATAATGTTCTATCTCGTTGGAATAATATTCCCATAATTTTTATCATGCATATATATATATATATATATATATATATATATATATATATATATATATATATATATATATTTAAAAGATCCTCGACTACGAATCAGTGGCGATTTGTGATCGGGGTTCGCGCCCACCGACCGTTGAGAATTAGTTCCTACACTGAAGATTGCGTTAGCATGAAACATCGATGTCTGTAAGTAATTAAAATAATTAACAAATATTTATTTATAAATATTATTGTTTATCAGCCCCCTCCCACAAAGGCTGGGCACTCTCGAGTAACTTTAATAACAAGCAGTGCAAATAGCTATATGCACGATCCGAACGCCGTTCGTAAGATCACTCTTTACTGCTTGGTATCTAGCCGCCGATTCGCTATTGAAATTTTAAATTCCTCTATATTTACTAAGTAATTGGCTATGGCTGATGGATAAGATCCTCGACTACGAATCAGTGGCGATTTGTGATCGGGGTTCGCGCCCACCGACCGTTGAGAATTAGTTCCTACACTGAAGATTGCGTTAGCATGAAACATCGATGTCTGTAGGTAATTAAAATAATTAATAAATATTATTTATAAATATTATTGTGCATATATATATATATATATATATATAATTTTTTTTTTAATAGTTCAACTTACATGGTTAACGATCAATGGATGTTAACTTATTTATTTTTTCGCCCCAGAGCCTATATAATTAAACAATAAAATTCTAAATTAAAATGACCACTATTTTATTCACCTTAACACACACAACACTTTACCGTCCGTTTCGTCTTCACGTGAACAGTCAAATATGGATAAATATATTTTTGATATACGCATCTGTTCGTATCTTAGTATAAAAGATGGCGTCCGAGTACTAAAATGAACCTCATTAATGTTAACTGTATATATGTATCCTATAACAATGTCAGTGTTCTTTTTTTACTTTTTTTCTGATGTTTCTAGACACAATTATTTTACTTCTGAAGAGTCGCACATATGAAATGTTGCAGGGGTTCGAACAGTGCGACCGTCTGAGATTATCATCCCTACACTGATGAGAGCGAAAGCTTGAAACTCTGGCGTATGTAGGTAAAATAATTACATATTATTTACTTAAATTAATATTCTTATAAGTCCCTTTTATAAGATTAAAGTTAAACCCTGTTCGGGAAAGTTAGAAATAGACTGACACGTAGCTATAAGGCATATTCCGACAACCTTCGTAGAATCTTTAGCCAGTCTTTCTAGATATGCCGCTCATCGCATAAATAGAACTTAAATTTCCTTCTTGAATGTGGTAATTGTTATGGCGCTTGCATACGGAGTCTAGCTAGATTATGTGGCAGAGGTTCGAACCGTACGACCGTCTAAGATTATCTTCCCTACACTTAAATTAATATTATATTATTTACTTAAATTATACCTTTTTTATTTTCAAGTGGCAAACCTAAAAATAATGTATGTTTATATGTATCACTAGCATCTTTTATTCTTCGTGGAATCGTATTCAGGTGACAAAAACAAATTAACAAAAAGCTGAGGACAAGAAAATAATTTCAAAAACGCAGCCAGGGGCGGGCATGTAAAGACAGTTAGACGTCAAAGGAACTAACCAGTGCAGGAGAATGTTAACAATTTAAATTCCCGGGCGCCAGAATTAGAGTCACAAGATTAATTGTATTACGTTAAGCTTTTTAAAATGTTGTTACTGGGTTCATACGTAATGTTATTTATTGTAGATTGTTGGGTTTTGAGAAAGATAGCTTCGAGTATTTTTTCATTTTTAATAATGGGTTCAGAATTTATTATTTTCGTGTTATTAACTACAATTTGTCTTAAATCAGATGTGTCAGTTATGTTTTTGTAAATGCTGGTAAAGAAATCTAGAGTTTACAAGGTACATGGTGAGTCAGTGGGATAAGGTAGTCGTTGCAAAACCAATGTGAAATGTTTATATGCAGCAGCAAGCAATCTGGGGCAAACAATCTCGGAAGACGAGTAGTACAGGCGAATGTATTTATTATGCGCTCACGTGGCCAACGCTGAATATAACACCTTTTTGTCTCAGCGTAAAACTGTAAATACTGGAAATAAATCAGTCTTACAAACATGTTCTAAGAAACAAAACAAAGAAAATTGGAAGAAAGCGAATAGTTAAATAGGTTCAGAGAACTCTGCGTTGCTTATCTCTGTTTTACCAAGCTATTTGTCCCAGAATGACCAACGTCTAACGCAAGCTCATCGGACGTCCGAATCCCATGCTGGCTGATTTGAAAAAGACCGCTTTTGAGCAAGCAGGGTGTGTTGAGGCAAGACAGTTCTCCGTGCGCATGTCTTTCGGAAGAGGACGGTGCTGAAGACAAAATGTCTCCTTCCTGAATTTTAACCGGCAAACATAGAAAACTCTTGCATTCACATTATATATATATATATATATATATATATATATATATATATATATATATATATGAGAAAAATGTAAAGAGAGAAAATAAAAACTCAAAAATGCATCTGAATGTTTTGCTCAACTGTTTCGAGGATATTTCCAATGTAAGATTAGTCGAAATAATGGCAAAAAATGAGAAAACCTGTAATTAAATACGTCTGTTAGAAGAACTAGGTATAGCAAGTTGAGTAAAAAAAAAGAAATATGTATGTGTATGGAATATGGGCAAGAAGTGTTTAAATATTGAGCGGGGAAAGATGTAAGATAATCTTCTCGAAACTGTTTTATCCTTTTTGTTTGTCATATATATATATTAAACTGTAGAAGTGAGATAGCAAACAGCTGCTTGCACAGAATAAAATTTACCTTAGGCTAACAATACACAAATAAATAAATAAACAAATAAGTAAAAAAACTAAACTAAACCAAAACCTAACAATTTAAAACGCAAAACCTAAAATAGAAATAAAATGAACCACGTGTTAAAATAAGTTCACCCATTATATTGAAACAACAAAGAAACAGGATTAAGGCCACTCTATAGAAAACAGAACAATACAACAGGATATAGGAAGTAACACTAACCGGACCTCTTGTTGGAAGCCCAACGATTGGCTGCGAGAACAACAAAGAATCTAATTGGTTAACTAGCTAGCCGTGTATATAAAAACAGCCGGCAAAAATAACTCCATACATTTTAGCCTGAAGATTCCACCGGGTATGAAACGCGGGAGCCTCTGTGTAGCTTAAATGATATAAATATATTTTCATAGCTTCCTATATATATATATATATATATATATATATATATATATATATATATATATATATATATATATAAGGATGAAGAGGAATTAGAAAAGCGAGGGAGGCAGATCTTTTTTCAATTCAGTTGCTCAATTCAAGGTATATTCCGCCAAAAAGCAATTAATTTAATTATTTTTCCTTAAGCCAGGCTTTTCAAAGATCGAAATCTTATCATCAAAAGAAATTGATGGGATAGTTACGTTGGCGAAAGGCCAAGATTAAAAACTAATTGCTTTTTTGCGGAATATACCTTGCATTGAGCAACTGAATTGAAAAAAGATCTGCCTTCGTCGCTTTTCTAATTCCTCTTCATCCTTCTATCTATCTATCTGCTCTATGTGGTATATTGAGCTGTATACTTTTCACAATAGGTTCAACCTTTCCTAAAAGTTCGCTTTTAGTTCTCTTATTTATATATATATATATATATATATATATATATATATATATATATATATATATATATATATATAATGGGGTCTGAACTTAACGATATTTTATACTAATATATATCTTAACGATACTTTTACAACAGCTATTTAATGAATAAAAATATAATTTCATCCATTGTATTAGGTTCTGAATTATCAAGTTTGCACCGTTTGTAGTGTTAATCGTATTTTTCATAGCTCTGCATTAAAGATAAAGAATATCTGGTTGTCTATGAATGGACGTTCTGGTTTCTTTAGAGTTTTTTTATTTTTCTTGAGGATTTTTCTCCGGAAGTGATCGGATAGTTTTCTGATGATCTGCATGAACGAAAGTGTATCGTAATTACATGTTTATTTCTGGGTGAAACAATTGTCAAGAGTTATATTAGCCTTTTTCATAATTCGGAAAATAAAAATATGAATAAAGACGGTGTCATTAGAATTTGAATACCATTATTTACTTTATATGGGTATATATATATTTATATGCATGTTTGGTTAAACAGTAGCCCCAGCTTCTGTTTATTTATTTTTTGATACGTTTTTTCGATTCGTCGCACGACCGATTTGGTATTGTCGTCCATATTGTATAAAAAATCGCCATATTTTCGCGAACGTTTTCGACCGACGTCGGTCATCTTCAGGCGGATGAATGAGTATGCAAAATAAAAGATTGGTGAATTTATGTATATATATATATATATATATATATATATATATATATATATATATATATATATGTAGCAGGATGAAAATGGAATTAGAAAAGCGAAAGGCAGATCTTTTTTCAATTCAGTTGCTCAAGGCAAGGTATATTCCGCCAAAAAGACAATTTATTCAATTAATTTTTTCCTTAAGCCAGCCTTTTCAAAGATCAAAATCATATCACCAGAGGAAATTGCTGGGATAGATAAGTTGGCAAAGGCCAAGATTCAAAATTTGAAAAAGTAAAATAAATATTTTGGGGGAAAAACAAAGCAACATGCTGCCCGAATGCAAGCAAAATTGAATTGAAAAAAGATCTGCCTTCCGCTTTTCTTATTCCTTTACATCCTTCTACTTATCTATCTGCTCTATCCGGTATATTGAGCTGTATACTTTTTACAATAGGTGTCACCTTTCTTAAAAGTTCGCTTTATCCTGTATATTGAGCTGTATACTTTTCACAATAGGTGTCACCTTTCTTAAAAGTTCGCTTTATCCTGTATATTGAGCTGTATACTTTTCACAATAGGTGTCACCTTTCTTAAAAGTTCGCTTTATCCTGTATATTGAGCTGTATACTTTTCACAATAGGTGTCACCTTTCTTAAAAGTTCGCTTTATCCTGTATATTGAGCTGTATACTTTTCACAATAGGTGTCACCTTTCTTAAAAGTTCGCTTCTAGTTCTCCACTTATATATATATATATATATATATACATATAATTAAAATCAGTCTCTTTATATATATATATATATATATATATATATATATATATATATATATATATATATAATTACAATCAGTCTCTTTATCGTTTGTTTTTATCGATAGCTTTCTTCTTACAAACTCGATATTGTAATTCTACTGAACAGTTTTCAGAAAACAATTTGTCTTTGTCGCAATTATTTTCAAATGACCTTCATCTTACATCTTAAATGTTTTATTCTGATATTGGTTTTACATCAAATATACTGATTACGTTTTAGTGGGTGTGCTGATGCAACATCATACTAATATCTACTCACATATTATAATCATAGAAAATAAAATAAAATAATAAATTACAAATAAAACAAAGTAAAGTTTAAAACAACGAAATATTATAACAATCATAAGATATAAAACATCTATATTAGAGAACATATATAAAGGAGCATGGTATAATCGCGAATTAAATTAAGTAATAAAGTAAGAATAGTAGTAATAATCTATAAGCAACATAATAAACTGGATAATGATTATTTTAATATTTAATTCAATAAGATAATATTACTTATTATATATTAAATCTCTTCGGACGATTGTAATTATTAACACCATTTCTCTTCATATTATTGCATATTGGGGGGTAGCAACGGATTTTTTCGTGATCAAGAACCAGCATTGTGTTCTCTTGGCTAAGATCAAAGTGTAGTATCTGTTCCAATGGATACTACACCCTATAGACTGGTGTTGTCTTGGTCTTCGGGGCTTGATTTACGCCTGTCTATGGGTCTGTCTTGTGCAGATCTAGGAGGTCCACCCGCCTAGGTTTTGCCTTCTCACCCTTTGAGAAGGGGTTAGTTTATTGCTAATCGCCTGAGGCGCTCCTACCGGGGAATGCCGACGGGGCTGCCCAGGCAAATTTTAAAGGCACTAAGTACTCTTCCTCTAGAGTGCACAATTCCCACTTTCCGACCTTGTGTCACATTCTACTTTGTGGGAAGTAGATAAATAAGGTACCAAAAACTAAACGTTTGAAAAAACTTGACGTGAAAATGCCAATCGGCTTGAGTCTTGGCCTTTTGGCTAAGATCAAAGTGTAGTATCTGTTCCGATGAATACTGCACCCCATAAACTGATATTGTCTTGGCCTTCGGGGATTGATTTACGTCGGTCTATGGGTCGGTTCTGTGCAGTTCTAGGGGGTCCACCCTCCCAGGCTTTGCCTCCCCTCTTTGGGGAGGAGTAAGTTTATTGCTTACTGCCTGAGCCGCCCCTACCGGGGAATGCCGACGGGGCTGCCCAGGCAATTTTTAATGGCAAGAGTGCTCACCTCTCGGGCGCTGGCTTTTCAAACCCCACTTTCCCGACCCGACCTTGGGTCACATCTTACTTGTGGAAGATAAAACTGGCCTTGTGCCTAACTCCTGCAGAGGAGTAAATCAATACTCATGGTGGGAACCGCACAATTATTTTCAACTAGCAGGAAGACCTGACGTTGCTCGGGATTGACTGAGGATAACTACTATGTACCTTTAACATATGCACATAACACAATATTACTTACTTTGATTTACTGGCCCCATGTTCCCTGTTTTCCCCTCTAATATTGTCGGAAGGAGCCGAAATGTTGGAAAACTCTTTGAATTAGTGTCTTATACATATGGTTAAGATTTCATTAAACTCAAATATACATATTTGGCGTTTTAAGGGGGTTCTCTCCCCAATGGATACTTAGAGGTGGAGGCACGTAGATATTCAACATATAGAGGGCAAGGTAGAGATTCGAAACAACTTCTATTGTGGTCCCCGGAGAATATTATACATATGATATACATTTTATCATAATGGGATATATTCAAAGTTTTAAAGGAGGTTCGGCCAGTATAGCTTTTTTTAAGTTAGGAAAACTATTAGAGATTTAAGACCACTTCCATTTCTACCACACAAATTATTTTATACATATGATTTAAATTTCATAAAAATGTGATGCATTTTAAGTTTTAATGGGATAATTCTCTCATAGTTCCTTTTGGAGTGCCCTTTTATTATCTTCCCAAGTAAATTTTACATAAGAATCAAGGGAGACGCGAGAGCGCTCTATCACTTAATAGACTTCAAAAACGACCTATGCTAGAAATCTCATTTCTTTGATCGCTCATAACTCAAAACCAATAAACCAAATTAGTTAAAACTTTGCAAAAAAAATTCATTTTATAGGTTCTATAAGTGTGTAGAATTTCAGCATCATTAATCAAGGCAACCCAGAGATCCAGAAAGTGCAATCATGAAATCATGTTATCTGTGTGTACGTATGTGCCACCCTGTATCTCATCAACTATTTGATGGATTAAGCTGACTTTTGGCAAAGATAGAGGTTCTAGGGGCTAGTTGATGGCATTTTAATTTCAGTTTACCATATACCTTAGTTTTCCAGAAAATTTTTTTAAACCTCTAAAATTACCATTGTCTTGAGGCATAGCCTTTACAAAAGTGGTGACATTCCATGATAAATGCTAGTATACTGAAATCATATGCCCTTAATAGAGTTAAGATGAAAATTCATATACACTAAATGTACAAAACAAGTAAATTCCCAAATGTTTACACTTTTATTGTCATTAAGGGTATAACTACATATCAACCAAACCATTTAATTATCACATCATTGCAGTATAAATATCTATGCATGAGTGGATGAAGTGTGTGAGGTGCGCTGAAGAAAAATTCCTACCAGTAAAATACATAGCCCTGTTGTGCTCGCATACCCTTAATGACAATAAAAGTGTAAACATTTGGGAATTTCCTTGCTTTTGTACATTTAGTGTATATGAATTTACATCTTAACCTAATTAAGGGCATATGATTTCAGTATACTGGCATTTATCATGGAATAAACTTTAAGTTTGTATGTAGATTCTCTGAACTTCTTTTGTAAGAGAACACACAAACACATACGCACATGAATTGAGTTTTATATATTAATACTGATTTTTTCTGTCGTTGCTATTTTCTTGTTTGCATTTTCATTCACCTTTTTACTGTCATTCCCTCTTTCAATCTGTCTTATTTTCATTCATTTCACTATATTTGTAGATTTTTCTAATTCGCAATTCTTCTTACTTTGTTTTATTTTAGTCATAGATTTGCATGAAATCAATGACTTCAATTCGCCTTCATCTTTCTTATTTTATTCATTCTTTTTTGTCATCCATCTTTCATGAAATCATCTACTTTCGTTCATTCTTTATTATTCATTCTACTTTCTTTCATTCCTCTATTTTATTCAATCTTCCATTAACTCTACTTTCATTCGCCCGTTATTCTTTTTTATTTAACGCATTTCTATGTTTTAATCCATCTTTTTATTTATTCCCCTCATTTCATTCATCTAATTCCTTCATTTTTTATTCATTTCACTGCTGTATTTTCGTTCAACTGTTCTACTCTCGTTTATCATCGATGCTTATTTTTTTATTTCGCCATTTTTACAGAATAATATTGCCATTTCATACGTCTCTCTTTCTTCATTCACCGTCCATTCTTACTTTCATTCATTTCTCTATTTAATAGATTAATATTGAAGCAGAGAAGAGGAATTAAAGGCGGAAAGGTATGAATTAAAATACTATAATAGAACCGAGTTGAATAAAATTAGGGGAGCGTACGAAACGTGTTTTCTACGCTCCCCTAATTTCATTGAACTCCATCTTTTTTCTATTTATCACCTTCCTGCCTTTATTTTCCCTCCCCTGCCGCCATAATATTCTCCTTTGCAACTTGACGTGTCCTTCAAAACTTTTCCAATAAACCCGGCCAGGAATGCATTCCGAAGCACCTGACATTGTTCCTTCGGGGGCGGACACCGTATCCTTTCGCGGATCGTTTCAATCGGTAAAGAATGATGACATTAGCGTCTCAATTCAAATAAAGAAACGAAGTGAAGGATCAAGTTGTTGTTTTTTTTTCCTTTCTCCAAACGAACACATGTGCCTCCTCTCTCCTCAATATAGTCATCAGCTGTGTGTTAACTTTGAATGATCATAATAGGCTATTGAGAACGCGTCAAGGTCGGTGTCAAGGTATTGACCGAATATTAATGTAGAATAGTCAGCAGATATCAACAAAACATAGAATTGAGGATTTAAATTTAAAAACAAAATCTATCCCAAACATCTACTCGTTTTTAACGTGAACCAGACATTTTGTCTATTATTTCTCTAAGTCTATGTTTAAAAAATTATGTTAATTTTTTAATAATCACCCATCAACTTTAGTAATATATATGTCTATTTTTTTAATTTTTTATTTTGTTTATTTTGTTATTATCCTGATTATAATTAATAGTTAATATTATCTTATTAAATTACATATTAAAATAATCATTGTCCGCTTTATTATGCTGCTTGTCGATAATTACTACTAGTCTTTCTTTATTACTTAATTACACTTGTTATGATATTATAACCCTTTATATATGTTCTCTATTATAGATGTTCTTTATCTGTTAATAAGTTTAATATGTATTAGTTTTAACCTTTCCTTTATTTTATTTGTGATTTATTATTATGTTTTTATATCATCATTTTCTTTCTACTTTTTTCATTCTGTATTTAACTTCATTAATTTGTTTATTATATATTATCATTGCCATTATCTTTATTCACTTCACAAATAGAATGGTATGAGATTATACCATATATATAACATGATATATTGACTGGATATATTTTTGTTTTTAAATGATACTAAAATGTTATGTTTTTCCTGCTTAACTTCTATATGTGATGTTATGAACGGTGCTGATGAAGACACATTTTGTATTCATCTGAAGTATAATACAACATCAAATATTCCAAATCGTTTGAGAAACAATCGCACGCTAAATATTCGTTGTGTTTGAATTATTAGAAACTTATGCACATCATGTACTAAATCTATTTATCAAAACATATATATATATATGTATATATATATATGAATATATATATGTATATATATATATATATATATATGTATATATATATATATATATATATATATATATATATATATATATATATATGTATATATATATATTGTTTGCACTGTTGAGACATTTTGAGTAATTTGAATTTGATGCAACCTTCTGCCCACATTGCGAAGCATGCTGGATCTGTTTCAGGACTTCAATCGAGCATTTTTCCCTTGATATTTTTTTAAATTCTTCACTTGTCGATTTTCAAGATATTCACCTCTAATAATGAATTAATATTCAACTATTATTGGTCAGACCCTCTGACGATAATAGCGTTATCTTTGAAAATCCATACTTTAAAAGTATTTTTGTACTTATATTCCTTGTTTGAACACTTGATGAGATAATAAACTTCATATACTTCATCACGTTATTATCCATATATATATATATATATATATATATATATATATATATATATATATATATATAGGTCTACATTTTAGTATGTATTAAATATTAAATAGTATTTAACGCCAATACATAGTTAAAGCAAAATAAATCAGTTTAAACTATTAAAATAATTTCTACGCTATGGACACAGTTTTACCATCCATTTATTTGATATTATTATCGCTTATGTTTGAATTCATGCTTTTAAACATGACGTAAATAATAAACATATGACGTCACGCCAAAGCTATAATTATTTTGTGAAGTAAAGTTTTAAGCTATTTATGAAAAAATGTGCAAATGGCTCAGTTGGTAAAACGTTAGACTGAGGATCTCAAGGTCTTGTTTTCGATTTCCGGTCTTGACGTTCGCTGTATTTTTTGGGATGTTATTATTTAGTATTAGTGCAATAGTTTCCATTTCTAAAAGAAATATGGATATTTCTTGTTAAAAAAGTTTGACGGGCGGACGGACGGACACAGAGAGAAAATGCCTCTTGTATATTGAGTGGGTGTGGACACATTAACCATTTGTTTAATGCTATTATCTTCAGGTGTGCAAGTGCCGCCTTCGGTAAACTTTGTTTCAGAGTCTTTGATGATCAGGATTAAAGGGTCGATAACAAAATCTTAGTGCATTGAGTCATTGTCCTTCCAACACTCTTGTATGTATCGAGGAGCTGAACGACATACCGTCAAAATCTTAAAGAATCAAAAAACTACATCAAAAACTTTTACGAAGAAAAATGAGATATTCACTGGCTAAATCATCGAACTAACATTGGTGTTCTGTTAATTTTTAAAAATCGTTTGAGATGCACTGGTCACGTTGTAAGGATTAGCGACCAGTCCTTTACTAAGAAAACATTTTATTCAGAACTAAATAAGGGAGCTAGGAATGTTGGAAAACAGAAGAAGCGGTGCCATAATTATTTTTAGGTGAATATAAAGAGGTGTGGAATTGATCACACAACGTGTAAAGCGAGTGCACTCGGGAGAGTGGAGTGGAGAAATGGAATAAGGAGTGGTGGACGAATTTGAAAGTGAGCGGCGTCGTCACGTTAAAGAACTGAAAGCAGCAAGAATAGTGTGCCGGGAAAATCAATTGACAAACGATAGTTCAAGCTTGATTCGTGATAGGGTGTGTGGATCTCGAATGGGACTGTTTCCTCATATTAGAATTTACGAATGAAGCCCTTGGAAACCCGTATGCTTCATTTGAGTGAGGGCGATCATGACGATGGTGATGATATACACAAACAAAAGTGCCCCCCCCCTAAAAAAAGCAGCGTGATACATAATATACTGCCGAAAATGTGTAAGTAAAAGACAATTGAGACAGATGTGGATTTGGATATGGGAATGTATATTTTGATGACGAAGACATTGAGGTTGTTCAAAATTTGGCCAACCAGAAGAATGCCTAACTCTAAGTTCACAGTAAACGGTGTACGGTCAGATTTAGTTCCTGATATCAAACTTCATCCGTAATATAACTTCCGGCGGGAGATAAATTGGTTTTAAGTGATCAAACTATATTGAACTGGTAGCAAGTGATAAACTATGGGTGCTTGTTTACTGTAAAAAAATTACTTTTTATTTTAGGAGAGTACAACGAGGGGGAGATTACTTTAGTTTCAACCACGCTATATCTTAAAATGGATTTTACTATTGTAAGTATTCATTAATAAAGTTTTAAAAATGTATACGTAAAAGGATAATTTAGGAATCAAACAATCACATGAAATGATTTATTAAAATGAATTGATTATCACAGAAGAAAAAGGAAAAAATAGAAAAATACGTCAATGGAAGGAAAGAGAACATGAAACAATGCAAGTAAAGTTTTTGAAATAAATAAAAAATAGAAAATACGTCAATGGAAAGAAAGAGAACATGAAACAATGGAAGTAAAGTTTTTGAAATAAATAAAAAATAGAAAAATACGTCAATGGAAAGAAAGAGAACATGAAACAATGGAAGTAAAGTTTTTGAAATAAATAAAAAATAGAAAAATACGTCAATGGAAAGAAAGAGAACATGAAACAATGGAAGTAAAGTTTTTGAAATAAATAAAAAATAGAAAAATACGTCAATGGAAGGAAAGAGAACATGAAACAATGCAAGTAAAGTTTTTGAAATAAATAAAAAATAGAAAATACGTCAATAGAAAGAAAGAGAACATGAAACAATGGAAGTAAAGTTTTTGAAATAAATAAAAAATAGAAAAATACGTCAATGGAAGGAAAGAGAACATGAAACAATGCAAGTAAAGTTTTTGAAATAAATAAAAAATAGAAAAATACGTCAATGGAAGGAAAGAGAACATGAAACAATGGAAGTAAAGTTTTTGAAATAAATGACAGTTTGACAGTTTGACAGTGGGTAAAATTTAGCAATTTGTTTGAAAATAGTTTCTAGTGCAGTTTTCTTTCGGAATTTGTGTTTCCTCATTAATTCAGCTAGGTACGATTCCACTATTTGCGTGGGGGTGCCACGTTCACATTTGTTCCTTTTTCTTGAACACATTCCACATCCGTTCTATATGGTTAGTTGTGGCACATGTTAGTGGATCAACAAAATTGTATTTGTGATTCACACGCAAATGATGGAATCCTTCGGTACCCAGGCGATCGTACGCTCGCCAACAATCAGACACAATCGTCGTACCTGGTCTCACATATATTTTTATTAAAGGAATTAATGTCGCTGCATCTCTCGCCGGCACGGTTACCAAGAAACGAACTTGAAATTAATCTGTGCGCTTGCAAGAAGTCCATTACGTTGGCATTGTCTCTGGTTAAAAAAAATTAAAACGTTCTAAGTGTTAAAATCCATTTTAAGATAAAACGTGGTAGAAATTGAAACTAGAGTTATCTGCCCCTAATTTGACTCTCCTAAAATTAAAGATAAACTTTCTTTTTTTTTCGGCCTTACAGTAAACAATCACTAAACTATGCATAGTATAGTCTAAGAAGTACTAACCCCAGATGGAGTTCATTTGTGTACTACTTCCTTGCAGATGTTACTAATGGAAACAGATGGAAAAATGTTTTGAAAAAAATATTAATTCCCCCCAAAAATCAAATCGCGTATTTGATTAATTGTTTTTCTAAAATAATTTATTTTAAATAAAAAAAACACATTTTTTTTCATATTTCCGAGAGAAAATCAAACTGCCTATTTGAATACTTATTTCTGTTCAAGAAATTATTCAAAATTAAAATGAGTACAACTAAAAAACAAAACATTTTATTATATTTTTGAAAGAAAATCAACCCGCCTATTTGATTAGTCCCCACCCCCAATAAAAAAAACAAAATTAGTTAATTATATTTTCAGAAAAAAAACAAATCAAACCACCTATTTGAATACTTATTTTTGTAAAATAAATTATTATTATTTAGTTACGACAAATAAAACACAAAAACATTTTATTATATTTTCGAAAGACATTCAAACCGCCTATTTGATTATCCCTCCGCAAGGAAAAGAATAAAGAAACAAAAACATGTTATTATATGTTCAGAGACAAATTTAAACCACCTATTTATTCTCTATTTATATAAGAATAAGTACAAAACTTTTCCTGATTTTTAACACCTAATTGATTACTTATTTTGAACAAAAAATGGAAGTTTCTTAATATCAGAAACAAATTCTGACCGTACACCGTTTACTGCGGACTTCGAGTGAGGCGTTTTCCTAGTTTTCCCAGTAGTTTATTTACTTAAACGATACTATTGGAGTACAGGGTGAAGAAAGTGTGAGTATGTCTGTTAGTTGATAGAGTAAATTATAGGGAACTTGTGCCATTACTAATCAGCAGAGATGCATCCATGTCAACCAAGGAGAGAATCTATTAGGCAGGTGTACGCAGCGTGATGATGTATGGAACTAAAATCTGGCCAGTGCGAGTTAAGGGCATGGATTGCATGGAAAGAAATGATATGATAATGATACGATGGGCGTGTAATGTGAGTCTTAAATACAAGCTTAGTTTTGATGACCTCAGAGGCAGATTAAATTTCGACAGTATGGGGAGATGAAGGCAGATCAGGAGACTTAGATAGTATGGCTATGTTGAAAGAATAGGTTAGCGGATGTAGAACGATTCAGATAACAGCATCAGTTTACATGGGAACGCCAAGGAACATGGGAGGAAACGATAAGTATAGATTTTAGAATAAGCGGGATGAATAAAGACGTGGGCAGAGAAAGATTGGTTTAGAAGTCAGTTTCTAAAAGCTGACCAGTATGAAAAACGGGCGTTAAACCATACATCATCATCATCATCATCATCATCATCATCATCATCATCATCATCATCATCATCATGCTGCTGCTGCTGCTGCTGCTGCTGCTGCTGCTGCTGCTGCTGATGATGATGATGATGATGATGATGATGATGATGATGATGATGATGATGATGATGATGATGATGATGATGATGATGACGTAAGGGAAGTTGGTATAAAATTATGACATCTAATATTCCAATAATGCAGGTATTAAAATCAGCTCAATGCTTACACCTTCAAATCAAAAAGAGAGCTACTGTTCAGTAAGTTGAGACGAATACATGTATGACATTATTCATTTCAGTTCACAGAATTAAATATTAAAAAAATGTATCAGGCATACGATCGTTTCTAAAACGATAAGGTATTTTTTATCTTTTTTACTTTTTACTTCCAATATCTATTTTCCTCAGCGGCCTTGATAAAAGATCACAAAAAGACGTCAAAATCGCCATTTTCGTTTTATTTAGCAAAATATATATCAACTGATTACACGTTAAAAGAAGAACACGTGTACTTAAATTTATGATATTTACAATTATAATCATGACAATAATGATTATAGAATTAAATAAAAAACGTGAAACAATATATCATTGATTAAGGAAAAGGTAAATAATAATAATAACAATAATAATAATAATAATAATAATAATAATAATAATAATAATAATAATAATAATAATAATAATAATAATAATCATAATAAAAAATAATAATAATAATAATAATTTTAATATGTACGTATGACTTTTAGAAGAAATTTGACGTCGAAGCTTATAAATAAAAATAGGCCCTAATTAACAAAAATTAAGTTTTAATTATTGCGGAAATCGACTCAGATCCCAGAATGCAACACAATCACTTGGTCACACGTTAACTTGATAAGTACACATATAATTCTTTAATTCTTCTATTTTTTTTCCTATGTGTATTTTACTTAAAAAAAAAAAATAATAATAATTTTAATATGTACGTATGCCTTTTAGAAAAAATTTGATGTCGAAGCTTATAGATAAAAATAGACCCTAATTAACAAAATTAAGTTTTAATTATAGAATAATCCACAGAAGCGGAAGTCAAACCCTCCCCCTAGCACTACAACCAAGAATACAAGCAGAAAAGTGGAGGGGAACCTATCGTTTCCTTGCACCTGCTATTATGGAGCGGCCAATAATACTTATACTATGTCCTTATATAACATATATATATATATAAAAAAAAAAATTTTTGTTGTTTTTTTTTTTTGTTGTGTGGTAGTGTACAATATCACTCATTAAAATGAATGTGACAATCACTATCCCTGTGACAGGACCACAGGCAAAATAAGCCTGGGCCTGGTGTGGCCACACACACCAAAAATATGAATAATGCACAATAATATAAATACAAGCCGTGGGACTCAGGAGAAAGACCTGAGTGTCATGATGGGCAGGTGCTCCCTCGTTAGCCAACATGGGGGACCCGGTCCGCATCCTGCGAATGTTGGCCCTTCTCATTTCAGAAACAAGACCACGGACAAGAACCAGGTAAGTAACCTCTCTGATTCCAGGTACGACAAGGACACAGACCAAAGACAGGAAAACAAGAGCGAAAACAACAAACTGAAAGGATATAGAAAGAAATGGACCACGAAAGAGAACAGACTGGTGATGGAGTGCTATTATAAAAGCCGCTACCCTACAGAAAGAGGCTACCGAAAACGAATGAAACATCTATGGGACATTGCTAGTGACTACCATACAACGGAACAAAGGATAGCAGATCAAGCAAGACAGATCCTCAAGCGAGGATGGTTCTCGGAGATGGAACTGACGGAAATCAGACAGAAGGCTAATGGCGAAACGGAGCAAGAAACACCACCAAAGGAGAGACCACAGAAAGAGGACGAGCAAAACATACACACTGAAACTGAAGAGATTGAAGACTACGGAATCACAGAACCAGGGGAGATAGAAGACTGCAGAACCACAGAACCTGCTGAGATAGAACTCAACGAAAAAGAAGTAAAGTGGAGAACATTAGACGATACATGTGAGAAAACAAAACAAAACTCCCATCTCTCAGGAATGAAGTAGCGAAGAAGTTACAAGCAGAAACAGAAAGAGTAAACAGACTCCTCACACACATCCCAACAGAAACTATTACAGACCTAAACAACCTGATATATGCTGGGGCAAAATCGGTAAGTATGAAACTAAGAAACGAAGAGAATGGACAAAAGAGAGGACCGACAAAACCTGGATGGGAAATCAGACTGGAAACTCAGATCACCAAACTTCGGAAAGAAACTAAAACCGTGAACAGAAGGAAGGAGGACATGAAACGATTAAGAAGCAAAAATCAGAAACGCAAGGAAAAACTAAATGAGAAACATGAAGAAATAAAACAAAGGATAGCAGCAATAGAAGGAAGACTGAGACGATACAGGTACAAATCAGAACAGAGCAAACAGAACAGGACCTTTGAAAACAATGAAAGCCAGTTCTACAAAAACGTAAATGGAGAAAAAACAACAACAGATTTACCGAACCCAACAGAAACAAAACAATACTGGAGCAAGATATGGGAAGTACCAGAAAAGCACAACAAGAATGCCCAATGGTTGAAAAACATGAGAGATGAACTGCAGGAAATCGAAGAAGGAACCGAAACAGAAATCAACAAAGAAACAATCAAGAAAACCCTAAAAAAATGGCAAACTGGAGAGCATCAGGCCACGATGGAATACATGCATACTGGTTTAAAAAATTCACGACCCTGCATGAAAGAATAGCGCAGAAACTGAGCGGATGTATCCATA
>OY744545.1:12909101-12941601 GCA_963556195.1 Sepiola atlantica
CAATACCTTGTTACATCCTTAATAATCTAGGACTTCCGACAATACACACTACATTACAAACTATAAAACAAACATTAAAAAACAACACATTTTTTAAAAGCCCACAACTCATGCAAGTATATACAATAATTGGCATCAGATATTTGTAGAGTAAACCAAAACAGTAACTAAAAAAAAAGCTTGGTGAACATAAAAGATATATCAAAATAACAAATGTCTGAACGCACTATTCATTACAAAACGACCAGCTTTCTTCAACCCCTCCGAATTTCTACCACCCTGAACCTGCTACTCAGCACCAGTCCTGTGCAGTTCTAGAAGGTCCACCCTCCCAGGTGTTGCCTCTCTTCTTTGGGGAGGAGTAAGTTTATTGCTTACTGCCTGAGGCGCCCCTACCGGGGAATCCCGACGGGGCTGCCCAGGCAATTTTTAATGGCCAGAGTGCTCACCTTCTCGGGTTCTGGCTTTTCAAGCCCTACTTTCCCGACCCGACCTTGGGTCACATCTTACATTGCGGGAGTAAGATAAAACTGACCTTGTGCCTAACCTCCTGGAGAGGAGGTAAATAAATACTCTCAGATGTTATCCTCCAACCTTTGTTCCTTGTCTGTCCTTCCCTTTTTCTCGCTGGACAGTTACTTGCAGAATTGTCTTTGCGCGACCTATATACCGCCCGATTTAATTGAATACCTATATACATGAATGCACATATATTTACTAACGAGTAACATATCAAGACTGAAAGCTACTCGAGAATGAAACTTTAATTGATGGATAAATTAATAGTTGAATGATGATGACTATTATGGGTAATTGTGGAGATTAGCGTCCTTGAAAGATTGCGATGATAAAACTCGTGCATAATCGATACAAATGTTTTCTTTTAATTATAGATTATTACATGAACCTTTTCGAGTTAAAATCAATTCAGTATCACGCATGAAACCTGAAGAAATACACTTTTAAAATGAGAAAATACGCTAGTCTAATCGACGCATTTCGAAAGGATTGACAAGATGGTGACATCATGAGGTGCTTAACTAAAAAGCGGATTCACGTAAGCCGACATGAAATAAACACTTTTACAAGAAGTGAAAAGATTATTTTAATATTGGTTTAAAAAAAAAACATTATTAAAATGATCTTAATTTTACGTGGTTAATGTTGTGAAACAAGTATTTTTTTTAAATACTTTACTTTTTGAAAAAATCTTTTTTTCAAAATTCACTGAACAATTTGACTTCGTTTCATTACACATAGTTTTTGTTCCAGTATTTCGTATCGCCCATAACGTTATGATCGTCTCTTGTATCACCCATGACGCAAAAAATGTTACAATGTGTGTCTTTCGTATTATTTCTTAATGCTACATTTATTTCAACTCTAAATAGTGTCATCATGTCAATCTTTAAAAACTACATTTTATCGCTAATACACAACTTTTATCGCCATCTGCCCAAGACGCTAATCGCCACGATTCTCCTATTATCACTGATTGTGGTGTCTAACTTTATAACTAAAATACATAACTGTAGATAATAGATATATATTTACTATGACATCATCACGTATCGAGGCATAAAAGGCGAGGTGACGGTGGTTAAGTGGATATCGACACGGACTGGGTGTTCCAAGTTCGAATCCAGTCGGTACTACAGTACCACTTTCACTTAGGTCCTTCTTATAAGTACTAGATGTCTTTCCAGAAAGATTTCTAATTAGAAAAACATCGGGGAAACGAATGCCAACACCAGAATCATCTGATTCACACGAAAGAAGAAGGCTAAAAGCAAAGTGAGAATAAGGTTAATTAAATAAATATATTGATTGTTCAATAATGATGAATATTATGAGAGGATTATAACTAATGACTGGCATGAATAAAATCTGGTAACTTAGGTAGGAGGTTTATTGCGCGTCTTTGTTTAGATTAGATTTGAATATAATCATGTAACAATGCACAGCGAAGTATTCTGATGACTACGTGTTTCACAGATGATAAGTTGTTACGTCTGTTGATGCCCGTCATCGGATTAATAGCAACTAAAAAATGAGCAGAGAACAAAGTTTAACCTTTAACAGATTTATTCAACAACTTACAGAGCAAAATGCTAAGGTAGAAGCCGTTGGATGTGTGATGATTAAAGTATGTGATGCGAGGCACATTTGTTTATCCCCGAATTGTCATGGCGGGTGTCCTTTCTGTCAGAGGCGATAACTCTCTTTTATTCGGTCCAAAGGAAATAATTCTATTATTTTTAGGTTGAACCTAACAAAAGTTCTTGGAACAAAGCACATAAAGAAAGAAAGAAAATTGCACTGCAGGAGTAATGGCTGCGAGACGATTTCTTGCCGCGAAAGTATATAATCAGGCTGTGTTTTCTTTTTCGCATGTTACGTCAATTTGACCTCGACTATATCTACTTGGCTGTTTATAAGTGTCAATGTGACACCGTGTTTCACAGATCAGAAGTTCTTAGAAACCAAATTAGTAGATGGAAATTCCGTTTTATTTAAGGAAGACGGAGAAAGAACAAAAGAGAATGTTGATGTTAATGATGGTAAGGAAGCGAGTTGTTTGCCGCGAAAGTATATAATCAGCTTGTGTTTTCATACCGGAATGTTGCGTCGATTTGACCTTTTATCGATCTACTGGGCGTTTCGGGTTCATAGGAAAGCCAAATATCGAAACCAAATCAGTTATCGATAAATAAATGATGATCCATAATCGTTGCAGTCAGAAGAATCCTATCAAATATTGCGAACGGAAGATATGAAAGATATAAATCGAATTCTAGTTCAATTATAAAGCCATTAATCTCTTAGCATTCGATCCTGGTGGGCGAACGATTCTCAAGCTGACACCAATTCCAAAAACATCAATCACTCAACATCAAAACAAATCGCTGTGTATTGAATCAATATTGCGTTATCTCGACAGTTAATCCATAACCGTTTTGTTGCGTTCCAACCCTGTGTCATGCATGAGTGTGGGCTGATTGCTCTTGTGTGGCGATGTTGCTTAAAGGCGTTTCTTGAAAGGCCCCTTTTTTGTCCTGGTAGCAAAAGGTGACAAACGATAGGCACGTTCCCTTAATAATAATTAGGTGTATACCCGGTTGGGTATTTCACGAAAATTACGGCGACGTTAGAAGACAACATTTAATCTCTCCACAGAATTGACTATTTGATTGGAACGCTTTTAATGAGAGAACAGAACACATACTTTATAGATAAAAATATATCTTATTACATAATTGTTTTTAAAAGAATATATAAATATTGTACCTCCAAACACACATACACATACACACACACACACACACACATATATATATATATATATATATATCGTACATGTATTGTATTAGTTTCTGTAAATGTAAATCCGTAGAAACTCAAGTGTTTATAAAAAGTGCTCAATACCAAGTAGAGCTGTTTATAAGTATAAATTTTTATTTATACAAACAATATTGGTTACATATGTGCATACATGTTTCGGTTGCACTTTCCCAATGAGGTTGACTTTCTTGGGAAAGTGCAACCGAAACATGTATGCACATATGTAACCAATAATGTTTGTATAAATAAAAATTTATACTTATATATATATATATATATATATATATATATATATATATATATATATATATATTGGGGAGGACTTGAATGCCAAGGGAGGACTTGAATGCCTACTAGACACTACCCTCGGATGTCTTCAGTCTCTCTGTACAGGGGTTTTTCAGAGACTCTGACATGAGGATACTTTTTACTTCAAGTAAACCCTGACCAAATATTAAAAATAAAATGGTGTACTGTCTCCTCAAGTCATCCAGCACGTCTCCCGAATTGCAGACAGGGATATCTTCTCTACTCATAGAGGGCAGCTTCAAATAAACAATTAGAAGCCGTTGACAATGGGGAAATTGATAATAAAAAATATGAATAAAAACAAAAATAAATACCGGCAGGCCGGCACCCAGGATAAAAAGGGACGATCAACCCGTTCATACACCAGGCGGGAAGATGTAAGCAATGGTGTAAACCTTCCTGCCTCTGGAAATGGTGTTCCAGCCAATACAGAGGCCAACCAGGGTCAGCCACCTTGAGACAAAAAGTCCTGGCCCCCTATCTCCATCACATGCAGTAACAAAAAAAAAGAAACATAAGAGGCTTAAAAGCCCACCCATGGGCTGTTCCACAAAAGAAGATGCTATGTTTTGCTACCACTACTCAAAGTTTAAAAAGTGGAGCAAAACATCCAATGAGTTTCTAGCTTATAACATCCAAGAATCTACCCTTCCCGAAGAAAAAATATATATAGGTGCAACATAGATGATCCGGCACCCAAAGTTCTAGAACATTTTAGGATTACGTTTTGCTGTAACGTCCGATTAAACCTTAATAATAACTCATAAAGTCCAAATCCACAAATTATACATCTACCAAGTCGTTAAACCGAAACACTACTCTCTAGGTTTTTGAGCAGTTCAATTTTCATTTAATTTCTAACTTTGGCTAAGTTTGCTGGCGATACACGTCGCATGCGAGTTCAAAACTCACACTTCTGATATCTCCCTCGCTATGATAAAGCGCGCACGAGAGAGGGAGAGAAAGTGACCAAATATGGATAAAAAGAAAGGCAGGTAAAGGGAGAGTCATTAATGTTCTCAATTCACAATTCCCGTGTGACAGGCTCATCTGGGACAACTCTTTGACCTTTACAACTTACTGCGATCCCCGACTCTATAAACATCATGTAAAATTCGAGTTTGCTCAAGTCTGATTGACGCAAACCTTTTCTGTAGTGGCATTTAGAAGTGCGATGTTTTCGATGTTACTTGTCCTCCTACGAAGGCAATAGAAGTCTGACGCAAAGCTTATAGGTGTGGGGAACCTCAGCTCCCACAAAAGGGCACTATCGCGGTGTGTCATACCTGTACATTGCTTTACGCCGATCTTACAAGACTGAAGGACACCGCCTGAAGATTGGTTCTTTCATACATGAAAAAAGGATTGTCAAGAAAAACTGTTGAATATATAGGAGGTTTATTTGCCTTGATCTTCGTTCCAAACAAATCGACTCATCACTAGTTAGGGGTAGAGTTCAATAAAATATTTATTAAATTAATGACACAAAACACGGGTTGTAGTAAAAAAAGGATGAAATCCATTAATGTTATTGAGCATTTGTATAAGAAGATCGTTTTCTTTTATAAACTCCATTCCGCGATGCGTTCTATAGTAGCGTTTATTTTGCGTTGTGTACAGCCTAACTGGGCCAGACATGAAACTCATCCGACGCATGTCTAGACGGAACACGCTAAAGTAGGACCAGGGCGTATGCGCACACTGTGCCAGCATGGCGGTGCTATTCTACAAGAGAACAAAAACAATTTATATGATAGTCATCACCGTAAAAGAAGATCTAATGTTTGGATTGGTTTGTCTACGGCACAAATCCAGCTAGAAGAGGACTTATTGATTAAACTTTCTACGTGCTCATCGATTTCGTAATTGCTCGCAACAATCCCGACTGATTTATAATTCGACTGTTCGATTAGAATTCGAAGTCGAAACGATAAGAAAATGAAAGCTTTATCTCTCGAGTTATCAGTAAATAAAACCGAAGATAAAAAGACAAAAAATAATTACGTACCCTTTCTTTGAAACCAATTTTCATTTTTATCCGCAGCTTGAACAAGATTAGTGTTTGCAAGAAAAACGCCAATCGAATGATCAAACAATCTGATTATAGACATACATGTATGCAGCTCTTCTAATAATAGAGACGTCTACAAAGCAGATCGTAGTCGAGCACAGAAGAACGTAAGTAAGCTAGACTTAATAGCTATATGACCTCAGTTTAAACAGTAATGAAATTCATGATTTTCTCTTGTGTTCTGGATTTGTCTTCAATTCAATTCAATTTAATCAATTTAAAAAAAATAAAACAAGCCTGCTTTAGTTGCCAAGGGTGGTATACATTTTCACAGAACAGGATACAGTGGCCGAGCACCTGTCCAAATTTACCTTGAATTTCTATGTGTTTGGCGCATTTCTTACCTTTCCTTGAAGTCTATTCCAATGTCCAGAGGTCCTGATTGAGAAAGCTGCCCTACTCCGGTTTAATCAAAATCAGCGGTTAAATAGTCTCTTGTAGTTTCCGCGTAGACCTCTTTCTGGTGCAGAAGTGATATAATATGTCCTGAGGTATATAGTAATGACCAATGAGTAGATTGTAGGCCAAAATGAGATCAGCGCGTAATTGTCGGAGCTCAAGTGAGAAAATGTTAAGTTTCTTGAGTCGTCTTTCATGAGACAGATACCATCAACCCTGCACCATTCGAGTAGCAAATCTTTGAACTGTCTCTAGATGCTGGATATCACGTATTAGATATTGAGCAGGGATATGGACACCGTACTTTAACAGTGGTCTGACGATGGAGACATGAAGTGAGATAAATATTTCAGGAGTGAGTTTGCAGAACGAGCGTCGAATGAAGAATAGATTGGCCATTGTTTTGTTTGCAGCCTATATGCAATGTTTAGATGTATTAAATGGCATGTCGATCAGAAGGCAAAGATCTTCTGTCTCGTTCGCCTCCTTGAACAGAGCCGTGCTACCGCCGAAAGGAAGAGGCGACAAAGTAAGAGCCACTGCAATATAGGAGCATTTATCGACATTAACGTATAAGCCACATTCAATGGACCATTTCCACGCACGTTGAAGGCTAAGACCAGGTTTAAGAATGCCAATTTCGCTTCTACAAGCTACTAATTTGACGCTTAACAGTCTAACGTTTAGTCTTCCTCAAAAGACAGTATTTTTAAAGTATGTCTTTCCACGCAACCCATGCATACGCAGTTATATGCCGTCAGTTATACTGTGTTAGCCGTAAACAGATGCCCACATTATCCCTGGTTTAAACACTATTTCAACATTTCTACATATATCCGCGTCTTGGGTATATAAACATTGAGATTTTTCTTACTCATATCTCGAGATGATGGCTGAATGGTTAGAAGCAGCAACTATCAACAAGACGGTCGAGTTTCAATCTACATTTCTACACATATCCGCGTCTTGAGTTTGCCACTGTGGTAAGTCAAATCGACAACTACAATTTGCTAAGATGTGAAGCTCTTCGTAAAAACAAATGGAACACTTTGAGATAGTCAATAGTGTTTATATAAACATTGAGATTTTTCTTACTCATTGTTCGTGATGATGGCCGAATGGTTAGAAGCAGCGAGTATTAACTAGACGGTCGTTTCAATCTACGGTGATGCGATAGACATAACCACACGACAACATTATCTACGGTTTTAGTACTATTTTCTATATTTCTACATATGTTCCCGTCTACGACTCATCAGTGTGGCTAGACGTAGCGAGGTTCGAAAGTGTGTTTTTTTTACTTCCACTGAAATTGTCGATATTTCGTCCTCTCCTTGTCATCTCCTCATAGCCTATTCAATACTGAACGAATACACTAAGTATTATATTTGCTATTTTGAACAGTGTGAGTTGTATTGCTGGGTGTGTTTTCTTTATTTCATGCGCGTTATGACGGTACTAGCCTCTTAAATACTGTACTATCTGAATAAATCATTCTTTTATTTTTTATAAACTAGTGATCTTGTTTTAATTACGTTATTGTTCCGATTTTTTTCTACCAAGTCGTTACTTATGAAGGCCAAAAGGCCACTAAAGGATAAGGATAAATGCGTTTGTACGGTGAACAGTGAGATAACACCGTGGGGATTTGTAATTGATGGTTGAAATTTAACAGAATTTGATTCTTTAAGAAGACGTCTTTACAATAATTTGTTTAAATTGGTCTTCAAAACGACTATGTTGTAGTCAGCTGGGAAGCAGCCACGTAGTATTGTGTTCCACCGACGGGTAGTTCTATGAAAGACACCTTGGTCGATGGGCGTTCCGTTTAGTTTTAAGTACACAGACGGAGAAAAAAATATTGAAACAAGTTTTAGCTAGACGAGTTTGTACAGGGAGAAACCATAGATTAGATTGAGCACCTACCATTAAAATGGCGATAGAGCAGAGAAAGACCAGCAACATATCTCCTGTGAGAAAATCACTCTACGGAAGAGAAGAGGGTATCCCTTACTAGATTTCGAAGTCAGTGTTGTACTCTGTGAAGGCAATATGTGGTAACAGTACTCAATCTTAGGGCGTATTTGACTCTTGCACAGGTAGAGGATTGCGTCAGGTGTGAGATAACATTGAATGGTGACTTTTTGAATAAGGTCTTGGAGCCAGTCTGTTACTAAGGTTGCTGTAAAATTATTCTATCTATATTCTATTATTGAAACTTACTATTGATACGTCATAAGATTGAGTACTGCTGCCACATCTGGGGAGGCGCTGCACAGAGCACTCTTTCCTCTCTTCACAAAGTATAAAATCGACTTGGCAATCTAGTGATCACAATATATTTTCTTTCCCTACAACCCCTTTCGCACAACAGAGATGTTGCTAATCCTATTCTACATTACCGTAATTTCCATGAAAGGTGCTCGACTGAGCTCCAATATTTTCTTTCCATCTTGTAAGACATTCACAGTAAGAACCTGTTTTTGCTATCACAACGGGAAAAGACTTTCTTTTCTTCCTTTATGTGTTTAGCATCAGTCAGAATTTCCATGAGCAGGGCTTCTTCGCAATAAATCAAATAATACCGTAGAACCGGCGACAAATAATTGCATATATATGGCTCTTTTTTGGCCTGGAAAGAAATACTTTGAAGAGATTATCTTTTAAAGATCAAACCCGGACTTTTAGCCTAGACAAATCAAGAACACAAAAGAAAATAGTTGGTACTTCTGCAGTTTACAGACCGTGCTGAAATAATAACTTTATTATTTAGAAACCCATTCTTGACTATTCTGTGCTTTTACCAAAACATTTAATAAACATACATTACTACGGAACTGCTCCCCCTGTCGTTTTCAAATCCAATTGCAAGAAATGCTTGTCCTAAACGGCTCCATAAGTAACTAAACACAGTTTATACCTGTTGTGGACTTGAACGATCGATAATAATAAAGACAAACACAGTGCTATAATTAACCAAAGTGCATGAACAAAAATATGTTACAGAAAGTTTGCGTTTGATTATGTGGCCATAACTACCACTAACAACTGCCACGAAGATTAATCGCAACTGTATTTAGTGTGTCTAGGTAAGTCCATTTATTACTGAAATAGTTTGATCAACTTACACTGTAACAATACCACTGACGAATGTTAATTCTCTCAAACATGACAAACGGAAGATCGAAAAACTCTGATTATAGACAAACACGCATGCAATGTTTCTGGGTTGAAACCTTCGTACTTATATCGATTTCTGAAAAGCTTATAGGAGCCGAACACGGGAAAACGTAATAACTTAATAAATATGGTTTCAGTTCAAATAGTAATAAAATCAAAGATTTTATACTTCTGCATTTTACGGATAATGCTATTTTTTAGATAGGGTTTTCAAGTTAAATTCCAATTTTGCCGTATCTTTTGTTTATTAAGTGTTTAGGTGAAAGTACAGAATAGTCAAGAATGGGTTTTTAAATAATAACGTTATTATTTCAGCACGGTCCGTAAACTGCTGAAGTACCAAAGATTTTCTGTAGTGTTCTTGAGTTGTCTTGACTAAAAGTCCGAGTTTAATCTTCTTCAAAAGATAATCTCTTCAAAGTATTTCTTTCCAGGCAAAAAGCCATATATATGCAATTATCTGCCGCCGGTTCTACGATGTTCTGTGAGTGACGAAAGACGTATAGATATGGCGACATTATCCATGGTTTACATACTATTTCCACATGGCTGCATATCTCCTTGTTTTTAGTTGAGCATTTTGAAAGAGGCATCGCTAAATACAATTTATGATAATGCAAAGTTCTTCGTAAAAACGAATGGAACACTTTTCGTAGTTAATCGTGTTTATATATATATTAATAGAAGCATTAACTAGACGGTCGAGTTTCGATTCCGGCTTGAGGCACTTTCCTGTTTAGCCATACTGAATAGCGGTGATAGAACGAAACACTCTGTCTGCGAATTTATATATAATCATATAGACCGTTTAACACTGTGGTACGAGAAATAACGATTTTAAATAAGCGTAAAGCAAACATCTTCTATAAAACGAATAGAGTTCCCTTAGGTTACGTGTAGCGTAGAATGTAAACAAAAGAATAATAATTATGAGATGTAACTTATTTTGTCTAAGAAGTTGGTTTGTTAGCACTGACGAAAAATGCCTGAAAGGCTATCAAGTTGTTATTCATATGACGTTCGGTTTTCGAATCACGGCGCGGATACACATGCGCCGAATCACGAACCTTCAGTGTGGCTAGATAGCCACAATAAAGGTTTGTGATACGACGAAACGGATGTCTGTGAATGAGTATATTGTATAGGAGTTGTCCATACTCGGCGGGTAGAGGCTTGTTAATGCACATCATTTTTTGAGAATATTCGGATTTTGAAATTTTAATTGAAATCCTTCGAAAATTATTTAAAATTTCCGAAGAATCACGAATTAAATGTATCTTTTATTTGGGTATTAAGCTAAAATAAAAAAATGTCTGAATTGTTTAAGAATAAGCCGAAATGCATTTTGTCCCTCATCAGAAAAATTTGCAACAAGAAACAACTTACTTTACCAGTAATATTTGATGGCCAAGAGAGAAGTAGTCTGCCCTCTAAACCATGTTTAGGTCGCGGACATATGCATTGGACAGAGATTATCCCTATGGAACTAAGAAATGCTTTAAATGCGATTGCGTAGGGCATAATAATACGCATTGCCGAACAAAAAATAAAACAAAACATAGTTTTAACAGAACTGTCAGAATGTGACGAAATTAGAAGCAGGTTGATTCAAATTAAAATATTAAATAGAAACAAGAAACTGCAGTTCGACTCTGATTCGGATTTAGCAATTATAAGTCTACAGACATGAAAGAAAATCAGCAAACCCACTTTATTGAGGACTGATAAAATCGCAAAAAGCGAAACCGGAGAGTAAATCAATTTCAAAGGCAAACTGATAACGGCGGTAACATTTAAAGGCAAAACGTAATCACTAAACGTATTTGTGATAGAATAATTCAAGTAAACTCCTGTACACAGATTGGATGGAAAAGTTCCAATAGTGGCAAAACGTAATCACTAAAAATATTTGTGATAGAATAATTCAAGTAAACTCCTGTACACAGATTGGATGGAAAAGTTCCAATAGTGGGATTTACCGATATTTTTTTTACTCAGATTTATACAGATTCATCTTATACAGATGTCAAAAAATAATTGATTAATAGTAAAAATTAATTAATGTTTAAGTCACGTAAAGTAATTTTTATTTACTGACGTAGCTGAACTTTTTTCCCGTTACATGTACTGGTCGAACATGGATAGGATATCGGAAAATCCTGTAAAGGCTGTGACGTGACAGCTAAGATACCCCAATAAAATATATCCCTTTATCTAAAAACCGACCGAACATGGTCTCGAGTACATGTAGATATTGCAGGCCTGTTATATGCATTCTGCTGTTTTATAGTCGAAGATAGTTTTTCGAAATGGCCTCAAGTCCTTAGATATAGAAATCCGACTACAGAAATTACAGAGGGGTTTTATGGTAATTTACCCACGAACGCATGGACTCTCACAGTTATAAATAGTAACATTCACTGTTGTTGGGGAAAGTAACTATGCCAGCAGACAGCTCTGACAGTCGGACTGAAATGTTTTGCTGGGGAAAGTAACTATGCCAGCAGACAGCTCTGACAGTCGAACTGAAAAGTTTTGCTGGGGAAAGTAACTATGCCAGCAGACAGCTCTGACAGTCGAACTGAAAAGTTTTGCTGGGGAAAGTAACTATGCCAGCAGACAGCTCTGACAGTCGAACTGAAAAGTTTTGCTGGGGAAAGTAACTATGCCAGCAGACAGCTCTGACAGTCGAACTGAAAAGTTTTGCTGGGGAAAGTAACTATGCCAGCAGACAGCTCTGACAGTCGAACTGAAAAGTTTTGCTGGGGAAAGTAACTATGCCAGCAGACAGCTCTGACAGTCGAACTGAAAAGTTTCGCTGGTAGCCCTCTAATTGTTATATATTTTGTATTACTCGTATTTGCTATTCAGTCGTTTGGATGAGTTTGTTTCGTATAAACGTACAACCTTCTGACTGCTAGCATAAACTCTTATCGGCAATAAAGAGTCTGAGGCATGGTGTATTTAAGACACAGGTGTATTAATCATCGACAAAGGTAAAACTGAAAAGGAATAAAAATAACTGTTCATCAGAAACCCACAAATACAAAATGAAGACAAGGCAGAGACGAGGAGTTAACTTAAATCTAATGGAGCGGTAAGCTTAATAACATTACAGAATAGTAAATATCTGGAGCATAAAAAATGTTAGAAAGGAAAAAAATACGAATTATAGGTGAGTTACAAACGATGAGATATAAACTAACCAGTGGGGGGGGGGGAAGATAAACAAAGTTCGTTTAGATAAAAAGAAATATAAAAAGAATACTAGTGCTATTTAATGAAATTTTAAAAGAATAGAATAGCAATAATTTTTACCGGCCATACTTAAAATGTTGGGATATTTCAAGTGATGCGCAAGAATTTTTCACCGATGACGCTAGAAGAAATCTTCTAAGAAAAAAGGGTCGGCAAAAAGAGATAAATGCTGAGGGACCTATTCTACGCTAGACAGAACATTTGTTAATATATTATTTTGCTTAATTCGTCTCTTGTGTCTTTACTTTTCGCCCTAACAAAACAACAACAGTAATTATTATTTGGATTTGAAGTGTTTAATTAAAATTCTTCCATCGACATTTAAGATTTCCAAGGATCACGAAGTTAGTCTGTCTTTTAGTCAACTATTACGTAAAGATTAAAATTGCTGAATTTTCTAAAAATTAGCCGATGGTGTAAGGAGACAAATATCTGATTACTAGTAATAAATTCAGTAATTTGAAAGTCACATAAAAGCATCTGTATGTATATTTACTGAAATGGTTGCTATTTATTTTTCGAATAAGCCGAAATGTAATTGTTGTAAATATGATAAACGAATTAATAAATTTAATATACGCTTTTGCATTTAGGATATAAGCAAATATTTAGAAGTTTTTCTGTCGTATTGTTTAATTCAAGAAATATGCGACCATTGAAAATGTATCGGTTGACCAAACTGGGAATTAAACATGGCCCCTTTTATACAAAGATGTAAATAAATACTAATGTGCCGCCATTTTCTCATCGATTAAGATTACTGCTCCCTACTTTCGTCTTTCCTCTTCCTCCCTCTCTTCCTCTTTACTCCTCTTCATATTTCGTCTTTTTTTGGACAATAGATGATGATAATAATGACTCTTATTTATATTATAAGAAATTAATTGCAATGTTTGGCATCAACTGGTATTCTATGCAAGATAATCACATAGCATTCTTGCATTTTCAAAAACTTTTACGTTTTGTGTACTTCGGAAAGAAAATGTATGTATTTCATCACCTAAAAAATCTTATTAATTAATAGATTTACATTTTCTTTGTATTTCACTAAATTATAAATATTAGAAAAAATAATTTTGATATGTATTAAATTATCATTTGCCTCATGAAGTAATTTTACCTAATTCGATCAATCTAACGCAACATGGGTGGGTGACCCAAGGGGTCATTTTTTTAGTAGTATTTTAAAAAAGTAATAGAGTTACGTGACTCGAAGTGGATACTAAAAAGAAAATCTATTTTCAAAGTAGAGAAAATGAAACAAACATTATTGTGTCGCAGTTAAAAGTTCCGTGTTTAAAATCTTTTGTTTACAAAATTTAAATAAGTACTTAGTTCTGTAAAAAGAATGTTGAATAACCAGTTAACAGTTAACGATAAATTGGAAAAAAGGCAAACACTATTCGAAACAAATTAGTCCGTTAATCGTTTATTTTCGAAAGCGAGAATATTAAAAAAAACACAGTGTGCAAATGTAAAAATAAATAATTATTTAAATGATGCAAAAAGGACGAAACAATAAAAAGCCAAGAAAATGTTTACGTTGCGTCAAAAAGTCAGTGATTAGAAACTTTTGTCAGTTAAAATAATAAGTAAGTGTTTTGTGAAACCTTGTCATTTGAAAGGAATTTTGAATGAGCAAATGGTAGTGTTCGATGAATCTAATTCTGTTTCTATTTTATTCCTGCAAGCGGAAATATCTGAACCAAGCATTGCTTAAAAGAAACAAACATATTTGCTATATCTAATCAAAACCGGAGAGACAATAAATGTTATTCAAGGGAGCGTTCCGTGTTTCGGTTGAAAATGTACAGTATCTAACGAACAATGCACAAAATAAAAATACCCAATAATAACAGGGATACAAAATTGTGCGTCATAAGAAAGTCTTTCAGGTAAATAGGAATGGATGTAGATATGAGTGTGAGATTGAACATTCCTCCAACAGACTCTATGTATAATTATTGCAAGAAAAATATCAAAGCGAACAAAATGTGACAATCGATACAAAATTAACAGAATGACATTTTATAGTTTCTGAAAACACGTACAAATAATTAACATAGACTGCTGTCGAAGTAAAATTTGAGTAAATTTGTGAATGATGCAGTTTTTGATAAATAGTTATCTGTGTCAAAGACAGAGGGTAAATAATGCCAAAGTCAGCCACGCTGAAGATCGTTCGTGCGTTAAACACATGTGAAGGTGGATTATATATATATATATATATATATATATATTAATCAAGTTCAAATATATTAATAAAATGAACAGAAAAACAATGTTTTTAAAAGTGCTCAATAAAAAGTAAAGCATTTATATAATTACATAAACACATTTACTGCGTTTCACTGTTATCACATCTCTTCACAGACTGAATAGAAATCAAAAATGAAATAAAAGGTATGCACATATTTAGCCAATAATGTATATATATATACACTTATATATATATATATATATATATATATATATATATATATGTATATATATAATGTGTGTCTAATTACGTATTATAGGAGAAATAACAAGAGTGTCTCATTACTTGTGCAAAAGTATATATATATATATATATATATATATATATATATATATATTAAACAAGTGCAAATGTATTTATGAAATGAACTGAAACCAATATTATTTTAAAAGTGTTCAATAATAGATAGAGCTTTATAGATATTTGCTATGTAATACATCTTTGGTTTACGTTACTGGGGTCGCGGTTCGGTGATGCCACCTCTTTGGAGACCAAGATGATGATCTTGGGCTTCGAAAGTTGGTATCACTGAAACAGGACAGCATGTGTGTGGGTGTGTGTGTGGGTGTGTGTGTGTGTGTGTGTGCAAGAATTATGATAAGAAGTAAAAATATGAATAAGAAAACAAAAAACAGAAAAACGAAGAAGATGTAACAAACTTGATATATACGGATTAATTAACCATCATTCCGCTATTGTTATCTTTTATTTGGTAAATGATACAGTGGAAACGAAAGCAAAATATTATCTATAAAAAATGTTAGAACTCTAATACATTTTAGATTCATGAAATTCTTCTTCTTACCACTGTACACATTCTTTGTAAATACTAGCTTCATAAACTGGATTTTTCTTTGGTTCAGACTCTTGTAAATATGAACATATATGAACATGTATAAGAAATATAGTGTTGCAGCACAATCCAACACTTGACAAAAAGTAAACGAAATACTAGGGTTTTCCGAGAAGCGTTGTCAAGCCTTCAAAGGATGAAATTGCCGCTGGCGCCTCTACGTCTTCCAGAAGGATTCCGCTCCTGCACACAAGGCCATGGCAACCCAGGAGTGGCTACTGAACAATGCTATTCACCACTGGTCGCCGTACTTTTGACCACCATCCTCAACCGACTGCAAACGCCTTGACTATTTCTTCTGGGGCATGATCGAAGCCAAGACCAACAAGCATAACCACAAAACGGTCGACTCTCGTAAGGATGCCATCGTAAAGACCTTCGCTGCTATAGACAATGTCATGGTCACCAAAACGTGTTACTCATTTCGCGCCCGCCTTGAGATGGTCATCTCCGCAAGCGACGGTTATATCGAATAATAATGTAGTATGTAACTTTAACTGTTGCTAAATAAACTATCGGGTCTCTGCATATACAACTTTTGTTTGTATTGCCTATCTCGCTTTCTTTTTCTCAAGTGTCGGATTTTGTTGCAACACCCTGTATTTACTGAACATATGTGAAAGACAGACTAATGGAATAATAATTTAAAAAAACGTTTAGAACATCATGCATTTTTTACTGTTAAGAACAACATTAGGGGTAAATTTATAAAACATATCGTTGAGTTAATAGAAAGAGTAATTTCATACAAAAGTTGGGTTGTCAAGTGCAAACAAGACCAAGTAGTCTGCTCGAAAATTTGCGACGACACATAGCCGTTTACAGGGAGCAAATTTTACAGAGAGTGTACACGCTTTACACGTCAGCAAGCTTAAAAATGACGCAGGGTAAAACGAAGCTTCTGGAAGTTTACAAAAATAGCTGAAAACGGATGCGACGGCATTATTAGTAGGGATGCCTCTAGAGCCCGCTAATAAACCAATCCTCCAATCCTTGAAGCCAAAGTGGTTGTGTGTAATGCCTGGGAGGGTGCTCTTCCTCGAATCGAGAGAGACCATAATTTATCCCTGCAAAAAAGCATCTGATGGTTTATGGTAAACAAGATAAAATGATGCCAAGACGAACTTCAGCTGATATGAGAAATGGGCGGCACCCGAGAAAGTGGGAGAGACTTGGGAAACAGAGGGCTAAGAGAGAAAGAGAGAGAGAGAGAGAGAATAAAGGCCCGGGCAAGGATTGAACGTATGACCAGTGTCCAGTCATTAGAAAGTGAACCGTGTACAAGATCTATACTATTAACCCTGTTGTTATTAAAATTAATGCTAGACAAGCGGCAAAGTACTAATATCTCTAAATAAAAAAATGATTTGAAGAAAAAGATTCGAGCGATTGTGTAGAGAGAAAAATAGGGGTAACAATAAACCAATAGTCAACAAATTAATGTTACCAAAGGAAAGAAAAGTAATTTTTCTATTTACCTGTTGGTATTTTTTATGTTTTAAAGTATTTTAAAGCGTATTTTAAAGTTGACTTCAATACCAGAAATGTTAAAACTGGCGCTGGATTTTACTGGATCTGAAACTTTGATGTCGTAGAAAAACTCAAACATCGAAACTTAAAACAAAATTAAACCTAATAAAAATATACAGATCGGTTGAAAATTACATTTACGACCGATTTGTGATAGTTTGTAGGTGTATTTTTGTTTAATTTTCGATTTTGAGTTCTTAAATCTACGACATCGAGGTGTCACATAGATTTAAATAAGGCGCCATGCTGAAACGTCGGATTTACAAGGCTTTAAAGTCAGCGATAAAATATTTAAATAAATACGCGTTGAAATACTTTAAATCACAAAAATAGGCAATTAAATAAAAAAATAAAGTTGTCTTGCCTTTGGTTACATTAATTTGATGTTTTTTGTTTGTTTTTTCACTGTTTCTTTCTCTATTAGAAAATTCTATACAATCGCCAGAAATCGGTATATTAGAAGAATAAGATAGGACCATGAATATATATAATTATTTCGGTTATACACATATCATTATATTAGTTGATATAATATATTGTGTATATATTTTAAATATTTACTTCAACAGCGCTCAACACGAGGGTAGAGCCTAGTAGTAAAGTATGAAAATATATGTATGGCAATAAAGCTACACAGATGCGTCCGTGTTTCATCTCCGCAGGGAATCGTCGGGCACTTTATCTGACGATTCCCTGCGGGGATGAAACACGGACGCCTCTGTGTAGCCTTATTGCCATAAATATATTTTAATGCTTTACTATATATTTGTATCTCTCTCTCTCTCTCTATCTCTCTCATATATATATATATATATATATATATATATATATATATATATATATATATATACATATTAACACAATTATACACAAGAACACATACGCACATACACATTTCTCAGAATGTGAAGTTAAGTAGCAGTTGTATTGAACCAAACCTGAAAAGTTTAAATGGCTTCTCCAAGAGTATATGTGAAAGTGAGTTTATCACCCCGAGGGAACATAGACACGCCGCGTCAATACACCAATCAGTACCTGTACGCAATCTCAGTATTTCCACTCCATTATTGGCAAAGCTATTTCACAATCCGCTGCAAAGGACGTATTATCCTTACTTTTACTCCGTTAAGTCAAGAATCGACTGATATATATATATATATATATATATATATATATATATATATATATATATATATATATATATATATATATATATATAGTGAATGCTTTTATTCAAACATGTACAAGGTCTGCTACACTGGCATGTCGATGTTATCGATCTACAGCTCTCAAGAGCTGAGGTCTCATCAGGCAGAAAATTATTTTTTGATCCAACCTGGTTGCTGGAATCCAGCAACCAGTTGGATCAAAAAAATAATTTTCTGCCTGATGAGACCTCAGCTCTTGAGAGCTGTAGATCGATAACATCGACATGCCAGTGTAGCAGACCTTGTACATGTTTGAATAAAAGCATTCACAATACAGCTTTATATTTTATTGAGCACTCTTTTATAAGCCCGGTTTGATTCCCTTTGGATTTCTACCCTGTGGATTTTTACCCTACCTGGTTTACTATATATATATATATATATATATATATATATATATATATATATATATATATATATATATATATATATATATATTGATTTGCTTCCATTTGCAGGTCTAATCAATTTTCATTGACTTACCATATATATATATATATATATATATATATATATATATATATATATATATATATATATATATATATATATATATATATATATAGGTAATAATAATATCTACTTATTATTATAACCTATTTACAAGGCCTGGTGCACTCTGAAAGAATTTAATAATTAGCAGTTATACTACAGCTAAAATGCGATATTCCGACCCCTTTGTTATTGTTATTGAATTCTGTTCGCCCGCTGATTTGGCGTTGATAGAGTTTAATTTCTCCTAATTTCTATGCTAATTGGTGGCAGCCGAGGATAAAGATATCAGACTACGAGTCAGTGGCGTCTCGGGAACCGGGTTCGAGCCCTCCGACCCACATGAATTTAGATCTATACACTGAAAATTGCGTTAGCACGGAACATTGATGCGTGTAGGTAATAATAATTAGTATTTACTTAATAATATATATATATATATATATATATATATATATATATATATATATATATATATATATATATATATATATATATATATATGCAGATTAGTAGTCCGAGGCTGTAGCAATGCGATGTAGTTGCCGGAGGATGGAAAAAGTGAACAGAAATAAACGATGAGAGAAAACGAAACTCAAAACGATTTATTAATAATTTCACGAAAAACTGGTTAAATACCAGAATAGTAAATACTGTCTGGCAAATAAAAAGTTCGGCAAAAGGTAATCTTAAATTTTCGAAAGAAAGACTTTCATTTTCAAAAGACAACAATAGAAGACCGAGAGGTTCGAAAAAACGTGAAAAAACCGGTGTCAAACCAGTCAATGGTTTGATACCGGTTTTTCCCGTTTTCATCCAGATGGACTGACTTTTTTAATTTTAAAAGTCGTCTATAGCCCAAAATGAATCTTCAGCGATTCGAAATGAAAATAACAGAGAGTACAATTTTTATCTTTGCATATACAAAGTCAAATAAAAGATAGTTCACATTTAGACCCTACTCCATGATACATAATGATCGGTTAATTAGTTAAGGAGTTTGCTTGAAGCATTGCTAGTAAATAAGTATGTGGGTATTTATGAAGGCTGATAGCAATGCAGAAACCGGGATGGTGAAAGAGAGGATGAACAAAAACAAATAGTAAAAAACAATATTAGTCGTATTAATCTGCAGTATTATTTTACCTTTAGACGGATACAACTTTTTTTTGAAGAGGGTAAATTTTCTCCCGAAATAACAAAAGCTTTTCCACCATCCTGGATTTTATTAATATTAAAAGTAAGTCTTATATTTACTGATATTGGATGTGATAGATCAATTTTAAAATAAATAGATGATAGTGAAGATTAATACCACAGATATTGTCTTCGATAATTTGTTTTTGTTTATCGTATATTTCACCATTCCAGTTTCCTGCATTACTTTTTTTTCTTTTTTTTTTTTTTTACATGATTCACCCCAAACAAGGCAGGACGCCACTAAACGTAAGGGGCTACTGAGAAAAAGGAAAAGGGGAGAAGGATTGGTGGTTCAGCTTAAATTGGGATCTGAGCAGCGAGATGTCTGTTTACATTAGTTTTAAATTTCTGCATGTCAGTACTGTCGGGGAAACAGGGGGCAGGGAGGGAGTTCCAGAGGCCAGCAGAAAGAGGAAAGAAGCTATTTGAGTAGAATGCTCTCCGGCATCTGGGGACCTCCACAATGAATGAATGAGATTTAGTAGAATGTCGAGTTAGTCTAGTGAATTTACGTCGAGGGGGCACCAGAGTAGCCAACTCATACTTAATAGATATACGTATATATATATATATATATATATATATATATATATATATATATAGATAGATAGATAGATAGATAGATAGATAGATAGATACTCTGTACTCTCCCAATATGAACATCTGAGTGAACGATCAGACTTTTTGCATCTGATGATATCTTCATTTTTTATAACTATAGATCAATAACATCAATATGAATATGTAGCGGCTTGTTGTACATGTCTGTATAAAAAAAAATATTTATACGTATATATATATACATATATATAGCTATACATATATATATATATATATATATATATATATATATATACGTATACATTAAGAAATTGATAACATCTTTGAAGCACTATCTGTCTAAACATTTATATTGAAATTTGAAAAAAAATGGGTGCAATTTTAAATGATAATTTTTTTATTTTAGTGAGAATTTTGATGGATGCATCTTTTTCAGATTTTTTTCTGTTTCATTTTGTTGGTATTAACCCCATGGAATTAGATCCACCGTAGAGTCAAATAAAAAAAGTTAAGTTGTTAGAGACGATAGTTTAAAGTGAGATATAGTTCGGTCGATGTTGTTGCGTTGGCTTGGCGCCTTTTAATAAGGAGATAGAGTACATCTTTGAAGCACGACGTGTTTGAATATTTATATCGAAATTTGAAAAAAAAAACAATAAAAAAGTTGCAATTGAAAAATATTTTCATCGAAAGTCTCGGCAAATAAAAATTATTTCATCATTTAAAATTGCACATTTTTTTTTTTTAAATTCCAATATATTTTTTTGGTGTCTTAAATAACTAATATAAGTTAGCAAAACATTTATATGGAACAAAACGTAAATTTAGTATAAGGAACGTTTATGTTTTTGTCTTTTAATGGAAGTGGGGTCTGATAAACTCTGCTGGGAAGCCATGAAATTAAATACTGTCTTGTTTTTAAATTCCCGAAACAGTTTTTCATGGTAAACAACTGATGATCCCTTAAAATAGTGTTAGAAATAAACTAATATAATAACTGTAAAAACTAAATTGACTTACATGAGTGATTTTCCACTGGAAGACTTGGGACTATAAGTTTAAAAAAATTTTTTTTTTTAAATATAGTTTTAATGTTGAGAAACTTCCGAGACTATATATATATATATATATATATATATATATATATATATATATTGGTACATAAAAATTAGTAAAACATTCATATCGTCAGTTTCAAGCACAGAAGGACTTAACCATCCGGCTCTCTTCAAGAGAAGCTGAAAACAGCCGGATGCTGTGCTTGAAACCGACAATCTTAATTTGTAATTTTTAACTTTAATTTTCAATTAATCGACCACTCTGCTAGGATTTTTCTGCTATATTACAAAGAAGTATATATATATATATATATATATATATATATATATATATATATATATATATATATATATATATATATATAGTACATGTATTGTATTAGTTTATGTAGATGTAAATCCGTTGTAAGTCCAATGTTTATAAAACCTGCTCAATGATAAGTAGAGCTGTTCTTTAGTATATTTTTTTATTTATACAAACATTATTGGTTACATATGTGCACACATGTTTCGGTTGTAACTCTTCACAGAGAGTCCACCTCTTCAGGCGAAAGAAGACAAGGACGTGAGATTAATTTGGAATGGGATATGTTTATAATTTTAACCGGTGAAAATTATAAACATTTCCTTATTCCCCCCCCCCAAAAAAAAATTACTTAATAGAAAATTTTGTTGAGAAACAGATATATAGGGAGAGGTAATACACACGTTATATAAACAATATATGGGGAAATGGAAATATATGCCATGGCTTTCATTAACAAAACGCGTCATATAAATGTGTTATACTTTAAAATTAACACTGATTTTTTAAAGGTGGTAACATCTTAAAATTCTGAAACCGTTATATTAAGAAGATCTCTCGGATAAATGACTTAAATACTCAAATAATTGTGTCTATGCGATGCCGTTAACGTGTGTCTGTGCGCGTTCGCTACACAGGGCGTGATCGTCCGCTCGTTGTGCTGGTCCAAACTCGCTGCTCAATTCCAACACCGGTCGCAGTGTCAATTGTATGGGCTCACTCAGGGAACAGAATAATAATAATGTTCTTCTAAATCAAATTATAACTCCAATTTAAAACACGAAAAATTGTATTTTTGAGATTACAATGATAGTTGCTTTCTTCTTGTGTAAAACAATCTTGGAAAGTCCAACCGAACACAATCCAGATAAAAGAACCCAGACCCCCATCTCTCTGTGAGACGCACACAAACTAGTGATGAGACGATTCCAATATATTTCCCGATTCCGATAAATTACTAATTCTGTTCTAAATTTCGAATTCAGATAGAATTCAAGATTCTGTTCTGAATTTAAGATTCCGATACAATTACCGATACCGATTCCAAAATCGCTTAATCGCCTAAAAATGTTGAATTTTTCTTTTTTTTTTGGGGGGGGGGGAGATTTAACGGAGAATCATCATTTACTTTTAAATGTGGATATAATTTTCTTTTTAATTTGATAAACTTCTAAATATTTTCCCTTTATGTATTGTCGCCAAGATTTTGATAAACTCATTGTGGGATTTTCAACTATCTTTTCTCTGGTGTCATTTTTTCCATATTTATCCACTCGTGCCATTTTTACCTGTGCCATTCTTACTGGCTCATTTTTACCGGTTTCATTTTTGCCTACATTCATGATCTATTAATTTTAGTTTTAGTGTAGTTTATATTTATCATTTCATCATTAATACCAACAATAGAACATCAAATTTGAAACAAAACAAGAAATTAAAAGAATATTTTTTGAAATCGGAAATTAGACTGACATTTTTTCCGATTTCGATAGCCCAAATGTTCAGATTGTTTCGATTCCCGATTCCGATTAATCATCCCAACACTAACATAAACCTCAACTGACCGGGAGACGCCAAGACTCCATCCTGTCGTGGAATATATGTAGATATCACCGGGATCATCACAGAAATACCAATTGAGATAATGGCCAGCCTTATGTATGGACATAAAAAAACTAATGCCAAGGGGTTCCGTATCTGAACAGTCATTAAATCTGTAAGAACATGAGTTAGTCATAACCCCAACAAGGAACCTTGTATCTGTAGAACTCTTATGTTTTTTTTTAAATAGACAAAAAATCGAATTCTGGGTGGTCAAACACTAAAGAATATATATTTCCAATATTCTGGGTGATTTTTCTTGTCTTAATCAAATACTTCTAACTCGTAGCAAGCTTGCTATTCGCATGCATTGCTAACATGCAACCCACTAAACCGCATTACACATGTTAACAATTCGAGAATACTTGAGTTTAGTGTTTACACATAATAATATTCGTATATACTTGGTTATTTGATGAGGCGTAAGAACTGAAAACGCTTTGTAAAACGGAAGTATCAATCACGATTGAGATCTTTTGAAGTATTTAATGTTAAAGCTGGAAGAATGCTTGCAGGTGTACACGTGTAAAGACATGGCATATCCACATAAATACGCACGCGCCATGTGTTTTGTGTGTATGTACGTATGTATGTGATGTGTGCTTAGCAGGCGTGCAAATGATTGATCCTCCGCCCCATCTATCTTTTTTTTCTGCGGGCATTATTCCAGTTTGATCATTGCACATCGAAACTCTGTCTTAAGAATAGTTTGTTTTCCACACATAAAATATATATTCCTGTGTGTAATTGTTGTTTCTTTTTCGACTTTACATACATCCTGTTCGCACGAAATTTCATTTCATGATATATTTTTGTTTAACATAGTTCACCTCAAACAACGAACGACGCCACTGTAGACGTAAGGAGCTACTGAGAGTAAGGGCTTAAGTTTTGGGGGTCATCCTAAGTTGTGAGCTGTGCAGCGAGATGTCTGTTTACATTAGTTTAATATTTCTGCATGTTAGTAGAGTCGGAGAAACATGAATACGGTTGGGAGTTTCAGAGGCGGGCAACACGAGGAAAGAAGCCATTGGAGTAGAGCGTGGTGTCGTCAACATATATAACCATCTCAGACTCAATGTCATCGGGGAGATCGTTTATGAAAATCAGGAATAGTAGAGATCCAAGGATATGCCCCTGGGGAACACTAGCAGTTATGTTATGTTGCTTGGATCAACAACCATCGAGGACATCCTGGATCTTTCTTTCGGTTAAGAAAAACCTAATTATATTAAATATTCGTCCACTAATACCATATGAGTGAATTTTTAAGAGAAGCCCTTTATGCCAGACATTGTTAAAGGCTTTGGATATATCAAGCGCTACCGCTCTAGATTCACCTGTCTTGCCCAGTGTATGGTATATGCGTTCAGAGATGACCGTTAGGATTGCCGCAGTAGATCGTGATTGCCTATATCTACACTGATTGTCAAAAAGGAGCTTAGCATTTACTAGGTGCCGGACTATCGCTTGATTGATTAAGGATTCAAAGATTTTAGCAAAGATCGGAAGTAGACTGATGGGACGATAATTCTGAGGATCAGTTCTATCTCTAGAATTCTTGATGACTGATACTACAGAGGCCATTACCCAGCTATCAGGGAAGCAAGATTCAGCAAGCCATTTATTATAGAGTTTGAAGAAGACAGGGACGAGTTCAACAGAGCATTTTAAATATTACTGCTTCGGAGGTGTCATGGTTTTTTATGATGTCCCTGAGCTGAGATGGGGTAGTAACCAGGTTTTCAAGTGTAGCTTCCGTCCGCAATGGGAATTTAGAGAGGGGGTGGTTTGCTGAATCCAAAGTGGAGTTTGAGGCGAAACGCTAGGCAGGTAGTTCAGTCTTATCAGCTGCCGTGCAAACAACATCATTGTGGTTTGATAGCGGTGCAAATTGTTGTTTGTCCATTGTTTACCACACTATTGTAGATTTTCCAGATATCGTGAGTACCTAGTTTATGTAACTGAATTTGTTTTCTTGTTATCTTTGTATATCTTCTCTTTGCTTCACCTATCACTACTTTACAATTATTTCTTGCCTCTATGAATTTCCGTCTATTTTCAGTTGACTTATGACGGCCGAATTAGCGGAATGCTTGCTGCCTTTTTGCAATAGTAGCTGCAAGTTTCGAGGTGAACCATTGAGGAGAGTGCGGTTTGATGAAGAATTTTCGAATGGGAACATGTGCTTCTATACAAGCTTTCACCCATTCTGTTTACTCATTTGCGAACCGATCACCAAGGAGTGAGGTTTTCTCTCCATGGAGCGTCGCTGATGTGATCTCCGATGGATTCAAAATAAGCCTGCTCATGGTATCTCATCGTTTTGAGCAACGACTAATCAGCTTTGGGACAAGTTTTTAGGGTGATATAAATCATTACCACAATGTGATCAGCGTTTCCTAGCAGGCTATGAGCATTCGTCACACAAGCCTCGGGCAGTGAGATAAAGAACAGGTCAAGAAGTGAGGTTTGCTGGTCCACACAATCAGGGAGGCGGTTCGGTAATTTGAGAGGTTGTGAGAGGGAGGGAGCTAAGAATAAATTACATGTAGAATTACCAGCTGCGTCAGAAGACTTGAGAACAACAGCCAGTCCCAAAATACATGAATTTGGTCATTCGAGACAAGTGAGAGTACTGTATCTAAGCTTTCAGAGTTAAGGGTGGTACAGTTCTGGGTCGAAGGAGAACAGCATAAGAAATATAGGTAACTAACACTGTGTTGCAGGGTCAAGCTAAAGACCATTTCGGTTTGGTAATTTGATTCTAGTCTATGTTCACTAGACAAAGGGGTGGGGCTTATAGCCCGTGCATATGTGTGCTAGGGTTTTTACGGAAGAGAGGGGGGGGAGTAATTAGTTAATTTTTCTTCAAATTAGTTATGGTTATTTTTGTCCTGAATTAATTAGTTAATTTTTCGTCAGATTATTTATAGTTATTGCTATGCTGTATTCATTAGTTAAATTGTTTTCGGATTATTTATGTTTTTTGTCTTGAATTAATTAGGGTGTTTTTCAGATTATTTATGGTTATTTTTGTCTCGAATTAATTAGTTAATTTTTCGTCAGATTAGCTATGATAATACTTTTCCTGAATTAATTAGTTAATTTTTCGTCAGATTAGCTATGATAATACTTTTTCTGAATTAATTAGTTAATTTTTCGTCAGATTAGCTATGATAATACTTTTCCTGAATTAATTAGTTAATTTTTCGTCAGATTAGCTATGATAATACTTTTCCTGAATTAATTAGTTAATTTTTCGTCAGATTAGCTATGATAATACTTTTCCTGAATTAATTAGTTAATTTTTCGTCAGATTAGCTATGATAATACTTTTCCTGAATTAATTAGTTAATTTTTCGTCAGATTAGCTATGATAATACTTTTCCTGAATTAATTAGTTAATTTTTCGTCAGATTAGCTATGATAATACTTTTCCTGAATTAATTAGTTAATTTTTCATCAGATTAGCTATGATAATACTTTTCCTGAATTAATTAGTTAATTTTTCGTCAGATTAGCTATGATAATACTTTTCCTGAATTAATTAATTAATTTTTCGTCAGATTAGCTATGATAATACTTTTCCTGAATTAATTAGTTAATTTTTCGTCAGATTAGCTATGATAATACTTTTCCTGAATTAATTAGTTAATTTTTCGTCAGATTAGCTATGATAATACTTTTCCTGAATTAATTAGTTAATTTTTCGTCAGATTATCTATGCTAATACTTTTCCTGAATTAATTAGTAAATTTTTCTTCAGATTTTTTATGGTTATTTTTACCTGAATTAATTAGCTACTTTTTTTCAGAGAGTGCATATTAGTAAGTACAATTTAAATGGCAAATTGATCAGATTACCAAAGATGGTAGATTTTTTGTGCCCGTATGGTAGGTGCTACTTTAACAGAAGTGGCTGAGATTGTAGCCGTGTCGGCATGCCATGACTCGAAGGTTATGACAACCTATGAAAAAGAAGGGAACATATCCTGTTCTGAAAAAAAGTCTGCAAGAAAGCCGAAGCTGTCCGAAAGAGATCGTAGAGCTCTAGTAAAGATTGGGAAGGAAAAAGCACAAAACCACGCAACTCTAAATTGCAGTAGAGCTTTACAATTCTCTGGAATCTAAAAAAACTGTTCGGCGAGAGCGTCGCAATGCTGGATTTTATGGGAGGGTTTCAATGTGTTTCCATTATTTTGTCCAACCACTATATATATATATATATATATATATATATATATATATATATATATATATATATATATATATATAAATTAATTAAGTTCAAATATTAACTAACTGAATCAAACCATTACTTTTCAAAAGTGCTCAACATATATTAGAGCTTTTATATGAAAATAAACATAGTTTGAGTATCCGACAATGGTTTTAGAACCTTCTAGATTCTTCTTCAGGTAGTACATCTCTGAAGAAGAATCTAGAAGGTTCTGAAACCATTGTCGGATACTCAAACTATATATATATATATATATATATATATATATATATATATATATATATGTATATATATATATATATATATATTGTGTGTGTGTGTTTAAGCAGCATATTTTCATTTAAGCGAACATTGTAAAAATAACAGAATTCTCTTTCGATTTCATCGTTTTGTATGCCTTTTAGAAGTAGATTGAAATTATTATATCCCTACCTCCTCATCTTCTCGAATTGCCGTATAACAGAGACTACACCATACTCTAGTATTGAATCTATGTTTTGACTTTGAACTAAGTGTCTATGCTCTGTGTGTGTATTAAGAGCTTTGATATAAATTAAAATACATATCGTCTCAGAAACGATCGTACACGAAACTATTCTTTATGTGAATTTGTTCAACTTATGTCATGTATCTGTTTTCTATCTTAAATAATATATATATATATATATATATATATATATATATATATATATATATATATATATATATATATATATATATGTGTATATATATATGGAGGGGTGCGTGTAGGGGGTACCAGTTCGCTTTTCCCAGCTCTCTAACGCTTTGCAGAGTTCGCTGCTTGAACTACTTGAAATATTAATTTAATAAACATTTCAATCAAAATGTTGTTGTAAACACAAAACAAATTTTTCATCATTCAGTCTTACAAATTGATAAACGTTAACATTTTTGTAATTTTGAAACAAATTATTTCACTTTATAAATGTGGCTGTAAAGAAAGGAAAATAAAGAAGGAATCCATTTGCCTTTTCATTTACAGATCAGAAATAGATCGCAACTTGTTGAACATAAAGTCGGGCTAGTCTAAAATAAAGAACATTTGAACATAGAATGCTACTTATTTGTCCAAATAATAAAACAATATTGCGAGACAGAACGTTTTGTTATGTTAAAAATCGAAAACATCATTGAATTAAAACAATATATAAAATAACAAATATTAGTTTTCTTTCTAAAAAACCAATATGCAACCTAGTTATTCTTGCGATAAAAATCGCATATATATATATATATATATATATATATATATATATATATATATATATATATATATATATATATATTTATATTTATATATGTATATATATACAGGGTGGGCAAAAATAAGGGTCCTATTTTTAAAAATTCATAACTTTTTTATTTATTGATTTTTAAAAAATTTTTTTTTTTAGAATAATTAAAGGACCCCTTCCGAAGCAAGCATGAGCCGTATTAGCCCTAAGGAACGTACCCTCATTTAGAAAACATTATTTTTGCTTAAAAAACTCAAAACAGTGTAAAAAACAATACTTTAGTTTTTGTAAGTTTTAAGAAGTGTTTTTCGGCTAAAATTTGTTTTGTTTATTTCAAAAAATCTCGGAAGGGTCAGTCTACACACACATAAAGTTTGGTGAGTTTAACTTTTATTTTGTGGAAGTTATTCAAATTCAAGTTATTCAAATTTAAAGATAGGACCCTTATTTTGGCCCACCCTGTATATATGTATATATATATTTATCTATATATAAATATATATGTATACATTTATATATATATACATGTTAAGATATACATGTATATATATATATTTAGATATATATTATATATAGAGAGAGACAGAGATACGTTTATATATATATATATTCATATATATATATGGATATATATATATATATATATATAGAGAGAGAGATACATTTATATATATATATATATTTATATATATATATTTATATATATGTATATATATATATATATAGAGAGAGAGAGATATTTATATTTATATATATATATATATATGTATTTATATATATATTTATATATATATGTATTTAGATATACATTTATATATATATATATATATATATATATATAAATGTATATCTAAATACATATATATATATAAATATATATATATAAATACATATATATGTATATATATATATATATGTATTTATATATATATTTATATATATATATGTATTTAGATATACATTTATATATATATATATATATATATATATATATATATATATATATATATATATATATATTAATATACTGTGTGAAGTTGAATTAACTAATAGGGAGTTTTTTATTAAGATTCATATGTTAATTCGGAATTAAATGCATAAAAAATGTGTGGTGTTTAAAGAGATCATAAAGCGCACGCGCACGCGCGTAAGAGAGAGAGAGAGAGAGAGAGAAAGAGAGAATTTAGATTCCGTATTCATGTATGTCTCCCCATGTAACATCTGCAGGTGTATTGCACTCCCCTTTCACTATGCACCGAATGTGTACGCCACTGGAAGAAAATTACTTAGCTGGAAGCAGCCGATAAAAAAGATGAATGACAAAATGCAAAAAAAAAAAACTTGTGACACGAAGAAAGAGTACATTTGTGTTGTTTTTCTTTTGCAGGTAAGAATACTATCATTCATTAGAAAAACTAAAGCCCTTTTATATGAATGAATGAATGAACGAACGAATGAATGAATAAATATTACCGTGTTGATTGTATGTTGTGCCAACGTCTTTACGTTCGACTTATCAATGAACTTGCACTTAAAGGAATGTTACTACTGTAATGCAAGCATGTGTCTGCCGTAGTCGTTTTATTTTTCGCTCTCTAAATAACCGATGGTCTTAAAATTTGCAATTTAATCTGCGGTTTTAGCGATGAAAATATTTGAAACTTAAGCCTGACAGACTTACGGACCGTAGCTAAATTTGATTTCCTTATACAACTCGTCTCTAGTTAAACCGATAATCGAGTATAAGTCTGGGAACGACGGTTCGTGTACAATAGCCATCACATAATGAATATAAACCAGTAGAAATTCCACGGTGATTTCTCCATCAATCAGTATAATTTATTGTTCTTATCTACTTGCCTCCCCACGTAGAGCAGAGTTAGACACATGGTCAGTTTTTAATGTGGAGAAAATTTAGCTTCCCCCAAAACAGCAAAACTTGCCTCAGTCTCGAAGGATTTCTCTTTCAATAACCGATGACAAAAAATGAAGTTTAGTATCAGAACAGATACTACACTTTGCTCTAAGCCAAAAGGCCCTATTCTTTCGTAAAGGTCTAGATTAGAAGCAGGTAAAGATTTTTCGAAAACGCGATATAAAAATGCGTAACATTTTCTTTTTTTAAAGATGAATACATGGTGAACTTTTAGAGTTAAAATCAATTTAGTATTACGTATGAAATCTGAAGAAAAACACGTTTTAAATGAGTTAATATGCTAGTATTATCGGCTTATTTCTTAGATGACGCCATATTTGGTATGGGGTCATATTAGGGAATTAGGCAATGTACTAATTTAAAAAGTGTTAAAGGTGTTTATTTTTCTATGAATACGTAATACTAACTTGATTTTAATCCCAAAACGTTAAGCAAGTCATAATTTTAAAAAAATACAATTTTTTCATAGCCTATGCATACTTTTTCTCTGTTGGAAATTCTTGACAATCGCCAATTAATGATTTAATCAATTTATAATTAATCTTGTCTACGTTACTCGCCTTCTTATTGGATAAACCCTTCGGTATCTTCTGGCTGTGTACGTAAACAGTTGGAAGAAAGGCGAGCGAAAATTCGGTGTTTTTCTGTTCAAGATCTGTACCAGCTACCAATATATTCATATTTATTGGAACTAAAAGACTGCCCTGACAGTCCTGGGACAGTCATGCCCCACTTTTATGTCTCCTTACATCAGTTATAATCAACATATAATGCTACTAAACCTTATGTTTAGAATTCTTATTCCAATTTTGATCAAAAATCTATTACATGGTTTTGTATATAGAAAATGTCAAAAATGTAAGGCTTGAACTTACAGAGTCTTCAGAAGATAATTGAGATTCAGGGAACCTTGTTTAATTGGTATCTAATAATTATTTGAATTTAAAATGCGAGATTCTGGCCATCTTATTTTACCTAAAAAGCATTTAAAATACTAAAAAAACAACGGATATTTGGGGAATAATTATTAATTGATGTTTTATAGCTATTGTTAAAAGTTCACAAAAATTGGAGGTATCTGAATATGGACGAAAAAACATGAACCCCTTTTTTACCCCCTTACCATAATACGCAATTTAAAATAAATATAGCCCGCATAACCTACTCTTAAACCTAGCAGTTATGTTTAGACTTTATAATGATCCGCTGATTAGCTTAAAAATGAATAATTTATAGATAAATCTATCAACATATACACATGCCTAACTTTGTCTAAATAACGGTATGTGCTGAAAATGCTTCGTTTAAATATTGACCGCACAAATGCCGTATACTTATGTCTGTTGTTTGAAAATATAAGTAGATTATGTCGTATTAAAAGAAAATCAGAAAATGTTCGACTGCTAGCCAAATTATATATATATATATATATATATATA
>OY744545.1:12944101-12946601 GCA_963556195.1 Sepiola atlantica
AGATTTAGAGTTCTAAGCAAGAAACTTTCGTTCTGGGGTTCGAATCGTGCGACCGGCTTGAATGGTTATCTCTAAAGTGATGATTCCGCAAAGATACAGCGTATCCTATGCAGATAATAATTAAATATGTGTTATTAAATTATTGATAATAAAATATATATATATATATATATATATATATATATATATATATATATATATATATATATATATATATATATATATATATATATATAAAAGAGGTTTATGTAGTTTGCTTATATATATATATTATCGCTGTTAGAGTAGATATTAGCTATAATTCTTAAGTCATCTCTTGTTTAAATAAATAATATCAGGTCAATTTTAAGAAGTCATTAATACGTATTTTATCAAAAATTCTTCTTATTATATCGTCAGGTTTTATTTTTCCAATGCTTTCTCAATAATTGGATGATGCATGAAACTGCAGTAAAATGTGAAGCCAACTTTATTATCTAATTTTGTTATTAGTTCGATCTGAAATTATATTAACTTCTTTGTCTGTGCATGGTCTTCTATCTTGATTCGGCTCTAATCCTATTTTGAGTTGTTGGTGATGCTAATATGTATATATATATATGTATATATATATATATATATATATATATATATATATATATATATATATATATATATATATATGAGAGATAGATAGATAGATAAATAGATAGATAGATAGACCTTTATCGTTTCGAAGAAGCCCTGATCGCTGAATTCTAATTTTCGAACTGTCTTCAATTCGTGAGTCGCCGAAGATTTGAGATAAGTTGTAGGGTTTTTTTTCTAAATAGTATAGGTCTGTCTATGTCAATGAAACCATTGTACGTATGTGGAGTATGTAATGTATAGTTTTATAATAAATTATTCATATATATATATATATATATATATATATATATATATATATGTGTGTGTGTGTGTGTGTGTGTGTGTGTGTTTATGTGTGTGTGTGTGTGCGTGCTGGTCTTTTCGTGATGTTCCCCGCTAGAGAGCGTAATGCATTTAGCGTACAGCGCAAACAGTTAAGCACTTTTTGTAACAAGCTCGATCAGACTTTCGGAGAATAATTATTTCGGCCAAAAAGTAGCTCTTATCCTGTCAAGGAATTCTTTTTTATCCGAACTAATTCATGTATGGATACGTGTTAGGAGTGGTTGCCGATGTATCATAACTATATATAAATGAAACTCCGATAAGTTGATCACTTTGAGAGAGAATCGATTGAAGATTATAATTTAGGTACGTTGCGAGGTCATATCGCTTCATGAGATTGGAACATTGTTTGAATCTTATTACTTGTGTTTAAATTTAAAATACAAGACGTATTTCTCACGCATTTAAAGGCCTGATACTCACAACGGCCTTAATATAAGAAGCCAGATTTATCAATACTTGGTTCCGAGGTTCTAATCGTCTTACCATCAGTACGGTTATGTCATCCGTATGAACGAATGTGTATTAATATTTTTTTTTAAATGTTATAAAAAAGATATATATATATATAGATACAAATTATGTTCAAATATATTGATAACATGGACCTAAAACAAATATTATTCAAAAGTTATCAATACAAAGTAGAGCTTTTAGTCCCGACGAGATGTGTTTACGTTGGTTGATCCGCGTAAACTGTTTCTAATTCCGGGGGAAATCTTCAGAGTTACTACCTAGCTCTACTTACGAATCGAGCACTATATAAGTAAAAACTCAAAATTGATACATAAAACATGATATCTCCTTATAAAATTGTATGTGGATACATGTAATACTATTATATATATATATATATATATATATATATATATATATATATATATATATATCCTGGACTTTTCATGAGTGCGACTCTTCAGAAATCAAATAATTGTGCACAGTAACATCAGAAAAAACGAACAAACCAAAAAGCAACAGTCAAACGTATATAGGATACATCAATTACAGTTTGAATGAGGAATATGGGTCGATAATATATTATTGTCGATTATCCAACATGCCAATTTTCTAGGCCTGCATTCTGAGTCTAATTTTCGTGGTGAATTCTTCGCTTGTGCACAGTACATATCCGTATCAGCGCAAAAGAATGCTTCTAATTTAGTTTGAGATCGGCACAACTTCGGACATAGTTAAGTAAGTTCAAACCGGAAGTCCAACGCGACATCTTCGTCTCCATGACTGACATCCTTCATTCTGCTAACTTCGTTAACGGCCAGCGCTCGGGGCAACACTAAGTTGGAGTCAACGTTTTATACGTCGACACTTTATATTATTAGGTGTCCTAGATATCAATATATAAGTAAAATATAATCATCTAATAATAACACGGTCTAAATAAGCATTAGAATTGTCAAAAAAGAGTTTCGAACCATGGTGTCGTAAAGTCTGAAGGTGATAATAATCAGCGTTAAATAGCCGCAAACGTCGGGATACTTATTTTCATTCTTATATAAGTGTAAATACTTATTAAAATTCTATCTAGGCT
>OY744545.1:12951601-12954101 GCA_963556195.1 Sepiola atlantica
CGCATCAAACAAAACCACTCCGTGTTATTTAATAATGTTTGCCTAACTGAAAATATGCTGCCTAAATACACACACAATATATATATATATATATATATATATATATATATATATGTGTGTGTGTGTGTGTGTGTGTGTGTGTGTGTGTGTGTGCATGTTTATATATTGATTGTGAAAGAAAGCGTTTGTTAAAACATAATTTCTCTAATCGAACTGAATTAAGACAGATGAAATTTGTACGTAAACATTCCTTATTGTTTTTTTTTATAGAAACAGTTTTATTTTACTAATAAATAAAAAATAAAATAAAATAAAAGGCCGGGAAGTAAAAATTGGCAGTATTGGGAAGTGATTTTGAAGACGAGAGGGACGTTAATCACCTCCCAATACTGCCAATTTTTACTTCCCGGCCTTTTATTTTATTTTATTTTTTTAATTCCTTTATCCCCAATTCATATTGTTTTAATTCTTCAATTTTTTAAAAGTGAAATGGAACTAGGTAATATTTAATTGATATAAATACCATATTACCAGATTTATCCTCTGACGAAAAGAGTTGTATCTTTGAAAAACCATGGTTTAAGGATTAATGTAACTCCTTGCATCTGAGCTTTCGATGTAATAGAAGATTTGTATTAATTTATGTAACTTTATGTAGTTTTGTACAATTCTTTATCTTAATCTTTCTTTCTTTAATATATATATATATATATATATATATATATATATATATATATATATATATATATATATATATATATGTGTGCGCGTCTGCGTGTGCCTGTGTGTGTGACAAGTAGTGAGACTGAATACGAAGTTGGAAAGTTATGCCAGAACCTATGATCGGATTAAGGCTACACGCATTTATCTATCTAGCTCGCACGCTAATTATCTAACTATATATATATGTATATATATATATATATATATATATATATATATATATATATATATATATATATGTATATATATAAATATATATATTTATATATATATGTATATATGTACACACACCTATATATATATATATATATATATATATATATATATGTAAATCTATATAAATACGTAAATGTGAATGTATATTTACATCCGTATATATATATATGTATATATATATATATATATATATATATATATATATATATATATATATATATATATATAACACATTAGTTCAGAACTATGTATAACATTCATTTCTGCATTCTATTTATTTATTCTTAGATATATATATGTATATATACATATATATGCATAAGGATATGTATATATGCACATATTAATATATATATATATATAGGTATATATATATATTTATATATATGTATATATATATATATGTAAATATATATATGTAAATATGTAAATATATATATATGTAAATATATATATGAATGTAAATATATATATATATATATGTAAATCTCTCTCTTTATATATGTATATATGTAATGTAAATATATGTATATACATATGTAAATATATATATATATACATATGTAAATATATATATATACACATGTACATATATATACATATGTACATATATATATTAAGATATACATATATATATACATGTGCATATATATACACGTTTACATATATATATATATATACATGTATACATATATATATATATGTATATGTATTCATGTGTACGTATACATATATACATATGTTAACATATATATATTTATATACATATGTATATATATATGTGTATATATATGTATATATGTATATATGTACACATGTATATATATATATGTAAACGTGTATATATATATGCACATGTATATATATATATATATATATATATATATGTACGGTTGGTGTCAGTATTATAAGCGCTTTATATTTTATAAAACACACACATCAATATATATATAAATAAATATGTATATATACACGCATATATATATATATATATATATATATATATATTTATATATCAATATATTAATATGTACATATAAATACGCGCACCCACATATACATTTATATAGTTAATGCATATATATATATATGCATCAGCTTGATGTAACAATTCATCACTTTCTTAACATTACTAAATTAAAATGTTTTAAAAGTACTTTTTGGTTCACATAACTGACATTTCTGTCGATAACATCATACTTTCAGTACACGACATTGTAATATCAGTGGTGTCGTGTAGGCTAGAGTATATATATATATATATATACATATATATATATAATATATACATATATATATATATATATATATATATATATATATATATATATATATATATATATATATATATATATATATATATATATATATATATATATTATATATGCGTTTGTGGGCGAGTATTTTCTTTGTAACATAGTCACAGCGGGATTTTTACAAAACTTATCCAATCGTCAAAATTATAACATTTATAAAGTGCATGATACGAAGTACGAATACTACTTTGATGATTTATATGAAGATTAAGAATAACGGTGAACTGTTGTAGACACATCTTTAT
>OY744545.1:12959101-12971601 GCA_963556195.1 Sepiola atlantica
TTAATTTTTAATTTTTTTATTTTGTTCTAAATTTATTCATCTACTTATTTATTTTACCTAATAATTTATTTATCTTTTTTAATTATTATTATTTATTCATTCATTTATCTTTATCTATTTATCTATTTATTTATTTATTTATTTATTTTATTTTATTTTTTTCCCTGTTATTTTTTGTTGAGTGAGTATTTGACCTATGTTGTTATATTATTTGTTATTATTATAAGGTTATGTTTTTGTTAGATTATTAGTTTTTAGTATTCATTTAAGGGTTAACTAAGATGACATCAATACAAGAGTGAGATGTGAAACTATATCAGACTAGAAATGATGATCCTAATTCGAGTCGGTGATTTATTTGGGGAGATAGTTTTGCTATTAGTATAGATTCTTTCATTCGAAGGTTGCCAACGTTTCTCTCCGTAGGTAGGATATGTTCTTTAATCATTTGCTGGTGTTGCCACATGCGTGGATATGTTTGTGGAAGGAAGAGGTGCGTGTTTGTAGGTTTCTTTGACTCTAATATGTAGGGGCCTCACCGTACTACCAATGTATATTTTGTTGCATGTGGTGCACTGTAAACGATATACAGTGTATGTACGGTGGCATTTGTCTGTGGTGTTCATGGGGCAGTTCGCCAGGGTGCAGGGAGTATTGTTGTAATTGGTGTTCCGTGTTGTCAATTGTTGTCGTAGAGAAAGACCGTTGAGTGTTAGTTGAATATCGAGTTTTTCTTTTCGTATAGCTTTGCGGATAGCTGTGGTGATCTTATCCTTGAAATGCGGCAACTTCATGAAGCAGGTGTTGGAAAGAACGTGTTGCGTCCGTCTTCGGGGTTTCCGGGGTTTCCGGGGTTTCCGGGGTTTTCTAAGGTGTTCAATGATGGGTGTAGGGTATCCATGGTCTCTAGTCCATGTTGGAATTTCTCGCTGTAGGTGGTTTTGTCAGCCTCAATGCTGCATTTATTACGGATGCGAGTTAGCTCATTCCTAGCATAGCTTATTTTAGCCTTATGAGGGAGTGCCGATTTGTAATGTATGAATATGTCTCTACATCCGGGCTTCCTGTAGAGGTTAGTGGTTAAGGTTCCTTCTTCAGATGTTGAAGCTGAAATCTAAAAGTGCTAAGGATCCAGAGCTTTCAGGGTGTTCTATTGTAAATTCTATGTGTGAGTCAGTGTTGTTGAATGTGTCGAAGATTGTGTTAGCCTCTTCTTTCGACGATAAAAGAATAAGAATGTCGTCCACGTATCGTGTGAAGAAGATGGGGGAGTGACAGGAGTTGAGGTCATGGCGTTCTAATTTATCGATAAAAGCAATGGCGAGCAGTCCTGAGAGGCTGAAACCCATAGGCAGTCCTGTTATTTGTTTATATGTGGTTTGTTTGTATGTAAAATATGTGTTGTCTATTATTATATTTAGGAGTTCATGTATGTCAGTGGTGGTGAGACCGAAGCAATAGAGGTCGCTGGATGAGATGCAGTCAGTAATTATGTCTACTGTTGGGTATGCGGGTACAGAGGTGTAGAGGGCGACGACATCAAGGCTGAAGGCATATCGGTTCAGTTTACGCTGTTCTGGTGGTAGTAGATGCAACCTCTGGATGACTTCATCCGAGCAGCTGACATGTCTGGAGAAGGTTGGGAGTAGGGATTTAAGTAGATTGGAGAGGAGCCAGGAGATTTTGTATAGTGGTCCTTTAATGCTGGATACTATGGGTCTGATTTGTGTGGTGGTGCCGGTCTTGAGGTGATAGAAAGTTTACTGTTTCTTGTAATAAGGTTGTGTCTGTAGCTATTAGGGATGTTTCTTTTTTGCAAATGTTGATCCAGGCTGTATTAATCTTATTCTCAATTTGTTCGGAAGTAATGTTGGAAGCGGGTGTATAGAGTGTGTCATTGCTAAGGTGGGGGAATGCTAGTGTGTCGTAGGTGTCACGTGAGATAACACATCATTCTTTCTCTTTGTCAGAGGGTAGGAAGACAAGGTCTTTATCTCTTAGGTGTTGAAGTGTGGTTCGTTGTGTTCTTGTCAAATTAGGTATAATATTTGTATGTTCTTGGTGTATTATAGAGAGTATGTTGTGTTTTAGGCGTGTGGGTTTGAGGTCTAGCTCGCGGTTGTTGGGTGCTGGATAAAGTGGGTTATCAAGTTGCTATACAGGAAATTTGGCGGTGTTATTGTCATGTGCAGTGTTGTTGATGGTGGCCAGCCACTTGAGGTGGTAAGCTATCCTGCAAAATTGTGCCTCTATGTTGAGCTTGATGTTGTTGTTGATTCTTTGAGTGGTGATAAATTTGGGTGCAAGGCTAAGAAGCTCTTTTTCTTCTCGTGATAGGGAGTCTGTTAAGTCTGTGACGAGATGGAATATTGTATGCTATTTGTTGTCGTTATGGGGCAGGTTGTTTTTGAGTTTGTGAGTGTGTGTAAAGTTGTTAGATAAAAATAGATGAATAAAATATTTTTAAAAAAGAAAGTTTATTTTGTTTTTTTTAATCTGGTTTGAAATTCAAATTCAACCGGTATTTTCTGCGTGACTGCATCACACGCGCCTTCATATGCACGCTTAAACTTGAGTAGAGTACGGTTCTGAAGAAAAAAAGTTCCCGAAATATTATATCATACGGAGTTTCTACCAGACCATCTTGATACATGTATTACATAACATTGTAACATTGTGTAGATAAACAGATATATGTGTGTGTGTAAAAAAAATAAAATAAAATAAATATACACATATATATATATATATATGTATGTATACATTGTATTAAGGGTGAAACTATTTAGTTTGTTCCACCATTATTTGTCTTATTTGCTCCAACTTGTGTCTATCCGTCACACCTCTGCATTGCATTGTCTTCTAAGTATCACATTTCTATGTACTAATAAACAATGCTTCAAGCAAACTACATAAACCTCGTATATATATATATGTGTGTTTGTATATATATGTATTTATGTGTGTATATATATTACTCTGTCTCTATATATATATATATTATAATGTATATATGTATATATATATGTATATATGTATATATGTATATATGTATATATGTATATATATATTATTGTTTTTTAGTTTATTGTAGCTAGTTGTTGATTTGCTTATCCTTTATTCCATTTTTATTTTTACATGTATCTTAATGTATATGAATATGTATATATGTATGTATATGTATATATATATATATATATTATGATGTATATATATATATATATACATATGTAGTTATATATATATTATGATATATATGATATCTGTATATCTGTATATATGTATATAATTATAATAGATATAATATATGTATATATGTGTGTATATATATATGTGTGTGTGTTTATATATATAATTATATATATACTGTTAATATATATAATATATGTATATATATATATATATATGTGTGTATATATATACCGATATATATACTTATAATATATATAATATATGTATATATGTGTATATATATGTGTATATATGTATATATATATGTGTATCTTGGCAGCATCTTTTTTTTATACAAGTATCATTAAAAATAACGGACATCTGTTGTCTGGTTATTTTTGCTAAGATCCTTTCCGTTTTTCTGATTAGGTTCTTAGTTTCAGACGGAAACTGGCTGATAAAATTGCCATAGCTTCCCAAAGCGCTTTCGGACCCTTCCAGGTCTATCGTCAGTGGAGCAATGTTAACCAGGCATAGACCTAGCGGTAAATATATATTCTATTTAGGCGGAGAAATAAAGGATTGTGTTTTATGTAAATTTATATTTATAGGCATTTGAGTATATTAGTACTAATAGTATAGTTAATCTGGTTTTTCTGTTTTAATGTATAGGGCTTCGAGTATGTGGAGTTTAAGTGTATTAGTATTTTGTGCGATGATTTTTGTGTTATCTACTAGAAGTTTACGGATATGTGAACGGGGGCAGAAATGCTTTTTATAGAGGTGCTGGGTTATGGCGGAGTCGTTAGATAAATGCATAGTTAATCTTCTGGATAGCGTCGTAACAGTCGATATATATATGTATGTATGTATATGTATATATATATATATATATATATATATATATATATATATATATATATGTGTGTGTGTATATATATATGTATATATATATATATATGTATATATATATATATATATATATATATATATATATATATATATATATATATATATATATGTGTGTATAGCACTGTCAAAAATCAATATTTTTTACAATTCTTTTCAGGAGAATATATTTCCAACTATAGTGAATTATATTCCACATGAAAAATATTTTTTCAAAAAAATATTTTGAACGATTTTTTAAATTTATTCTAAGATTAGCACTTGAACAAAAACAAATACGTTTGAAAACATATAACACATTTTTACATTAGATATTCTCTCTAGATAGTCACCATTAATGCTGCAAATACGTCCGTACCCAGCATAATCTATTCTACTGCGTGCTCGTATAGATAGGTGTCGTGCAAGGCTTCACTCGTTCCGCACTGTCATCTCAACTTTCGTTTACCTAATGTAAAAACTATAATATATTATTAAATGTATTTTTACTTGTTAATATAAGCGCTAATCTTATAAGTAATTGTTAAAAAATAAGTTTGTTTGTTCAAAATGTCCTCTACTGAACAAAAATTGAAATAATATAATTTTTTGACGCTGTAATTAGTTGTTTACCCTAAAATATACTTTAGCTAATATATATATATATATATATATATATATATGTGTGTGTGTGTGTGTGTGTGTGTGTGTGTACATATATACACAAACACATATATATATATATATATATATATAATCGAATATAAACAAAAAGTAAACTTTTAGTAAATAGGACCTATAGTGAAAAGGTTAAGCTCAATATATGAGATAGAGCAATTATAAAGATAGAAAAATTAAGAGTGATAAACATGTTCGAATGTCCAAATTTATTTCAAATTTCGATTGTTCAATGCAAGGTGTATTCTGTAATAAACCAGTGTTTATTATTCTTTCCCTAAGCCAAGGATTTTACAGGATCGAAATCTTATCATCAGAGGAGAAATACAGATAGATAAGTTGGCTGTAGAAAAAAGCCAAAGTGCAAATACTTTTTCACCCCATTTTTAATATTTTTCAAATATTTTAAATTTGGCCTTTTTCTACAGTCAACTTATCTATCTGTATTTCTCCTCTGATGATAAGATTTCGATCTTTGAAAAGCCTTGGCTTAAGGAAAGAATAAAAAACACTGGTTGATTACAGAACACACCTTGCATTGAACAATTGAAATATATATATATATATATATATATATATATATATATATATATATATATATACTTGTATATATGTACGTATACGTATATATGTACGTATCAAATTTCGTGGTCGTTATTAAGAGTACATTTTTAAGTAGACTTGTGATTTCTTTTGTATTTTCTGGAAACCGAACGATATATAGTACACACGTTAGCTACACAACACGAGCAACTTCGCATATACATATATATATATATATATATATATATATATATATATATATATATATATATACATATATGTATATTTATGTTTGCTTAAATAACGACTTGCTACCTAAATATACATATATACATATACGTACATATATACATATATACATATATAAATATACGTACATACACACACACACACGCATATATATATATATATATATATATATATATATATATATATATATATATATATATATATATATATATATGCGTGGTGGAGAATCGGAACGAACTCAGCTAAATGTGACTTTCGCATCGAGGTTCGAATTGTGTAATCGGCAGGGATTTACATTCTCTTATACTGACGATTGCAGGTTACTAATGAGTATAAGGTTTATTTTAAAAATAATTATAAATACTAGCAAATATATGGTCCCTCCGGTCGCATATTTTTGCTAGGCTGCCGCGTCAGCAATGAACGCTCACGCGCAAACCGATGGAACCCTAGTCATATTTCTTGGGTGGTTAGACATTGATTTTCTTTGTTTATGACCAAGAATATTGTTAGTTGAAAATGAAGAAAAACAAAATTCGACCCAACTCCGATTTTTGTTTTACCCTACCCCATAAATAGAAATATGTTTAGTTTGAAAAAAAAAGAAAAACATTTTTTTGAACACCCCCTCAATTTTTTTAATTTTACCCTCCCCCATACATAGAAATAGTTTTAGTTTAGAAAAGAAAAAGAAAAACATTTTTTTGGCCGCCCCCCAATTTTTTTCATCCTCCACCATACATATAAATATCTTCAATTAAAAAGAAAAAAAAAGAAAAACCTCACCCTAACTCTAAACCCTAATTCTAACCCCCACTTTGACCCTGACCCTAACCCTGACGACGAGGTCAAAGTTAGCGCGGGTCCTAAAGTTAAAAAGCACTAAAAAATCAAATACAGTGAACACGATTAGTTATGTAAATGCTCTTCGAAAGAAATTTTACCTAAATTAAATTCATTAGAATTTGTGTGTATGTGTTTGTTTAATGGCATTTTTTTAAATTAAATAATTTGATTCTAAAATCTGTTGTATAGTTTTCCAGTACAATGTGTTTGTTTTTTGTTGACAAAAAAGAAAAAAATCACATTTTTTATTTTAATAAATAAAACATGGAATATTAAAAACAGTTTGTAAATAAAAGCTTAAAAACATATAAGGTGAAATTTAAATCATAAATACAGTTGAGATCGTGAAAAAATTATAATATTGGATATTTTTCAAATCGGAAAAAAAGGTGTACCTATAATGAAAGTATTAAAAAATCAAATACAGTAAACACGGATAGTTATTTAATTCTCGAAAAGAAAAAGTTTACCTAAACTAAATTCGTTATAATGTGTGTGTGTGTGTTTAAATAGTAATTTTTAAATCAATTATTATTTTAATTAAACAATTTGATTCAGTGAATGTGTGTTTAAAAACATGATGGCTAATAAGGTTAAGAAAAAAAACTCAGAACGTTTTAATAAAAAAAAATCAGAGTAAAAGTAGCACGGTAAATGCCAGCGTGTTTTTTTACATTTTAAATAACGCGCCCGTTTTGCGTCCATACTGAATAATCGGAGGGAGGTAACCAACTCAATGGATTAACGCTGGCTTTTCAATTAGTTTCGTCATAGATGTATTAACTACGTAACTTATTTCATGTATGTATATATATATAAATAATAAAAGAAATAATTATAATTTATAAGTAAGATTATTAGCGAGAAAAATAGCGTAAATACATGTGGAAATCTGAAGAAACCAATCATGAGTGTATATTTGCGAATACTAATTTATTAGAAGTTTAAAAGCAATTCATTATGTAACTTGAAAAATGCGCATAGTGTTTACAGCGGTTTTGTAGTAGTATATAAAGAGGCTGACGGACTAATTAAATAGTAATATTACTCTGATAGAGTTTCGGCTTCAGAGAGACAGACAGACAGACAGACAAACAGATAAATCGTCTCCATTATTAATAGATATGCTACATTTCACCACGACAAAAACCTCAGCCCCCCTCCTCTCCTCTCTCTCTCACCCTAAGGCAAATTCACTAACACTCTCACCGTTCCCCTTTTTCAGTTCTGCCTTAATTGTACCCACTTGAAGCTTTCCATATTAATTTCACTCTACTACTGACTGACTTCTCAGCCCGGACCCTAATCCATCGCTCTTAGAAGCCACGGCTACTACTTTTTCTCATCAACCCATCATGCCAACCCAATATTTCGATGTACTTGCATGAAATTTTTCTTAAAATTATCATCCTGAGGAAGACTTACAATGAAGACCAAACGTTGATGAATACATAAAAAAATATATTTTGGTTTTTCCTTTTTCGTTTCCCATATATATATATATATATATATATATATATATATATATATATATATATATATATATATATATATATATATATATGTGTATATATATGTATATATTTATGTATATATATATATACATATATATATATATATGTTGTGGGTGAACCTACCTACCCTTTAGTAATAACTAAATGGTAGCAACCGGCTACCATAAATACCGGCTTTTGCCGGGAGATCATTTGAAGGTACATTTTAGGCACTAGCACTGCCAACACTGACTTGTGTATAATTTCTCTATTCAATACAATTCATTATTATTATATCTAAACCTGTTGTTCTTTTATTTCATTGTTGGTACCCCTAAACGGGTCCACAACAACTGGCGACGAGTGATTCGTAAAGGACTTCGTTGGAAACACCTAGGACCTTGCAACTTGTGAGTGATAAACCAGTGTCTACAACACGGTCAACCTTCGAAAAAAGAAAAAAAAAATTCTACCCGTTTGAAAAAAAACCCAAAACACCTTGTGCTTTACAATTTTCGGGAAGATATTGGAAACATCGAATACATTCAATTTTGGGACGAGTCTGCCTTACAAGAAATAACCAGTTTAAACAATTACTGGAAGAAAAAAAAAGTAAGACAGATTTTACTATTTGTGTTCTTCGTATTTCAATACGGGATTTTACCTCGTGCAACAAATGAAATTGGAATACCATGTGCTTATAGAACTGAAAGGTTTGAAAAAAAACCTCCATACTACAAAAACCTTTTTTCGTGTCTGATATAGTCAAACGTATTTTGCGAACAGACTTGTCACTGTAAAATCGTATAGTCGGAAAAAAAATCGTGCAAGTAAAACCACGTTACTTTCTTGAATAACTAGTCAATTTTTTATATAGCCATTACTTGCTATTTTGCATTTTCAGCCTACACTTAAAGGCAAACGGACTTATTGGGCAAAAAAGTTCCAGATGCGAACAAAAATACAAATAATTTGTTAAATTAATTACCCAATAAGCCGGATTAATAAAATCGTTTTTTTTTCTCAAAGAACTTTGAAAGAAAAAAAAAGATTAGCAAGTGCCAGTCGACTTCGAGACCCGAATGACGCAGTGATGAGAAGGGGTTGAGTTTGTCATTAAACAATAAGCATTTGAAAAGAGAAAAAATAGTGAAGGACTATTTATGACTAATTCTTTTTCAAAAAAGTATTTATTTAATCATGGAAGATTTCTCGAAACAGATATTGAAGATGATTAAATTTCAATCAGAACAACAGAAGGCAAACGATGAAAAACATCTTGCTCAACAGAAGGCAAACGATGAAAAACTTCAGTCTCTACAGAAGGAATTTCAGTAGAAGCAATTAAGTTTGTTGAAATAGTTTGAGGAAAAGAATTTAGCACAAAAGCGAGAAGATAGAAAATCTTTAGACGAACAATTGATTGGGATTAAAAATTTACAATTAGAGCAACACTCAATCAGAGAGAAAATTTGAACAACTGGCACAAGCAATGATAAATACGACGAATGACGGCAGCGACGCGTTCAACCAAAATGCAATATGGTCAGCTATAGAAACCTTCAACTATGTGCCTGAAGAGGACCTAAACTTCGAATCATGGTACCGTCGATATCAGGATTTTCGACATTGATTGTAGCACATGGTCGGAAAAGAAAAAGGTTCGTTTAGTTCTTCGTAGACTAGGTACGGTAGAGCATGAAAAATTTGTCGATTATATTCTGCCGAAGAAAACGGGCGAACTATCTTTCAATGAAACCATTAAAAGGTTAATGGAACTATATTGCCCCAAAACAAGTTTATTCCACAAACGTTGGAAATTTAATGACCTAACGCGAAAAGAAAGCCAGGATTACTCAACGTTTGCTTCGATCGTCAATAGACATTGTGACGACTTTAAGTTATCATCCTTGACAGCGGACAATTTCAAATTATTAATATTTGTTCAAGGGCTCGTCTCGCCAAACGATGGAAAGTTAAGAAGACGTGCAATAAGCAAACTTGAAACCGAGCCAAATTTAACATTGCAACAACTGGCCGAAAGCTATCAACGACATATTTCCGAGAAAAAGGAAGCTAAAGAAATAGAGGAAGCAGCAAATTCTAATATTAAAAATGTTCGTCGTTTTTCAAAAAAATCATACTCTTCGAAAGAAAATATTCAGGAAGGATTTGCCTCAAAAGTCGGATGAGAAATTGCCAAACCACCCTTGTTGGGGTTGCGGGGACCTAAATTGGTACCAGAAGTGTCCTTTTAAACGAAAAAATTGTGACAAATGCCATAAATTGGGACACAAAGCCTCACATTGCAGAAGTAACACTAGAAAAAAAAGTTACATAAAAACAACCAGAATTGGTGGTGCCAACCTAAACATACGAAAGTATGTTACGGTAAAAATAAACAATCAAGATGTTAAACTACAGCTTGATTCAGGGTCTGACCTATCAATTATTAATATTAATACCTGGAAAAAGATCGGCAGACCGACTATGCTACACACAGATAAAGTGGCTCGATCGGTAACGGGAGAGAAAATAAACTTTGAAGGGGAAGTCATTTCAAAAGTGACACTAAAAAAATAAGACGTTAAAATTACGCATGTTCGTAATGAAAGATACAGGAAATGTGTTCGGTGCAGATTGGATTCAGCAATTCCAGCTCTAGGATTCGCCGATAAGCGCCTATTGTCAACGAATAGAGAACTTTTCTGCTGAAGCAGAAAAAATTGAAGAAGGATTTGAAAGAGTCATTCCCCAAGGTGTTTTCTAATGAATTAGGACGCTGTACTAAAATGACGGCGAGTTTTGGACTAATTGAAAATAAGAATCCTGTTTTTAAGAGAAAACGAAGTGTACCATTTGCCTCTCTTGAAAAAAATAATGCAGAAATAGACCGGTTGGTGGAGAAAGGTATTTTAACACCAGTTGACTACTCGGAATGGGCGGCCCCAACCGTCTATGTGAAGAAAAAAATCTGGAGAGATCAGAGTGTGTGCCGATTTCTCAACCGGTTTGAACGATGCGCTGAAAGATTATCACTATCCTCTGCCGACTCCAGAAGAGGTTTTCACAAAATTAAACGGTGGAAAACTGTTTTCAAAAATTGAATTGAGTGAAGCCTATCTGCAAATACCTGTAGAGGAAGATAGCTCTAAGCTTCTCTGTATTTCGACACACAGGGGACTACTAAAGTTCAATCGTCTCCCTTTTGGAATTAAAGTGGCCCCGTCGATTTTTCAGCAGGTAATCGACACGATGTTGAGCGGGCTCGATTTTTCGATCGGCTACCTTGACGATATCTTAATGAAAAGGGGGAGCACTGTGAGCACGTAAACAAAGTATTCGAAAGGATAACCGATTTTGGTTTTACACTCAAGGAGTCAAAGTGCGAATTCTTTCTAGAAGAGATCAAATACTTGGGACATGTCATTGATAAGAGTGGAAGACGCCCGACCCAGAAAGATCTATAGCCACCAAGAATATGCCCGAACCGAACAATGTTACCCAACTACAAAGCTTCCTGGGTCTCGCAAACTATTACGAAAAATTCATTCCCAGTATACACAAATTGCGAGCCCCCTTAAATGAGTTACTTAAGAAAGATAGTAAATGGGAATGGTCCGCCGACTGTCAATCCGCATTTGACAACCTAAAAACGAAGTTAACTTCAGAATTATTTCTTACTCATTTTAATCCAGCTCCCGTGGCATTGGAGCGTGCATTTTGCATAAAATGCCGGATGGCTCGATGAAACCCATCGCGCACGCTTCAAGAACTTTACTTCCTGAAGAGAAAAATTACTCTCAGATTGAAAAAGAAGCGTTGGGTATTGTGTTCGCAATGACCAAATTTCACAGTTATCTACACGCCCGTCATTTTATCCTATAAACAGACCATGAGCCACTTATCACCATCTTTGGATCAAAAAAAGGCTTGCCAACCTACACAGCAAACCGCCTACAGAGATGGGGTATAATTCTGTTAAATTATGACTTTGAGATGGAATTTTTACCGTCAAAAAGACTAGGACACGCAGATGGTTTATCGCGGCTAATCCCAAAGTACACGGAACCGCTCGAGGATACAGTTATAGCATCCCTTCGGTCTGAATATGACTATAGTAAAGTACTGTGTAACACAATAAAAGAGCTGCCAGTCACACTTGGCGATATACAAAAAGAGGCAAGAGAAGATAATTTCATTATCGAAATAAAAATTAATTACAAACAAACGATGAGCAAACGGCAAAAGCTTTTGCAGTCTGTTGCGAGTAATAATTCCAGCTACGCTAAAAAAAAAACCTGAAGGATTTCCATACGGGGAATCTCGGAGCGACACGCATGAAGAGCCTAATGAGATCTTATGTGTATTGGAAAAACATGGACAGGGACATAGAGACGAAGGTGAAGGCCTGTGCGGGCTGCGCGTTGGCAGCGAAAGCACCACCTATTCAGTACTGTCCATGGCTAAAGGCAGAGCAAACATGGTCCCGGATTCACATAGATTTTGCGGTGCTATTGGAAGGCTTCTACTATTTAATTATAGTCGACAGCTACTCAAAATGGCCAGAAGTTGTTAGATGTAAAAACCCAGCAATGGATGTCACGATATGCGCGTTGCATGAACTGTTTG
>OY744545.1:12974101-12976601 GCA_963556195.1 Sepiola atlantica
CAAATGTTAATTTTAATTATATATAAACCCTTTTCCCTTCCTTTCTCTTCCAACTACCTCCTATTCCCACACTCTGGTTGAGTTATGTAACAGATGAAGGCTTAAGATAGAATAATTCTGTCCTTCTATCTGACCATGCATTATTTTACTTTACATTTTTATTTCCCTTAAACCAATTTATGAAGATCCCTAATGATCTCCCTTTAATCTTTACCTGACTATTCGAACCTATATTTACTATTGCAACACTTAACATAAATATTGAATTTTAAATATTTAATATGAAAAAAAATAAATAAAAAATAATATAATAATAAAGAACATAATAAATTAAAAAACAAATATAATAATGATAATTAAAAGAAAAACAACAACAAAATAAATTAAATACATATATTATTATTTAAAATTAACTAAATGAATCAGTATTAGTAATCTATTATATCTCAACTATTGCATTTTCTGCATGACTTGTCTCTTTTTTTCTCCGAATCACATATTCCTATTTTTTTGAATAGCAGCGTCCACTTGGCTCTAGTCAACTGACACAGCCAGTCAAGCTTTTATTTTCTTTTTGAAAAAGAGACGTTGTTACTCTCGAAATGATCAAAGTCTCTACCATTCCGGACTTTTAAATATTTAACAGTAAGCCCATTTTACAATTAACTATCTTTATATCTAAATTTTGAAATATAAATGAATTGATCATTTATTTTTATTTTTGTTTATTCCACCTTCCGGTTTTTCAACATTGCATTGCTTCTGCTTCGGAATTCTCACCTTCATATTTACTTGTTTACTAGCAATGGTTCAAGCAAACTACCATTATATATATATATATATATATATATATATATATATATATATATAGTTAGATACATCGATAGATACAGGTGTCGTCAACAGATAAAAAAATCACAAGCATACATGTCGGTGAAAAAAAATGTGTGACATACTTATTTCGTATTAATTTTTTTAGACGATTTTAGAAGCAAAGTGAATCACAATCGGTTTCTCTTTTTCGTTAGGATATTCAATAGCATCATTTTCAGTAACCTATTTCTTTCCAGAAGTCTTCAAGTGTATGTGACCAGCGTGTTTGAATATGGTAAACTTGGTTGAACCCAGTACTATCGACTGTTACGCTTATCCCTCTCTCAATATATATATATATATATATATATATATATATATATATATATATATATATATATATATATATATATATATATAGGCTTACACAGTCGATGTATGTATACAAAGACAGGTAAATGATGAGAATACAGATTATCAAAAATACAATATCTATTAAATCATCAGTTGTACAAAACAAGGTGTTTCAAATAAAATACATGTATGATCCTTTCTTAAGCCATGGCTTTTCAAAGATAAGATTTCATTCTTTGAACAACCATTGCTTAAGCAAAATAATTTTTTTATTTAAGACACGTGTTTGAATAACCTGATGACGTAATAGATATTTTGGTATTTACAACCTCTGTTCTTATCTCCTACTTGCCAATATTTATGCTCTATCTGTATATCGAGCATCAATTCTTTCATGATAGGTTTTACTTCAAAGGTATACTTGTTTTCCTGTCCTATATATATATATATATATATATATATATATATATATATATATATATATATATTTGTGAGTAAATCTTTATTTAAGCTAGCCTAGTTAACAGAACGTTCGTGTTTTTTTAATTAAAGTACTTGAGACACCTACAGTTATTGAAGATTAATCGGCCAATTCCCCAACGAAACAAGACCCTAATTCGGCACATGGAAACGATCCACACAATGATATCCAGACATAAGTTGTCTGTCATATTCACCTCCCTAAATTTATATATATATATATATATATATATATATATATATATATATATATATGTGTGGGTATGTATGTATGTATATGTATGTATATATATATATATATATGTATATATATATGTGTATATGTATATATATATGTATATATATGTATATATATGTATATGTATATATATGTATATATATCTATATATATGTATATATATATGTATATATATATATATATGTATATATACATATATGTACATATATATTTATTTACGTATATATGTGTATATATGTATTTTGTATGCATATATATATATATGTGTATATCTGTATATATACGTATATATATGTATATATACGTATATATATGTATATATACGTATACGTATATATATATATATATATGTGAATATATATATATATGTGTATATATGTGAATATATATATGTGTATATATGTGAATATATATATGTGTGTATATATGTATATATGTGTATATATGTATATATGTGTATATATGTATATATATGCGTATATGTATGTGTATATATATATATGGGTGTATGTATATGTATGCGTATATATGTATATGCATATATGTGTATATATGTATATGCATATATATATATGTGTGTATATATGTATATATATATGGGTATATATGTATATG
>OY744545.1:12981601-12986601 GCA_963556195.1 Sepiola atlantica
TTGTCGTCGCTAGTGTTGTGGGAGATAGGTTTCGAATTGTCGTCGCTAGTGTTGTGGGAGATAGGTTTCGAATTGTCGTCGCTAGTGTTGTGGGAGATAGGTTTCGAATTGTCGTCGCTAGTGTTGTGGGAGATAGGTTTCGAATTGTCGTCGCTAGTGTTGTGGGAGATAGGTTTCGAATTGTCGTCGCTAGTGTTGTGGGAGATAGGTTTAGAATTGTCGTCGCCTGTGTTGTGGGATATAGGTTTAGAATTGTCTTCGCCGGTGTTGTGGGATATAGGTTTCGAATTGTCGTCATCAGTATTACGGGATATAGGTTTCGAATTGTCGTTGCCAGTGTTGTGGGAGATAGGTTTCGAATTGTCGTCGCCAGTGTTGTGGGAGATAGGTTTCGAATGGTCGTCGCCAGTGTTGTGGGAGATAGGTTTCGAATTGTCGTCGCCAGTGTTGTGGGAGATAGGTTTCGAATTGTCGTCGCCAGTGTTGTGGGAGATAGGTTTAGAATTGTCGTCGCCGGTGTTGTGGGATATAGGTTTCGAATTGTCGTCATCAGTGTTACGGGATATAGGTTTCGAATTGTCGTCGCCAGTGTTGTGGGATATAGGTTTAAAGTCATCGTCACTAGTGTTGTAGAATATAGGTTTCGAATTGTCGTCGCCAGTGTTGTGGTATATAGATTTCGAATTGTCGTCGCGAATGTAAGTGACCTTAACATCCGATAATAATTAAGAGAACACGGTTGTATATTTACAAAAGTGTATTAACAGAATTACAAAAATAATATATTACAGAAAGTCTGCGTTCGACACTGTGGCGATGGCTGCCACTATCGATTGCCGCCATGAATGCTACGACACTTAGTCGTTACTCTAGTCATAGTGTCTAGAATAGTATATATATATATATATATATATATATATATATATATATATATATATATATATATATAATATATATATATATATATATATATATATATATGAGAGAGAGAGAAATGTGCATGGTATCATTTTCTTGAAAGCGTCATTTGAAAATTTGCCGGCCTTCAATTAATGCCAGACATATGGCTGTTGAAATGAAAAAGATTCACCAAAGTTTTCAGCTGAATTTCTATTCTTTTAACTATGTTAACTATATTTGTCATTTTTTACTAATTCCAATCATGTTTCTAAATTTACTTGTATTTACTGTGTTTTTTAAATTTAATTTTTACCCTATTTTCTCCGTAGCCTTCTATTGTATAAATAGTCAACTAGTTGTATCAGTTGTTACCTTACTGGTTGTCTATCCCTTATATGTACTAACAAGTGAGAGGAAAACATGTCTTCAAATTTATTTTTCCTCTGATAAGTGTACAATGAACTTATTCTATCTACATACACACACTTATATATATATATATATATATATATATATATATATTTATATATATATATTTACATATATATATAAGTGTGTGTGTGTGTGTGTGTGTGTGGATGGAAAATACCCGACTAGTACACGGGCACATGCTATCCTCTGTCCGAGTGTTGGACCCGTATACCTTTTCAGGTCATCCATCTAAGCGAAGGAAAACTCTGATAATGAAACTTTGCTACTAACCACTTACGTCTTGGCAGCAAACCATTGGGGAGGGAGGCCTCCCTAGTCTTGTTCGACAACCTTCCTAGAGCCTGAATCTCGAACAAAGTATCCGGTTTGCAAACCTATAATTGCTTAAGAAGTTGATGGGCTCTGTTTATCGCCCGGCCGCACTCCTTCTATGTCTATTAGCCAGGCGTAGAGATACAAGCACTGGTACGCCTTTAAAGACACCTAGTGATTGGCCTTGTTTTCGTATCTAGGGCAACGAACGCCGTCTCCCTTTCTCTCTATCCGGGCAACTTGGAGATAGTTTGTCGTTATAAAGTCCTACATGACTAGTCTGGGTCGCTCTTGTTCCGACAGGTTGAGGGTGCAGATTAGACAGCTTATCTGGCTGCTGTTTCTGACTGTCAGTATAGGAGCCCTAACTCTTAGGTAGCGCTAAAGCCGGCTGCTCCATTAACAGTTGCATAATATCGGGGGTAGCTGTACGTGCCATGTCGCACATGGAAAGAGACCCTACAGTTATCCGCGGTAGACTTCCTCGAGGCCACAAACCACATGGACCAAGTCACGACTAATAGACTGGTTGTGTGAGCTTATCGACACCAAACAAGCACTCACTTTGCCCTCCCAACTCTAACTCAAAACAAACATGAATTTACAAAATAAAAAAACAAACCTAAACCATACACCCAACAAAAAACATATTCGCCTCCGCCCTTGAGGCTCGCATTCACAAATATCCGTGCAACTTAGAACCAACATTAACGACGTAGAAACTTTTCTCTTGACAAACTCCCCGGGTATCCTAGCACTAAGTGAAACGAACCTTCAATCCTAAATCTCTTCTCATCACTGACATGACTGATTACCTTTTACTCTACTGTAAGGACTCTGACAAAAATATGCACGGGCTATGAGTGTATGTTTGGAACACCCCCCCATTGACTAGAGAAATAGGTTAGAATCAGATAACCAAGCCTACATGCCCTTTAGATTGACCTTACATCACAGAGTTAGTTACTTATATTTCTTATACCGTTTTCCTTCGACCCAGGACTTTACCCTGCTTGACTCTGTCTCTGAAAGCTTAGATACAGCACTCTCACTCGCATCGAATGCCCAAATACATGTATTTTGGGATTCTAATGCACACCACCGTGACTCGTTTGGATGATGCAGCGTTACTGATGCAGCTGGAAACTCTACGTATAATTTCTCCTAAGCTCACGACCATCTCACAGACTGTCACTTTTCCGACCCGCCTTTCTGATCGTGCGGACCAGCAAGCCTCATTTCTTGACCTGTTCATGACCTCAATAACTTTGTATAGCAAATGCACATAGCCCGCTCGGAAACTCTGATCATTTGTGGTAATGATACTTATAACCTTAAAAACTCGTCCAAAAGCTGAAGAGGCGTTGCTCAAAACGACGAGAAACTATGAGGAGGCTGGTTTTGAATCCCTCAGGGATCACATCAGCGACGCCTCATGGGATGAAACCTTCTCACTCCCTGCTGATCAGTGTGCAAATGAGTTAACCAAATAGGTCAAAGCGGGCATTGATGCTTATGTCTCCACGCGGGAAGTCTTCAGCAAACCCTACTCTCCTCAATGGTTCACCTCAGAATGTGCAGCTCCTATTGCTGAGAGGCAGAAGGCATTCCGAAAATTCGGTTGCCATAAGTCAACTGCGAATAGACATAAATTTATAGAGGCAATAAATGATTGAAATGTTGTGATAGATGAAGCAAAGAAAAGGTATACAGAGAAAACAAAAAAACGCATTCAGTCACAGAAACTAGGTACTTGATATTTCTGGAAAATCTACAATAGTGTGATGAACAATGGACAATCGACAATTCCCCCGCTATCAAATCACAAGAATGTTGTTTGCACGGCAACTGATGAGGCTGGACTACTTGCCCAGCGTTTCGCTTTAAACTCACTTTAGACTTAGCAAACTATCTCTTCCTGGTCATCACCCCATTCCAGGGCAGAGACATCATAAACAACCCTGACACCTCCAAAGCTGTGGGCCTGATCTTATACCAGTAATACTAACAAAGAAATGCTTGGCTGAGCTGGCCCCTGTCCTCTCCAAACTCTACAACAAATGCCTTCCGAATTTTGTTACCACTGATAGTTGAAATATTGCCTATGTGGTACCAGTCTTCAAGAATTCTGGAGATAGAACTGATCCTCTAAACTACCGCCCAATCAGTCAACTCCCGATCTTCGCTAAAATCTTTGAATCATTAATCAATCTAGCGATAGTCCGGCACCTAGTTAATGCTAACCTTCTTTCTGATCATCAATACGGATTTAGACAAGCACGATCTACATCAGATATCCTAACGGTTATTGAAGACATTGCCAGGGCTGCTGCAAAGAAGGTGGGCTCTATCTACCGTGCTAGTAAACTTCTCACACCTGACATTATCCTATATCTCTAAAAAGCAACATTCTGTCCATGCATGTAGTATTGTTGCCACATATGGGCTGGTGCATCATCCACTAGTTTCTCCCTCTTAGACCAGGTCCCAAAAAAGAGTCGCAAATGTAATAGGCCCCTCACTATCCACCAAGATCCAGCCCCTGTCCTATCGCCGCAATGTTACTTTTTGTGCCTGTTTTACAAGTATTTCAATGGATTATTCTCTGATGAACTTGCTGCTCTGGTGCCACATCGACGTCAATTCACTAGACCAATCCGACAATCTGCTAAATCCCATCCATTCACTGTGGAGGTCCACAGATGCCGAAGAGCTTTCTACTCTAACAGCTTCTTTTTCTCGTGCTGCTGGACTCTAAAACTCCCTCACTGCTCCATGTTTACCTGGCGGTACTGACATGCAGAAATTTAAAAGTAATGTAGACAGACATGTGGCTGCGCAGCTACCAATTTATGTTGATCCCCACCCCCAAATATTTTTTTACCGTTTTTTTCAGTAGCCCCTTACGTCTATAGTGGCGGTCTGCCTTGCTTTATATATATATATATATATATATATATATATATATATATATATAATATTTGTTTTCGTTTATTATCTATGCACGTATACGTTTCATCCTTTATAATCGGGACTCATCAGCATAGAGATATGACTATTCACTACTGGTTATGCGATTCGAAACCCCGGATTCCTAGTGTTTTTACAACTCAAATCCCGACGCCTAGAATCACGCTGAACAGCGAATAAACAGTGATAATTTTAACACGTTATCCGGCGACTTGACGTCATAAGAGCGTTCGACTTAATGAAAGGAACGATGCATTTATAGCTAGCGACATCGTGCTGTGTTAATACTACACTTACAGTGCCCGTCTAGACGGGGTTTCTAGGAGCTACAAATAATAAATATTTGTTTTTGTTTATTATCTATGTAGTATACGTTTTTTCCTTGA
>OY744545.1:12991601-12996601 GCA_963556195.1 Sepiola atlantica
ACAAAAATCGAAACATGACAAAAATCGAAACAACAAAAATCGAAACATAACAAAAATCGAAACATAACAAAAATTGACACATTACAAAAATTTAAACATGACAAAAATCGAAAAAACAAAAATCGAAACAACAAAAATCGAAACATGACAAAAATCGAAACATAACAAAAATCGAAACATGACAAAAATCGAAACATAACAAAAATCGAAACATGACAAAAATCGAAACAACAAAAATCGAAACATAAGAAAAATCGAAACATGACAAAAATCGAAACAACAAAAATCGAAACATAACAAAAATCGAAACATAACAAAAATCGAAACATAACAAAAATCGAAACATTACAAAAATTGAAACATTACAAAAATTGAAACATGACAAAAATCGAAAAAACAAAAATCGAAACAACAAAAATCGAAACATGACAAAAATCGAAAAAACAAAAATCGAAACATGACAAAATTCGAAACAACAAAAATCGAAACATAACAAAAATCGAAACATTACAAAAATCGAAACAACAAAAATCGAAACATGACAAAAATCGAAACATAACAAAAATCGAAACAACAAAAATCGAAACATGACAAAAATCGAAACAACAAAAATCGAAACATGACAAAAATCGAAACAACAAAAATCGAAACAACAAAAATCGAAACATTACAAAAATCGAAACAACAAAAATCGAAACATAACAAAAATCGAAACATAACAAAAATCGAAACAACAAAAATCGAAACATGACAAAAATCGAAACATAACAAAAATCGAAACAACAAAAATCGAAACAACAAAACTCGAAACATGACAAAAATCGAAACAACAAAAATCGAAACATGACAAAAATCGAAACATAACAAAAATCGAAACAACAAAAATCGAAACATGACAAAATTCGAAACAACAAAAATCGAAACAACAAAAATCGAAACATTACAAAAATCGAAACAACAAAAATCGAAACATGACAAAAATCGAAACAACAAAAATCGAAACAACAAAAATCGAAACATGACAAAAATCGAAACAACAAAAATCGAAACATGACAAAAATCGAAACAACAAAAATCGAAACAACAAAAATCGAAACATTACAAAAATCGAAACAACAAAAATCGAAACATAACAAAAATCGAAACATAACAAAAATCGAAACAACAAAAATCGAAACATAACAAAAATCGAAACATGACAAAAATCCAAACAACAAAAATCGAAACATGACAGAAATCGAAACAACAAAAATCGAAACATAACAAAAATCGAAACATAACAAAAATCGAAACATGACAAAAATCGAAACAACAAAACTCGAAACATGACAAAAATTGAAACATGACAAATATCGAAACAATAAAAATCGAAACAACAAAAATCGACACATAACAAAAATCGAAAGATAACAGAAAATTGAAACATGACAAATAACGAAACAATAAAAATCGAAACATGACAAAAATCGAAACAACAAAAATCGAAACAACAAAAATCGAAACATCACAAAAATCGAAACAACAAAAATCGAAACATGACAAAAATCGAAAACATGACAAAAATCGAAACATAACAAAAATCGAAACATGACAAAAATCGAAACAACAAAAATCGAAACATAACAAAAATCGAAACATGACAAAAATCGAAACAACAAAAATCGAAACATAACAAAAATCGAAACATAACAAAAATTGAAACATTACAAAAATTGAAACATGACAAAAATCGAAAAAACAAAAATCGAAACAACAAAAATCGAAACATGACAAAAATCGAAACAACAAAAATCGAAACATGACAAAATTCGAAACAACAAAAATTGAAACATGACAAAAATTCAAACAACAAAAATCGAAACAACAAAAATCGAAACATGACAAAAATCGAAACAACAAAAATTGAAACATGACAAAAATCGAAACAACAAAAATCGAAACATAACAAAAATCGAAACATAACAAAAATTGACACATTACAAAAATTTAAACATGACAAAAATCGAAAAAACAAAAATCGAAACAACAAAAATCGAAACATGACAAAAATCGAAACATAACAAAAATCGAAACATGACAAAAATCGAAACATAACAAAAATCGAAACATGACAAAAATCGAAACAACAAAAATCGAAACATAACAAAAATCGAAACATGACAAAAATCGAAACAACAAAAATCGAAACATAACAAAAATTGACACATTACAAAAATTTAAACATGACAAAAATCGAAAAAACAAAAATCGAAACAACAAAAATCGAAACATGACAAAAATCGAAACAACAAAAATCGAAACATGACAAAATTCGAAACAACAAAATTCGAAACATAACAAAAATCGAAACATTACAAAAATCGAAACAACAAAAATCGAAACATAACAAAAATCGAAACATAACAAAAATCGAAACAACAAAAATCGAAACAACAAAAATCGAAACATTACAAAAATCGAAACAACAAAAATCGAAACATAACAAAAATCGAAACATAACAAAAATCGAAACAACAAAAATCGAAACATGACAAACATCGAAACAACAAAAATCGAAACAACAAAAATCGAAACAACAAAAATCGAAACAACAAAAAATTGAAACATGACAAAAATCGAAACAACAAAAATCGAAACATAACAAAAATCGAAACATAACAAAAATCGAAACAACAAAAATCGAAACAACAAAAATCGAAACATGACAAAAATCGAAACATGACAAAAATCGAAACATGACAAAAATCGAAACAGCAAAAATCGAAACATGACAAAAATCGAAACATGACAAAAATCGAAACATAACAAAAATCGAAACATGACAAAAATCGAAACTAAGATACCGCGCTAAAAACGTAGGGGTGCCTAATTTCCGTATTTTTTTATTTGAAATATGTTTAACCTTAACATATTAATGTTTTACAATAACTTTTAAAATAAATTTAAAACAATATTTTTATGACAGTTTTTTTAAATCTTAGATTGTCTGGCTCTCATCGTTTGTGGTGTTAATCGTATTTTTCTTAGCTCCGCATTTCAAATACAAAATAACCGGTTGTCTATGAATGGATCTTATGGTTCCGGTGGGGGTGGGGTGGTTTTCCGTCGGAAATACTTAAAAATAATATTTTTTTTTGCTTAAGAATTTTTATCCAGAAGGGATCTGGCGATCTTCTGCTTGAGCGATTGAATCTTTGTAATTATGTGTTTATTCCTAGTTTTTCGTTCCTACGCGAAACAATGGTTGAGAGTTACATTGAGTTTTGTTTAATTCGATGGTAAAACTATGAATAAAGAATTGGTCATTCGAATTTAAAATACCATCGTTTACTTAGATATGTTCTGTTAGTAAATATTAACATTTATTGAACTTCAACATTGAACATTTCTAGTAATTTTCCTTAAAACATATACACAAATATATATATATATATAAGTATGTATATAAAAAAATAAAATGAAAAAAAGTTTATATTGTGTTATAACTTTTTATTATTTATTTTTCTATTTATTTATTTTGTGACGTGTAGGAATATAAGTTGTTCTGTAAAGAAAAATAGTTTTTTTCTTGTTGATGGTATGGAGAACAAAATTTTCGACTGATCCTTCAGTCTTCATCGGTGTTTGGGGTTTGCGTGTGTACGGTGGGAGGTTTTCCCAGGCAATGAGGGGGAAAGAGTAGAAAAATCATAAATTAAATATGTGTATAAATGAGCACACGCACATACGCGTCCACACACACGTAATGGGACGTGTACATGTACATTGATACACACACACACACACATACACCGACACGTGCCTATGCGCGTAAGCTTACATACATATATACATACACCCATTCACAAATACCTTTTTTATTTCTCCTTTTCTTTCTCTCTTACTGCTCGATACATACACACACACACACACACACCCACACACACACATACAAACACACACACACACACCATGCGATCAATCATACATATCTCTTAGCGTTGTAGTTGACTTAATTGTTTTAAAATTACTACTACTGCGTTTAATTTAACCGTTTAATAAATAGTTGTTTTTCCCTTTCGCTCTTTCTCTCTTCGTCTGGGCTGCGTGCCTTTTTTCTTTCTCTCTTTCTTTGTCTCTTACTGCTCGATACACACACACACACACACACACACACATACACACACACACTCATACAAGCACACACACACACGTACGTGCCTGTGCTGGCCAGCATACACCTGTTTTAGCGTTGTAGTCGACTTATTTGTTTGAAATTACTGTTACTGCGTTCAATTTAACTGTTAATTGAATTAATTACTCGCTCTTTTCTTTCTTTCTTTCTTTCTTCGTATCAGCGGTCATTTATTTTTAAAAATTTAATTCTCTAAAAAAACGTTTATTTAACTTTCTATTTATTAAGATTAGCGTCTAATAATAATAATAAAAATATATATATATATATAAAACAAATATATATGAAAATTCAAATAAATCAATATAATACTAATGAAGATAATAAATTAAATAATCTAAATAATATAAATAAATAAGTCAGTAGATAAATGATCAATATTTAAATATATAAATAAATAAATAAATAAATAAATAAATAAATGACTATAATAAATATTAGATAATAAAACCTACATACATACAACGAAATAAATAGATGTAATAAAAACTGTTAACAGTTAAGAGTTAAGATCCCACCGTGACACACGCAAGACTTCGCCCGTAGGAAAATGGCATATGTTATTTACCCTGTTTGTGGAAAGTGTATTTGTTAAGTAGTCCCAGGTCCAAATTAAGTCCAGCGTTGTGTGTGTTGAGTTTGAGGATGAGTTTGGTTTCATATTTTCGTCTGTGTTGTTGTGATCTGAATTTTGAGGCTATGAGGATGCATTTCATGTCATCTGTGGAATGGCTTGGTAGATTGAAGTGCTCGGCCACTGGGAATCGTGTGGATTTGTCTCTAATGGTTTGTTTATGGTTATTGAAGCGTTTGCGGAACTCCAGGC
>OY744545.1:12999101-13011601 GCA_963556195.1 Sepiola atlantica
TCTTATTTCTTCTTCTCTCTCTCTCTCTCTCTCTCTCTATATATATATATATATATACACACACATATATATATATATATATATATATATATATATATATATATGTGTGTATATATATATATATATATATATAATGAAAAGATATCGCTAGATGGAGCACTTTCAGTAAATTAACAACAGGCCTTAATTTACAAAGTAGTAAACGCTCTAGGCCCCCGCCTATTGAGTGCTCTCGACAGCCTGCTTATTATAGCCGCTGACTTTGCCATTTAAGCCGTTAATTAACTCTCCCATTTCTAGACAATGCGCGATGTGCATATTGGTACGCGCTTCGACTACTGAGTTAAATATGACTTTTGAATTAGTGTTCGAACTGTGTGCCCGACAGGAATTGTCTCCTCTCATACTGATGATTGCAGGTTTGGCATGAAACACATGTGTATATGCGTTAATTTGAAAACTATGATTTATAAATAATTATATATATATATATATATATATATATATATATATAAAGTCATTCACAGACACCTGTTTCATCGTTACTATAACTCCTCAGTGTGGCTACGTAATTGCCAGTGAAATGGGAAGAATTCATTTGCTATGTAAATTATGCTATTAATTTATTTATAGTTTCATGGTACTTCTAACCGAAAGTACTCAATACTTTCCACGCATGTGTATTGCCTTAACGCTAAGTTCAAATAATATTCTCCTTCACTAGAGAACTCTAGGTAGGCGTATTTATAAATAAAATATAGTCATACACTCACACGCATATGGGATAACTTGAATGTATACTAGACACTGTCCTCGAAAGGGAAAGCGTTCTCTGAGCGGCACCTCCCCAGATGTGGCAACCGTATTTCTATCCTAGACCGTTTTGATTCTTAAACAGGTAGAAGATTGCACCAAAGGTGATATATCTACTGGAGATATGGTTCTTATAAATAGAGCTAAACACATTAGCTGAACAGTATAATTATATAATAGCCGTAGCCTTATAGATTTATGATGTACGCCATGTTTCAAAACATGAATTCAAACATAAGCGATAACTAAATATTAAATAAATGAATAGGTAAACATTAACATTAACGTTGGAAATTATTTTAGTAGTCCCAAACATTGTTTTAGTCTTAACTACATATTGTATGTAGTATTTCATAATTATATACTCATCTCACTCTATTAAAAATATGCAAATGTCTCCCAAAAACCAACGTCTGGTGCCGCCCTCCAGAGTGCCTTTTTTGTACCAAAATTAGACTGACAGAATCTTGGGCATGCTGTGCTGGTGGGGCTTTCGTCTCTGTCGGTCGAAGCTATGGTCCTGTGCAGTTCTAGCAGGTGCACACTCCCAGGCTTTACCTGGAAACCTTTTGAGAAAGTGTTAGTGTATTGCTAATTGCCGGACCCGCCCATACCATAGAAATGCCGACGGGGTTGGCCATGCAATTATTGTTCCGCTAAAGTGCTGTCCTTCTCACGCGTTGGCTTTTCAAATCCCACTCTCCTGACGTTGTGTGTAATCTTCCCTGCGATTAAGAGATAAACAAACCCAGTCTCTGGTTCCCATTTGTGGAAGGGGTAACTTAGTTGTGGGTGTCCTATGTATCATAAAATAGCATTTGACTTTTAATATACTTTGGTTTATTCTTAATCAGCACTCCACTACGAACAAGATGGCTGCGGTTAGTTCATTCTAATTAACAGAGACGTCTTTGTTTTAAATGTTTAAACAGTTTGGATCATTTAAATTTGATAAAAACATTCTGCCCATAGTTCGAATTGTGTTTCATCAATTTCAGAACTTACATTATGACATGTTTCCCTATAATGTTTTTCAAAAATTATTTTCACTTTTGCATTTTCAAGATATTCACCTCTAACAATTTAATATTCAATTGTTATTGGTCAGACTTACTGACGATAAAAGTGTTATTTTTGAAAAGCCATGGCTTAAAGGACATTTTGTAGTTGTATTCTTTGTTTGAACACTTGATGAGTTAATAAACTTGTATAGATACTCTATCTACTATATATCTCGATAGGATCTAATATGATTTTTGATTTTTATGTTATCAATATATATATATATATATATATATATATATATTATACTGATTGTCCACGTATACTTCTGTTTTGAAATAAAAAAGCGGCTGAGCTAATTTTAAATAAATGCAACGTACTTCTTACGGGCTTTTCTTTGCTGCTTTTAATTTAATATTTCGATAAAAAAGATTACATGAGTTGCCGAGAATTTCAATGATGGAAAAAGAATATGAATACATATATGCGTATATATATATATGCGTATATATATATATGCATATATATATATATATATATATATATATATATATATATATATATATATATATATATACATATATATATATACATATATATATATATATGCATATATATATATATATTTATTTATACATATACATATATATATGTATTAAATAAATAAAATAAAATATCAAAACTAATATAATATTACTAAACAAAGTAATAAATACACAAATGAAATAAATAAATAATAAACTCAACCCTAACCCCTTTCTATTCTTTAACTCTACTGCCTACCAAAAACATTCAAGAAGACTAGATAAAAACACAATAACTCAAGTCATCTAGAAAAAAGAATACTCCGGATGACAACTACGAAGACCGAAAGCGCTCGGGGGATGGCCGAATCAAGAACACTCGGAAACCTATTATACTGGCTACCACCGGAGACAAGAAAGCTTGCTCAGCGCATCGAGAATATCACAAAAACAATCACCAAACGCGAAAGTTTGAAGGATAGTAGAAAGTAGATATTGGGTTCACTTTAAGAAACCTTGTAATTCTCGCTTCTCTTATTTTGTTATTTAGTCCTCTCATTCCATGAGCGATGTTTCGGACAAAGGGTGAATAATTGCTACTTTTTGGGTCAGGATCTATCCATCTAACACTTATCGTTGGCTAGTTTGTAAACTTGAGGTTGTATGCTTTAGCTCTTTATCTCAAGCAGCTTCATGTCTTGTCTCGAGCGATTTCCATGAAAAAAACAAAAACATTCCGTGTTATTTAACAACGCATGCATATATATATATATATATATATATATTCTTCGGGGAGGGTATATTCTCGGATCTTATCAGCTAGAATCTCATTTTGGATGTTTTGCTCCACTTTTCAAACTTTGAGTAGTGGTAGCAAAACAATAGCACCTTCTTTTGTGCAACAGTCCATGGTTGGGCTTTTAAGCATCTTATGTTTCTTTTTTTTGTTGCTGTATTTGATGGAGATAGGGGCCCATGACCTTTTGTCTCAAGGCCTGCTGGCTGACCCTGGTTGGCCTCTGTATTGGCTGGAGCATCATTTCCAGAGGCAGGAAGGTTTACACCATTGCTTACATCTTCCCGCCTGGTGTATGAACGGGTTGATAGGCCCTATTTATCCTGGGTGCCGGCTTGCAGTATTTATTTTGTTTTACTTCATATTTTTTATCATTCCTTTCCTAACCGTCAACAACTTCTAATTCATTATTCGAAACTGCCCTCTATTGGGGGCACCCGTCCGCAATTCGCGAGACGTGCTGGATGACTTGAGGAGACAGTACACCATTGTTCTTTGAATATTTGGTCAGGGTTCACTTCAAGTAAAACGTATCCTCATATCAAGTTCTCTAACAAAGACCTGCACAGAAAGACCGAAACCCCCCGAGGGTATTGTCTAGTAGGCATTCAAGTCCTCCATATTAGTAGGAAGAGAAGAAATAGTGAGAAAACCTTTGTCATTTCAGCGTGACGCATTCTATTATAGATTTTATAATATTAAATAGTTTGGTGTAGAGTCGGACGAGGTATTCAGTATTGATTGGTTGGACTCTAAGAAGATTAACATTAATTTCGATAAATTTACGGTGTTTTACCTCCTCATGACACCCCAGCGTTACAGTGAAATCCATGTGACACCTGTGCACATTTGCTCCAAGCCCTGAACACCATACTTACATTTCGGTTTTTGTATGAATTGTTTTAAACTTATAAATGAAATGAAATAAAACATTACATTTTTTGTTATATAGGTCAAGCGCAAACATTCATGTTGACGTTCAAACGTTCAAACGATCATGTTGTACTCCCTATTCATCTAAATTAAATAGACATATGTAACCATGTGTTATGTTATCTACGTATAAACTCAAACCCTAACAATAACCCAAATTAAATAACCTTAACAATAAAAGGGGGAAAAGTGGATACATATATATATATATATATATATATATATATATATATATATATATATATATATATATAATATACATGTATATATAATATAATTACATATATAGTATACGTATATGTATATGCATAAAATAAATATATACACATTTACTATACATATATATATACATATATAATATATATACATGTATAATATATATATACATATATAATAAATATATACATATATAATATATATATATATAGAGATATATAATATATATATATAATATATATATACATGTATAAAACATACACATATACAGGGTGTTGCAAAAGTCTTGGGAACATTACAAATGCGTATATCTCATGAACTATTCCAGGTAGAAAAATGAAACTGGTGCCATTTTAAAGCTTGCTTAATCAAGTTTTTGGTCATACTAATGATTTTCGTGTTATCTTTCCAGGTGAAGTAATGGCGTTCTCTAAACAAGACAAGGCATTTTGCGTCCTCCAATTTGCAAAGACTGAATCGTGGACATGTGTTCAGCGTGCATTTCGCAGGAAATTTAAAAAAGAAGCCCCTGAAAGGAAATCCATTGTCAGATGGCATGCTAAATTTGTGAAAGATGGGTGTTTGTGCCCAAGTAAGCGAACAGGTCGCCCTTCAACTTCAGAAGATGCAGTTGAGCAAGTTCGGACAGCCTTTCAGCGGAGCCCCCGTAAATCAGTGAGAAGAGCCAGCAGGGAACTTCAGCTTGCTCCAGCAACTGTCTGGCGTGTCTTAAGGAAACGACTGCAAATGGTACCTTACAAGCTCAAGTTGGTCCAAAAGTTGAAGGACACTGATAAGCCACTTCGCCGTGACTTTTGCATTGCAATGCAAGAGAAGTTGGAAGATAACGGCTTTGATGACCGGCTTGTTTTTAGCGATGAGGCGACCTTCCATCTGAATGGCAAAGTTAACAAGCATAACACTCGCATATGGGGTACTGAGAATCCTCATGAACTTCTTGAGCACGAGCGAGAGTCACCAAAAGTGAACATGTTTTGTGCAATTTCCAAGAAAGGTGTCTATGGACCGTTCTTCTTTGAAGAGGCAACTATCACTGGTGAATCCTATCTCAACATGCTGGAAGACTGGTTAATGGCTCAGTTGGAACAAGCAGAATCTGATGACTTCATTTTTCAACAAGATGGTGCACCACCACACTGGAGTCTTAGAGTAAGGCAGTTTCTTAACACAAGGCTGCCTGGTAGATGGATTGGGAGATCTGGGCGAGGTGATGACGTTCTCATGCCCTGGCCTCCTAGGTCTCCAGATCTTACCCCGTGTGACTTTTTTTGGGGGGGGGGCTTTGTCAAGCAACAAGTCTATGTGCCGCCCCTTCCAAGAGATATTGACGAACTAAAGGCTCGAGTAACGGCAGTTGTGGGAACCATTGACGTCAAGATGCTGGAACGCGTTTGGCAGGAAATGGACTATCGACTAGATGTCTGCCGTGTGACGAATGGTGCTCATATTGAGCAACTTTGAAGATTCCCCACAAAACTTGAAACTTTAACCTTTCCAACGGTACCAATTTCATTTTTCAACTCCTAATAGTTTTTGAGTTATTAAAAATCGTTATGTTCCCAAGACTTTTGAAACACCCTGTATAATACATATATATATATATATATATATATATATATATATATATATATATATATATACACACAATGTATACACACATATAATATATATGTTTGAAAAAAAACAAACAGGTTAGAATGCAGGAGTAAATAAATATTATTGAACGTCTTTTTCTGAAAACGTTCGATAATACGAACGAAACCGGTCAGATCTCTTGTTTTTTGTTTTTCTGCTGCATTCTAACCTGTTTTCCGTTAGTTTTTTTCCACACATTTTGTCCTCCACAGAATTTGATTTTCATGACTTATCGTGTAGTATACCCCATATAATATATATTATATATATATATATATATATATATATAATATATAATATATGTATATACATATACATACAATATAATATATATATACATACATAATATATACACATATATGTATAAGTATATTATATATATAATATATATATATATATATAAATACATTTATAATATATAACATATATATAAATACATATATATAATATATATATATACATACAGATTTGGATTTAGAGTTTTCACTTAGAATAAAGATTATTCTGTGAAGACTGGGATTATCTCAATGAAAACAAGCTCGCTGATACTTTACAGATATTGGTGGCCTCAAGTCTTTAAATAGTATATATATATATATATATATATATACATATATATATATATATGTGTGTGTATATATGTATATATGTATATATATAGTGTATACATATACATATATATAGTGTATATATACATATATATATAGTGCATATATATGTATACATATATATGGTGTATATATGTATATATAGTGTATATATGTATATATATGTATATATGTATATATAAAGTGTATATATGTATATATAAAGTGTATATATGTATATATATAGTGTATATATGTATATATATGTGTATATATGTATATATATGTATATATATATATATATTGTATATATGTATATATATATATATATGTATATACATATATATGCATATGTATATATACATGCATATATATATGTATATATGCATGTATATATATGTATATGTATATATATGTGTATATATATATGTATATATATGTATGTGTATATATGTGTATATATATGTATATATATGTGTATATATATGTATATATATGTATATATATGTATATACATATGTATATATATATATGTATATATGTATGTGTATATATATACATATATATATAATTTGTGTATATATATGTGTATATATATGTGTATATATATGTATATATATCTATATATATATCTATATATATCTATATATGTATATATATATTATATTATATACATATATATATATATGTATATATGTATACACATATGTATATATATATGTATATATCTATATGTATATATGTGCATATATATATATATATATATGTGTGTATATGTGCATTTATATATATATATATATCTATATCTATATATATATATCGTTAAATATTACGTACAATCTATATTTTTGTTTCGATTTTTTTCTAATTGATGTATGTGTTCTCTGGTTTCGATCGGGAACTGCCGTATTCGCTTATATCACTGGTATTTTAAAATACTCAAGTAACAAACAAAATGTGCATCTATTAGACACCTTCCACATCAAAGCAAAATTAATTTCAATGATAGTCACAAAATATTATAATGCATATTATACTAATCAAGATTTTATTTTTCATGGAAATCACAAAATACAAGGCATGAAGCCACTTGATGTAACGAGCAAAAATACTACTTCAAGGTTCATGGAACGTAAGGACTTATAGGACAAAATAAGGGAAACGAGAGTTTCGAAGCTGCCGAAAGTAAACCCAAGGTCCACTTTGTACTTTATTAATACTGTAACCACCACGTGATTACCGCCCAAACTACTTATTAATAGCCGCCCCTTTAGATAGATGCATATGGATCCGAAAGTACACGGGATATAATCGAATACGGTTGATACATCCGCCATTTCCCGCTCGAAACCAGATAACAAAATCTGCTGACATAAATTGTCGGTCATATTTACTGAAATATGTTTAAAAGAAAAACGCTGCATCTCTCTCTCTCTCTCTCTATATATATATATATATATATATATATATATATATACATATATATATACATATACATATATATACATATACATATACATATACATATATACATATATATATATATATATATATATATCATGTAAAGCGCGTTCTCTCATCTTTATGAACCAGTGGAATTTATAAGAAACTTTTTCTCCTCCCTCATATCTCACATGTACTCATGCACTTGTTTGTGCACTGATGTTAGTATAGTCACAACTATACTCCTATTCTATTACATCCCTTATTTGGTGGTCACCCCTGACCCTTCTCCTATAATAATTTTTATAAGATGTTTTTCTCCCCCTAAAAATTACCATTGTCCAAACCTTCCCATGTGTTTTCTTCCTACCCTTTTGCCCTACTCATCTTCTTGTGGGATGTTTTCTTAAAAAACCTTTAGAAAAGGAGCCTTGACAATATTCAACCTCTGTTTTCTTAACTTATTTAAGTTTCTATTTAATTTTTATTTATATTTCTAAGTTGTTTTTAATTCATGCAACTATTTTATTTATTTCATTTTATTTTAATATCAATTATTTGTTTTATATTTATCTTATATTATCATCCCCTTATTGGTACTTTTGTTTTTAATCTTTATTTTTTAGTTTTAATTTTACCTTGATTATTTTAAAAATTTTACCTTTATTTTATATTATTAGTTTACTATGTTATTCTTTATTTTTTTAATTTATAATTTTATTAACTTTTTTTATACATTTTTATACATATATATTTTTATTTTTATTTTTTATTCTTTCATATTTTTTATTATTATACATACTTGTATTTTTTATTTTATTTTATTTTACTCTATTTTACTTTGTTTTTTATTTTATTTTGTATTTTTTATTTTTATTTTCTATGCTTTTATTTTATTTTTTCTCTTTATATTGTATTATTTTTTTATATTTTATATTATATTTTATTTTTATTTTTTTGTTCTTATTTTATATTTATTTCATTTTCATGATTTTTATAATTTTTATAATTTTTTATTATTATTATTATCATTTTATCTTTTTATTTTTATTTTATATTTGTAACTTATTCCTTTTTCTAATATTTGTCTCTGTGGCTCTTCCTGTCAATAGATGTTCCTCTACGACGAGCTTGTTATTTTTTCCTTGAATTTCGGTAAGACGTTGTGCTAAATGCGCTGATGAAGACGCTTTGGAGTAGGTTTGTTAATTTAAAAAATAAAATAAAGTGTTTTGGAAACGACCGTACCCCATGCTTGACTTGATGTTCTAATTCTTGGAACAATTGTAATGTTCTAATTCATTAAATCCTCTTATATATATATATATATATATATATATATATATATATATATATATATATATATATATATATATATATATATATATATATATACTAGCTATACCTGTTCCGACGTTTCCCAGGAAAAGTAAGTAAACCAAGAAACTCTTGCTCCCAGTCCTGCACCTATTGTTTCCATCTTCATTTTGTAATTTCTATAAGCTTAACTAAAGCATTATCTTTTCTATTTACAGATTTCCGGCGCAAACTCTGACCTTACTGACATCGGCTCGTAAATCATAGAAAAAAAGTAAAAATTTAAATGAACAATGGGCTTCAAATTGTAATGTTTTTGTGCATGATAATAAATAAATAAATATCCAGTTCGATTCTTTTTTATCATATTTAGTTTTATCTGTCTTCAGTTGAAGTTCTCAGTAATTAAGAGGCCCCGGGGCTAAGACTTGATCCTTACATAGGATACATAGACATCAGATGTTTCATTAAAGTTATCTTTTACTTGTCAAACGTTGAGTTAGTTAAGAGTAAAGCACATCAACTTTAGGCAACCCAGATTAAGCTACAACCAAAACACCGGTTTCTTTTAATTCCAGTTGGATCATAAACAAAACAATACGCATACTGGCCTCCGAAGATTTTTGAGTAATTAAAAAAGCTTCATTTACAAAACGTTTTGTTTTGTTTACTTTGGAGACATTAAATTTATTAAGCAAAAAAGATTTAAAGAAGTGAATGTTGTGCCAAGATGGTGTCACACAATTTCAAGAGGGTATTTTCACAGTGCCTTTCATTCCACAGGAATTTCTTTGAATCCAAGTTTTTTGTAGCCTTTTTTATTTTGTTCTAGTATAAGCTTTTGCAATTTTTCGTAAGTTTTCTGTTGCTGTTTTTGCTGTCTTTCTTCAACTCTCTGTTGCCTTGCGTCGGCTTCTTTTTCTTATTGTCTTGTTGTTGTTGCATTTGGTATTTCACGAGTTCTTTAAAATCTTTCACGTTTAGAATGTATCTTTAAAGAATACGGCTTTTAGTAGTTCTTTCTTTTATATTACGCTGCTAACGTAATCTTGGTAGTAACAAGAAAAAGAGAGTATAACACCCTTTTTTGTCTTCGTCAAAAAAATAAATCACTTTTTTAGCTTTTCAGGTAACCGTACAATTTACGGTCAACAATATAGTAAACCGAAAAAATTAAGGTTTTCTTTTTTTTCTTTCAACAGCTGGACTTTTTCTATTTTTGAGAGGAAAAATAGGATCTATTCCTTTGTCAAAAATTAACACAGTGCCGGAATAGCAATAAAGAAACAACTGGCCTGAAAATAAATTTCTTTGTAATAAAAAAAACCCAAAAGAATTAACTTTAGTTTTAAAAAATCTAATTTACGATTTTTTTCATTTTAGTCCGCCGGTAAAGCCAGTTTTTACAACTAGGACGTTGTCGGGTTCATTTGCCGTGGATTTCTCCACGTTTGTCCTTTTTTAAGGTTCTCAAAAATCCCTTAATATACTTTGTCACTAGTTGTGGCGTACATTTTAAGGTTCTGAAGAAACCCTTACTGTACCTCGTCGCCAGTTGTTGTAGGCTTGTAAAAGGTCTGGAAGGAAAAAAGCGAACTCGGAGTTTAGAAAAAAAAATTATATTGAAAAAAGTATAATACAACAGAGAGCAAGAGTGGTTGTACGTCTGTCTTGATTGCCAGTAAAGACTGTTGTGGTCCCATGTATTTAACTCCTTCCCTCCACAGGAATATATGGCAAAAAGCTGGACGGTGGGATATGAGTCAAGCCAGCGCTCCATAAAAAGGAGAACTCTGGCCTATAAAAAATGCCTGGGCAGTCTTGTCGGCATTCCCCGGTCAGGGCGCATCAGGCAGTAAGCAATAAACTTACTCCACCAAAAGATGGGAAGCAAGACCTGGGATGGTGGACATACTAAAACTACCTCGGACCAATACCTCAACTCGAAAGATAAAACGCCATCGAAATGGTCCAGTTCCTGCCGAACTGATTGTTGGGAACAAATCATCGACTAGTATTGACCAGTCCGAAGTCTCTAAACAACAGACGTTACAGAAAAAACGCACGGATTGGTGTGGGCCCACTATATAATTGCTTCCCAACGCAGCAATATGTGGCACAAGGCCGGAAGGTGGGAGAGAGTCAAGCCAGCGCCTCTAAAGAAGGATAATTCTGGCCTATAAAAATTGTCTGGGCAATCCTGTCGGCATTCCCGCGGTCAGGGCGCTTCAGGCATAAGCAATAAACTTACTCTACCCCAAAGAGGAGAGGCGAGGGCTGGAAGAGTTAACTTCCTAGAACTACTCAGGACTAATACCTAAGCCCGACAGATAAAAGGCCACCGAAATGACCCATTTCCTGCCGGACTGATTGTCGAGAACGAATCTTCGACTGATATTTCCCTATCCCGCCAACTCTCAGCAACCGAAATTACTGAAAGACTGAAAGGTTTGGGGGACCAAACATTGAGAATCAGTTTCCCCAGTAGTTATGGTGAGTGCAAGAGTTCAAGTAGTATATATATGTAAAGTACAATAACACATCAATTGAGCTTTAACCATTAAAGTTTTGAAATTAATAATAAATATATATATAACAGTTAGCTACAGAAAAAAAACACACAGTACCCACACCCTTGAACCCTGCTCCGTAGCCAATTGCTCCACTCCCAACTCTGGGGTCTGCTTCCGCACCTGTACAGTTTAAAACCTGCAATGTACTAAGTGTCATAATTTATATATCGATAACACTGTTAGGGCTCTGCACCACCGCATCAATGGACACTTGCACACCCGCATTTCGTATCTATACAAGCATATCTTATCGTGTGACAACACACAATGTATTATCCATGTCCGTATCCTTGCCTCAATACGAAATATCGGTAACTTAAGGATATCGGAGGCCCTTCTGATCTCTAAACAGAAACCCACTATTAACAACTCAAATGTGTCCCCCCTTCATTTTTTAACTCTAACCCTCCACTCTCATACCTTCTCACCTTCACTCACCTTAGGGGCCATGCTGACACTCAGTGCCCCTTCGTCTCTGCCCGATCTCTATGATCTCATTCAATTATCTGCCTGGCCTCACTTTATCTCGCCTATCAACATACTAATTTTTCTTTGTCTTTTCATCTAGGCAGCCTTTCCCCCTCCCTTTTGCCCACGCCCATCTTTCCCTATGTACCTTTTCTTTTGTGCACCTATTTTG